>JARHVA010003074.1:192500-437500 GCA_037957365.1 Torreya grandis | reverse complement strand
CATCAATCAAATCTCCATGTCATATCATAATGTTCCCCTCGTTATTATATTTCCAACGGTTCAAACGGTGAGTCAATTGGAGCTACGGTGTAAAAGTTATGGCTTCCTTAAGTTCCGTCATTAATTGGGGTGGACCCATCACCCGAATTGTCATCTGAATTGTTGCCCGGATCACTCCTCCCTCCTTGAGAAGCAATGGTCCCCATTGCATCAATATTTGTCATCAAGTGTGGTAGTTGTACTTTGATTTGATTCTCAATGCATACTTGGAAGGGACTGTGATTTATAAAACTGTGCAAGGCCTGATTGTTCACCATTTCTATCTGACCATCAGTCTGTGGATGGAAGGCCATGAATTTATTTAGCTCAGTATCTATTTACTTCTGTTGTTGTGTTTTTTGTGTAGTCAAGGCTGTAACATCAACCCTCATGGATTCTTGTGGCTTGACCACCATGAGAACAAATTTCTTGGCACTAATCAGAGAGATAGACGTAAAGGTGGTACCTCTGGTACCCTATAGCACCATGTTCCAAGAGTGAGAGTGATCCTTTGAGTTCTTGATTTATATATGCCATGTCGATCATACATGAATGGCTAACCAAAGAGTATATCACAAACAACTAGATTGACCACATCACATAAGACCATATCTTGGAAAGGTTTTATTGCATATGAGAGAAGGAATTGGTGGGTGACACAGAGGTTTCTCCCTGGACTCAGCCATCCAATACTGTATGGCTTTAGGTGAGGCTTCATGGATAGATTTAGGCTTTTCAAAACATTAGCAGAGATTAAATTCTTTTGACTTCCACTATCAAGAATGAAATGTAGAGGCTTACCTTTCACCCATAACTTAGAGTGAAACAACCTTTCCTTATCATCTAGCATCTCGTCGTGGGTTTGTGATGAAGCAACAATGGCTTCAGAATCAGCATCTACAATTTATTCTTCAACCTCTTTGACTGCAGGGTCTATATGAGGTAGAACAATAGATGTTGAGGATTGTGACTTAGAAAGTAGTGACTTGATGGCTCAACATTCTTCTTTGGAGTGAGTTCTAGATTTGTGATAATCACACCACTTCCTAGTCTTTCCTTCATTTTGCTTCCAATTTTGGCCTCGTGTTTGACCTTCTTTGTCACTTTTCCATTTTGAAGACGGATTCTTTATATTCATTCTTCCATGCTTCTGCTCAATCTTCACTGTGAACTTGTATGCCTCACCAATGGTTTCCAAATTGAAGAGTTCCATTTATCCCCATATGTGCCATTGTAGTTTTCCATGGTATTTGAGAGCCTTATGTTTCTCACTTTCTTGGATGCCCAATCTCGTAGATAGAGAATGAAAAATGTCAGTGTAATCTTGAACAGACTATTCCTTACCTTGGTAAAGTTGATGCCACTCTATATATAGATCGTCATATGCTCCAATGGGTTAGTATTCTTCCTTTATAGCTTCTATGAAATCATCCCATGTAGGTTCCGTCTCAAGGCAAATATCATCTGCACTAAATCTCTTTTTGTACACTTCCCACCAATTTTTGATATGCAATGATGCTTTCAGAAGAGCAAAAGTAATCTTCTCTTTATCGGTGAATTTATTTATAGAAAAATAATATGACAATTGATCCAACCAATTTTTTACTACATCAGCATTGATTTTGACTTCAAATTTAGGGATATCAAAATTCACCTGAACCTTAAAGGGCGTTGGGGCACTGAAAGGATGTGCGGGTGCAGATGAGGAGCTAGAATTTTCCATCAAAATTTGTTGGAGAATTTGAGCAAATTGTTGTATCATTTGTGCTTGTTGTTATTGGAGGGATTCATTCACCATTTCCTTGAAAGGATCAGATGTCTCGGTGTTGTCCACCATTTGAAGTCGTTTGGAGCGAATAGGTGGATAGTCTATTGGTTTTATTTTCCACCCAAGCTTTCTGTAATCTGACCTCATCCTTGGGATCATACACTCTAAAGACAAACCGATCTGATACCACTGATCCAAAACTCAAAAAGCTTTGGTTGAAAGATAATTCAAAAATAAGAACAACACAATTCAAATAATGTTATCTCTGAAAAGAAATGTTTTATTGATCAAAATTGCAAACCCAAACATATGCTTATCTCTGAGAAAAGATGTCTGATTTTCATTTCAAGTTATATATTCATTTTTACATGTTTTGAAGGTGTGGGGAGGATGTGGAAGGTCACCAATCTTGAGGGAGATTAATTGGTTTGACTTCCATGATTTACAACAATATAGAATTTGAGGAATTACTATTTTTATAAACTTACTATTTTTAGACTGCACTACTAAAATTGAAATTTAAGACACTTTAATTGGGTTTTAGGAGATCAAAATTCTTTGATCAGAGCTCCATGTCATCTCATGATGTTTCCCTCATTATTATCTTTTCAACGGTTCAAACGGCGAGTCAATTGGAGCTACGATGTAAAAGTTATGGCTTCCAGAAGTTCCGTCATCAATTGGGGTGGACCCATCACCCGAATTGTCATCTAAATTGTTGCCCAGATCAATTCTATAATATATCCTTGTCTAATAGCATGGATTAACACATATTATGGTTGGTGTTTTAGACAAGATTAGGAAAATATGTTTTAAATCTATTTGGATCAAAAAAGGTTAAATAGGATATTGATCAAGCTAAATGGGATCTAATTTCCAAGACAAAGGAAGAATGAGATTGGAAACTAAAAAATATTCATTTTTTTGGCAAAACATTGGTGGCTAGCATTGTTTGGAGACTTATCTCTCAGGGCAATGTGTGGAAGATGGTCGTAAATCATAAATATATGGAGCCACTTTCTTTAGTGGAGTGGATTAGGAACCCTACTAATATAGTACTAATGTATCTATTATTTAGAAGGTTTTAGTTTAGGCTTTCCCAATGATTGGTAATTGGTTATATTGGAACATTATTAATGGTGTAAAATTAAGGATCAGTGATCATCCTAGCTAGGGAATGGAAATTTTCATAATATTCTTGTTAATATTATTTATTAGCTTCAAGATTCTAGTTTTGTTACTTTGTCTCGAGCTGATGATCCTACTACTATCTCTATTTGGAAACAAGGTGTTGGAAATTTATTAGTGATGTCATGGTGATGTCATAGAGGTGTCCTAGTGAGTGGATGAAGTTCTTTGATAGCCTAAGTAACAATGACAAAGTGTGCAATATGTTTATCCTAGTGTGCTTGAAGTTGGCTTGGTTTATCTTCAGTTTTGGCATGATTAGATATGTTTAGGGATGTGTATGGTGATTGTATCATGTGCAATAGGTACCTAATATGTTATCTATACTTTTAGAACTTGTATACATAAGTGGATTTCATCTAGTAGTCTATAGTTTTCATCTAGACAGTTTAGGTCTAGTGGCATAAAATCTAAGTAGGCAGTTTGTTGACATCACCATTACCACGTGGGAATGAGTCAAGGGGAGTTTGCCATATTTTTGTGATCACATTAGTCCCTAGTTGATACATACCAGATCTCAACTCATGCATCAAAGTGCAGTCAAATATATATGGGTGCAAAGTTGAGTTCCTAGGTATTTTGATAATGTTTTCCCATACTTAGCCAAATTTGCAAAGTGGCAAGAAGAGTCGAGTAAGAATTTTTATGGTGGTACATATCGCATGTGTGGTTATTTCAAGAGAAGGTGATCATATGGGTTTGTTCATTTTTATACCTAGTTTCTTTGTCTTAATTTTTAGATCATGCGATAAAGTGCATCAAAAGATATGCATATGCAAAGTTGGTTTTCCAAGTAGTTTGACTATGTTTTCCCATAGCCAATTTTGCAATGTGGTAAGAAGAGCTAAATGAACATTTTGATGGTGTAATATCTTGCATATGTGAAGGTGTTAAGAGAAACTAATCATATGAGTTTGTTTAGTTTTGATCATAGTTGATTTATGCTAAATTTGAGATCATGTACTTAAGCACAAAAAAATTTATGCAGGAGCAAATTTGATCTCCTAGATAAATTCTAAGCATAGTTGGCTCTATGATAGAAGATTTTGAGAAGGCATTTTTTATGACATTATATCTCGCATGTGTGAGGGTTTAAGGAGAATTTTGATATATGGTTGGATTCCTATTAAAAAGCGAATCATATGGTGTAATTTGTGGGACATGATATTGATATCAGAAAAAGATATATCTATCCAAAGTTGACCTTTTAGACATATTGAAAGGGTCCCCATACTTAGTCATTTTGAAGGAGTTAAAGTTCAAGTAAGATCAATGATACGTGTTGCTCCAAAAAGTGAGATAAGGATAGGCGCATAATGTTTAACATCTAAGTAAAGGTATAGGATAAGGATCCAACAGTGAGTGGGTGTTTGTATAGTTTGATCAAATGGTGAGCATTGATAGTTAAAGACCTGGTTGATCCATATAGATCGATAGAGTGCATGGAGTCAACATTATAAGATTACATGAGATGAGGTCAACGTGACTGAGGTTTAACATTTGAGCTTTGGTACCATTACATTAAAGATCAAAAATGATCAATAGTGTGTATTTGATCTGAGCTAAGAGGACATGAGGTGCTTGCATTGTGTTCAAAGGTTAACTGAAACTATTTCTATTCAAATATTTGAATTTAACACAAGGAAAAACTAGAGATTTGTGTTTTATCCATATCTTTCAATAGAAGTTAAATTTACTCATACTGTAAAAAGCAAAGATGAAGAGGATTCCATATTCATCTAATAAATCTATTTTGAAGATATGAAAGTGTGTGTTAACAAAGATATTGAGATTTAAAGTTGATTGTGGTTTCATGTTTATTCTACAAGTGACCCGAGAAGAGTAATTGAGCTTATGTAGATGTTGTTTCGATGTTTCATGGTGAATTGGCTATTGGGGAGTGTTTTAGACTATATGAGGATGCTCTATGAGTATTTTGGAGGTGTGATTAGTCTATCTTGAGTATGAACAATGTTTAATAAATTTATTGTATGTTCAATAATGTTGTTCCTATGTATAAGGTCTCTATTTGAGTTGATTAAGCATACACAGAGGTAAGCAAAGGTGATTGTGATCATTTAAAGATGTCTTGGGGGACATAAGGAGTGGACATATATATTTTTAAGTGGTTATGTGTTCTTATTATGCTCGTAGAACTGTCAAAGAAGTTGAATGGGTCTCCATTAGACCTAAAAGTGACTTATGCCTATTTGAAAGTATATAATGCTTAAATGTGACCCATATGAGATGCCTTAAGGGTGAAGGCATGTTTTGTGGCCAATAAGGAAATATTGTTATCTTGTTAATTCATGATTACTCTATATATAATAAAACCAAATGTGTTGTTTATTATATTTTTTAAGCAAGAGACTTGGGAGAGATTTGTGAGAAGCTTATGTGTGTGGTTTAAGGAGAGAAGCATAGGTAGTGTGCCTATTGGTTGAGTTAATGTGGAGAATAGTTTATTGACTATGTGTATGACATGTAGGTCATGTTCCTTATGTCAGAATAGTGATCTTGAAATTTGAGGATATATGAAGAGGTTTGAATGTTCATATGAGGATAGCATGAGTGAGGAAGGAGAGAGATTGTAGCATGCCTATGTTAGAGGCATGTTTGAGATAGAGAGAGAGTTTGTATAGGGGTTAGAAAATAGATATCCATTATCAGGTGTTAAATATATTAGCTCTAAGGTAGAATGTTCATTTCAATTAGGGTCTAAAGGACTTGATATTCCTTAGGGGTAGTTTTTCTTTGTGAAATGGGGTTTCACTAAAGACCTTTGGTCAGAATGACTTGATCAAGGTTTTAGGTTAGAAGGACTTAACCCAAGGTCCCTGATCAAAAGGACTTGATTAGTCTCTTGTTTGTGATAATCTTATAGGATAGTATCCTATGTGTTTATAGGCTTGAGAGTGAGTTTTATTTTCCAAGATGGTTTTTCACGTAGATCTTGTGTTGTGTATGTGATCTTGTATTATGTTCATTATTCACTACTATGAATGATTTGTATGTTTCATGAATGATTATATAGAATACTTAAGAATTTACAAGGGTTTAAAAATTGAATTGGATTATTTATGACCACTGATTCACCCCCTCCTCTCAATGAATTGTACCTCTAACAATTGGTATCAAAGAAAGTCCTTTGGTAAAGGCTTAATAGATTGAAGGTGATCTAAGGTACAATGGCTAGTCAGAATGTGCAAGGTGGTTTCTCTAATAAGCAAGTACAGATGTTTAATGGATCCAATTATGCATTTTGGAGTGTTAGGATGAAGACATATATTATGTCCTTAGGGTTTGATGTATGGAAATTTGTTGTGGATAACTATGTTGTTCCTACTAATCTTCCATCTAATGTTGTAGACAAGAATTTATTTGAGAATAATTCTAAGGCAATGAATGCCACCACTTGTAGTCTTACAGAAATTGAGTTCACCAAAGTAATTAATTGCATATATTCCAATGAAATGTGGGATAAATTGAAGACTATTTTTGAAAGAGATTCAAAGGCTACGTTGGAAAGTTGTACACTCGTAGAAGGAAATTTGAAAGTCTCAAGATGAATGAAGAAGATATTATGGCATCCTTTAAATAGAGAGTTGATAAATTGTGAACATCATCAGAGGTATTAGAGAGAACCTTGAAGAAGCTATTCTTGTTCATAGGGTATTAAGCTTTAAATCCCTCAAGTTTGATTCTAAATTATCTACTATAGAAGAGAGTCATGACCTTACTCAGTTGAAGATGGATCAATTGCATGGCACCCTTACTGCCTATGAAATGAGGAAGAATGGTGATATAGCACCAAAGAAAGAAACAAATTTCAAGACTAAAATGAAGACAAAGAATAAGTTTCAAGGTAAGAAACTCAAGGAGTGTTAGGTTGTGGAGCTAAAAGCTTCACTAATGCAAACATGGAGGAGGTTTTTGAGAGGTTGTTGAGTTGCAGAGCAACCGGCGTCGGTCTGATCAACCGACGTCGGTCATATCCAGTGTAGAGCAAATCGACATCGGTCAGGGATCGGCCGATGTCGATCATCTCCAGCCAGACAGGGACCGATGTCAGTCTCCTGTGCGATTCCAAAACTGTTAGTTGCATGAACAGTTTGTTAATGAACCGGTTGTTTGCATGTTAAGAGGCTAATTTTAGTCTTGAGCTGCGGATCTAATTATTGTAATTAGATGTCTAATTATTGTTTGCATGGGATCTATATAATAGACTCATGGGCTGTATTGTAATTTTTTCTAGTTTGAGAGAGCTTGGTTAGCTCCTTCAGTGTGAAGAGAGCAAGGGTAGTTCCTCCTAGTTCCACAGGGGTGCCGAGTATGTATGATCAGGGAGATATGCAGGTTGTTGCAAGATCAGGTAGAAGATCCACTAGGGTACTAGTTTGGAGAATCATAAGGACTTGGTGAGGCAAGGACAAGGGTTCTTCAGGGTGTAGAGAGATCTACATGTGTAAGTAAGATCATTGATTTGAAGGTGTGTGTGGGTGCAAGGTCAAAGGTGATCTGCGGGGCAGTAGGATCAAAGGTGACAGCAACACAATAGGTAGCAAGATCAGGAGAGATCTACTTAGAGTACATTGTGTACTTGGAGTGCATGGAGTACTCAGTTGTGGAGTGCATGGAGCACTTGTGTACTGGCAGTAGTGATACTGAATGGTGGTACTGGCAGTAGTGATACTGACTGGTTGGAGGTGAACACCAACTCTGTGTTTGAGTTGTGTGTTGGGACCATAAGAGAGAGAGTGAGCTCTTGAAGAGATTTACTATTTATGCCCTAGAGGTGTGGGAGCCTTAGAGGTGTGTAAAGAAGAAGACTGTGGCATCTTCTTTGTTGTATTTCCTTTTAGAAGAGTATTAATACAATTGGCATCAAGATACTATGGCATCCTTTCAATAGAGAGTTGATAAATTGTGAACATCATCAGAGGTATTGGAGAGAACCTTGAAGAATCTATTCTTGTTCATAGGGTATTAAGCTTTATATCCCTCAAGTTTGATTCTAAATTATCTACTATAGAAGAGAGTCATGACCTTACTCAGTTGAAGATGGATCAATTGCATGGCACCCTTACTGCCTATGAAATGAGAAAGAATGGTGATATAGCACCAAAGAAAGAAACAAATTTCAAGACTGAAATGAAGACAAAGAATAAGTTTCAAGGTAAGAAACTCAAGGAGGATGGCATTCCTCATATATATGAGGATGAAATAATTGCTTTAATTTCAAAGAAATTAAGAACAGGTTCAGGCAAGTATAAAGGTAAGCTACCCCTCAAATACTTCAATTATGGTGAGATAGGACATTTTGCTAATAAGTGCCCTCATAAGTATAAGAAGGATGATGATGAATAGAATGATCAAGGTCATGATGATGGAAAGACATCTTATAGGTTTGATAAAATCAAAAAGGGATTTAGAAGGTTTGATAACAAGAAGTACTTCAAGGATAAGAAGAGTATCTACACCAAATAAGATTACAGCTCATAAGATGAGAGTGAAGATAGTGACTCAAAATATGATCATGAAGATGATGGTCTTGTTGAAGATGAATTTGTATTCATGGCTGAGGAAGGAAGTTGCTCATAGTAAAATTAGTATACCTGGATTGATTCAAATGATGATGAAGATGAGGTAGACTATGAGATTGCATTGACTAATGCTCATGAAGAACTAAAGATTGAGAAGAAGATTAATAAGAAGATGAAATCTAACCTTAAGGAATTTGAAGATCAATTCAGTGTGTTTGAGGCAATAATAGATGAAGATATCAAGAAGCATGAAGATATGATCAAACATCTTAGTTATCGATTAGAAATCATATGTACAAGCTTAAAACCTAAAGAAGATGAATGTGAAAGGTATGTAATTAAAAATGAGTCATTGAAATCTAAGTTAGAAAAGGTATTTAGTAAGGTTATATCATTCGTGAGATTTGAAAAGAGCTCAAGTGATCTAAACAACATTCTGAATGATCAAAAGCATGCAAGTGATAAGACTGGTCTTGGATACAAAGAAAAACCAAAGACTGCAACTCAAGATAAAATGAAGATTAATGTGAACAAAGATAATCAGCGTTTGAAGATAAATCATCAGACAAAGAATAAAAGTGTTGGTAGAATGAATATGAAATAGATTAGACAACCAAATGCCATGAGGTATACAAATTTAAATGGTTACCACTATACTTGTAATCAATTTGGGCATAGAGATAGAGCATGTAGAAGACCTATTAAGAATGAATTTGCTTGGAACTATGATGGGGGTCATGAGTCAAAAGGTGTAATCAACATTGAGTATCTCAATTGTCATGATGTGGAAGAAGCAGATTAGTCTAATATCCATATGACATGAGTAGAGGGAAAACTCAACGTCGTAAATATGAGTGTATTATGTATTTGTGTATGTCTATATCACACCTAATGTATAAGTGTGACATATGTGTTTATGTATGAGTAACTATGTGTTAGTGTGAATAAGATTATTTCATGTCTAGTTCTATTATCAAGTATGAATAGTGTTGTCTCCCTAACCAATTTCACTATTTGATTTTATCCACACCTTATTTGGTTAAGTTTACTAAAGTGTTTTAAATATTTATCTTATCTCACAAGATCATGACACTTGTCATAATCCTGTGAAGAATTGTTGAGAGGTATTTCCTATAAATACCCTCCTTTGTAAGTTTGTTTTGAACTCATTCCAATACATGTGTATCGCATATAGTTTTATCTATTGAGAAAATATAGTTTATTCCTCATCTTTTGATATTCTTTGTGAGTTAGAGTGCTTCCCTTAGTAACTCTATAATCCTAGAATAATCATTTTTTTTTTTTAGAATTAAATGTTTTTCTTTTGGTTTTTTTCCAAAAATAAAAATAAAAACCATCAAAACTACCAGACTTTTGTTAAATTTGGATTTTCCCAAATTACCAATCTTCACAATTCGGATTTGTTTGAAATAAAATAGAACTACATTTTTCATGCCTCTATCATTTAGTCAATCTTGGCTGGTGATCAAATTTCACTAAATTCTAGTTTTATTTTACACATGGAAAATGATTTTTTTTAATTTTTGGTTCAAATTGGTAGCTCCACCAACCTCGGTCCACCACTCCATTAAATTTGGTAGATTTCTAAATTTGGCAGTTGTTTCACTAATTCTGGCAGACTTATGGGTGATTCCATCTCTAATGTACACAGTGATTTGGTGACCCGATTTCATCGTAGAATATCTCAAGCTTCAGACCTCCAAATGATAAGCAATTTTTTTTATTTTGATTATTTTTCTGTCCTCTTTATAGTGGAATAGATAGATTCTACATTTAATCAATAGTTTTTCTATAGTTGGTACTTTGTCTTAAGTTTTACAGGCATGTCATCTATTTTAGACCTATTGGGACTCCACTTGGGACTCATTTGAAACTTATTTTGAGTGCAATTTATTTGAAAGTGCATAATTTTTCATGTACTTTGTAATAATGATATCAGTTTGTATTGTTGCTTTTAAAAATTATAACTTACTCATTTTTATTTTTTTTGGCAAATTACAACAACTTGTAAACCACCACTTCGCTATTATTTACAAGTGAACTTTATAACCGTACTACTTATAAAGTGCCAAAATCATTTTTACTTGGGGGGCTTTTTGATTAAATGATTTTGGAGAGGGGGTGCTCTTATGGTCATTTATTTGTTGCTTCTAATCATGACTTCTAATTTTTATAAAATTAAATATGAGTACTATGGGAAGAAAAAGCATACCTTCGATGACTGTATACAAAGAAAACTTTATCTCAAATTAATCATTCAAATTCAAGAAATAAGGCAACTTTGTATTGTAAAGGGCATCAATTTACCAGAATCTTATGACACTGCACTAGTAGATATTATATTCCTATTTATTGAACTTCAATAGTGCATTCATCCTAATCCCATTAATCAAAATTTTATAGTGATAGATTCTATAGATATTCATGAGTTGATGGTTTCATCTTAGTCATCATTGACACTTTTTATAGAACCACTTGATTCTCTACTATTTAGTTCTCTCACTGATGGTGAGAACCATACATCCATGGTTCCTAAACTTAAATCATGTATTATTCCTGATCACATCGATCAGAGTTTGTCAACCATTAACATCCATTTAGAGACATCTAATAAATTTTTGGAGGCATCATCCACTCCTCCCTCTTCTATTTGCAGTACTTCAGTGCAGCATGACATTTATGATCTTTTAGATATAACTCTTTGGGATGAATACTTAACAGCTACTACAACGTTGTTTTGTGAATTCCATCTTTTAGACTTGGAGGACACCATTGAGGACATTCGTTTCCTATTTCATGAAAGCATGTATGAAACTTATTATTTTTCATATGACTTGAGGGCACCTTCAAAACCTCTTGTTCTTTCATTGCCTACATCTACTTCTATAATGACAATTTTTGCAGATATTCATGAGTTGACCATTTCATTTCAATCATTATTGACACCTTCTACAACAATACCATATTATTATTGGTTCAGTTGTCTTGCCAATGGTGAGCACCATACATGTATGGTTATTGTAATTGAATCTTTTATGGTACCTGATCTATCATATCAGCATTCATCATAATTTGGCACTGATTTGGAGATCATTGAATAGCATTTGGAGAAGACATATTCGAAGGAGGTATTTTCATTTTGAATATTATTCTACATCCATTTGCACTTGGCTTTGGATTATCATCCTTTGACATCAACATAGCAACATTTGAGCATCTTCCAAAGACCTCATTCATATTGATACTTATTTTCTCACATTACTTCTTGAAATGAGAGTTTCTTCTACATCAACCATTGTCGAGATATGATCATCTTTGGCATGCATCTTTTGGCAGTCACCATTAGCACAAGAGTTACTTTATTGTGGGGGGGACTCATAGTCTCATATTTACTCCCTCATGGAGGGGTTATTGATTGTATATGCATGATGCATTTTTTATTTCAGAGGTCATAATGATACCTCCTTCGATCATTTATTCATATTTTGCATCTTTTCTCTCTTTTCGAGAGGGGATTTTTCTCCTATTTTTCAGTTATGAGAGATTATTTTGTACTTGATTATCTCATCAAATCTTGTTATCAAGACTCATTCATTGTATTTTATAGTTTTGTATTTTTCATTCATCCTAAGTTACACTTCAGGGGGAGTATTGGTGTGAACAGGATTATTTTCTATCTAGTTTCACTGTCAAATGTGAATAACGTTATCTTCCTAATTGATTTCACCATTTGATTAAATTCATTCCTTATTTGATTAAGTTTACTAAGGTGTTTCAAATGTTTATCTCACCTCACAAGATCGTGACATTTATGACAATCTTGTGAAGGGTTGGTGAGAGATATTTCTTATAAATACCTTCCTTTATAAGCTTATTTTGAACTCATTCAAATATATATGTATTGCATATGGTTTTATCTATTAAGAGAATACAGTTTAATCCTCTTATTTTGACCTTCTTTGTGAGTTAGAGTGATTCTCTTACAAACTCTATAATCCTAATTTAATCGTTGATAGTTAATTCTTACACGCTATTAGCCTAAAAGATTTCAACAAAGATTTTATGCTAATAGCATATAAGAATTTACTATCAATAATTAGGCTAGGATTATATGAGTTTTTATTGAAAGCACTCATACTCACAAAGAAGATCAAAAAATGAAGAATAAATTGTATTTTCTCAATAGATAGAATGATATGCAACACATAAGCATTAGAAATGAATTAGTTATGTGTGTGTTTACAAAGAAAGATATTTATAATAAATACCTCTCACCAACCTTTCACAAGATTGTGACAAGTATCATGATCCTATGAGGTGAGATAATCTTTCAAAACACCTAAGTAAACTTAACCAAATAAGGTGTGAAAGGAATTAAATAGTGAAATCAATTAGGAAGATAACCATGTTTACAATTAATACTGGAACTAGATAGAAAATAACTTTGTTCACACCAACACCTACTCTTAAGTGAAATGTAGGAGGAATGAAAAATATAAATATGCAAAACATAATGGGTCCCGGTTACAAGGTCTGATGAGGTACTCATGTATAAAATAATTCCCTCAAGTATAAGAGAGAAGGAGAAAACCTGTAAGAAAAAATTCTCCCTTATGAGAGGATGAAATAAAGTCATAGATTCTCCTTGAAGTAGTGTTGAATCAAGTGTCCCTATGGATGCCAATCCATCTTACCAAAATGCATAGATTTTGAGTTGCTATAACCGCCAAGTGATGTAGGAAATGGTGTTGAATACGTAGATCACTCAAATGAAACATTGAATGTCAAAGAAATAGATAGTGAGATGAACCCAAAAAAGCATTGTCTAAACATCATCCTCAATATTAAACTGGGAGAAGGTAGCAATGCATATATTTGTTGATGTAGCTAGCAAAAGTGGTAACTATTGAACACAAAGATGGTCTCACTAAATAAAGGTCACCAAGTTGTGAAGGACTTCAAAGCGCAATGGATCCATAACATGGTCGGAGAAACCACCCCACAAATAGAAATAGAAACCAAAAGAATGCCAAGAAGTACACAAACCAAGATATGTATGAGTGGATGTAGGCACTTCTTAAACATCACCTTCTGAATACTAGTACAAGCCAAAATAGCTCCAAAATTGTTAGATACTTTCAACATGTGATAGAGATGTTAAAAATACAACTGAAAGATACACCAATGAGACATGAAATGGTCCTCAGATAGGTTCTGGGATACAAGTGGCTAATAAGATACCCATTTATAATGGAGTAGTAATATTTTTTATCATGAAAAAAATTACAAAAAAACTCAAGGTGCTAAGAAAGAGGCTTTGATATGTGCCCACTAAAGAATGCAAGATTTAATAAAGGGGCCTAAAGTAAATACGAGCTCTGCAAAAATAGGTTGAATAAATAATGGTCTTGTAAGAATATGAACATTGAATGAAGTTGAGATAATGCTTACTAGAGATACAAATGAAATAGGAACACTGATGTGGAAAAAGAGTTTTTCTATGAGGAGGTATGACCACCTATCAGATCGGGCCTTCTTTATCAAAATTTTCCAACAAAATGATGTATTGTAGAGGGTAGTGATACTGCCATGAATGACTGAATGAGGGGGCCATTTATGCAATTTTATTTTTGACATGAGAAAAAATTGATGATAAAACTCGATGTGCAATTTTATTTTTGTACGAGAAAAAACTTCGTAAAAAACTCATTGTACAATTTTATTTTTGGTATAAAAACTCAATGGTTGACTATTAATTTTCATGTATTTAATTTACATTTTTTTGGTTTGATAAGAAAATAAATTAAAAACTCAAATTTAGTTATTTTGAACCAATTAGTAATTGACCATGTAATTAATTTTTTGTATGAGAAATTTTTTTTTTAAAATCAAAATTTAACCAAATTTGATCCATTTTTTTTTTTTTCAAAAATAATTATTAAAAAATTCAATTTTGAGCAATATTTGACCAAATTATCTTGATTAAGTGGCTTTTAGCATATATATATTTATTTATTTATTTTTATTTATTTTTAAAAATAATTTAAAAAACTCAAGGTTTTACAAATTTGACCAAAAACTGGCATGTGTTTGATTTTTATTTTTATTTTAAATACTTATAAATAAAATGAGTGGCCACAGATTAAAATGTCTTTGGTTTTGTTAAATTTTAAAACTCAAAAAATTGTTTTTGGTTTTCATAAAGAACTCAAACGTTGACTTTGACCAAGACAAATATTAATTTTTTTGGTGCATAAGAAAAAAGTAGTTAAAAAAACTCGTGTGTATGAACTTTTGATATGTTTGATCAAAATTTTATTATTGACCACGTGAGTTGTCATGGACATATTTGAATGGTTTTGTTTTTCATGTTAAATGAAAAGAAAAAAAATTGGTTTGTTTTGTGTTTGATATAACAAAATTTAATGAAAGGGTGAGTTGAAGCCTTGGGTTGGTGAGGGTCGTGGTGGAGGTCGACCCTTTCATTATGGCTTCGACTTTGGTAGAAGTTATAGCTTTTCATATAGCGTTTGGCTCATTTATGTTTTGCGTATAGACTCACAGCGTGTACTACGATTTCAATTTTGGTGGAAGTTATAGTCTCTCATATAGCGCTCGGCTTATCTATGTCTTGTGTATAGACTCGCGGCTTGTGATATATTATTAAGTCACAAAAATAATTTTATAAAAAATGACAAAAGAAAAATTATTTATTTATTTATTTTTTTGATGATTTTTTTTTTTTTTTTTTTTTGTTAAATGGTTGTTTTTTTCTTTTTTTTTAATAATAGAAAAAAAATCCTTTTTTTTTTTTAATATCAAAAATATTAAAAAATTACAAAGAGATTGGTATGATCGGTTTTTTTTTTTTTAAAAATAGATTTGAAAGAGGATTTTTTTGAAAAAAAATACAATTTGAAAGGGAAAGAAATGTATTTGAGATAGAAAATCTTCAAATTTTTCTTCCAATTCTCTATAAGTATGCAGAACCACTGCAAAGATAGTCCATTACAAAGAAGCCTATAATGTTCAACTAGAATGATATTAGGAGCGGAGTTGTTCTTTTTTAGATGATTTGTGGGTGGTGAGTTCTGATGTGTCAAATTAAACAAACTCCAAGATGCCCTGTAACAAACACTTAATATGAACCCTCTCCAAATTGATATTTTTCGTAAACTTTTTTTATTCTCAAGTCATCTAAAGGCTACAATAGAAGAGCATAATCAATATTGGAAAAGATCTCTTAAGAGACTACTCGAGGTACTCAACCCAAGGTCTGATACCATGAAAGATTTTATGTTAATAACATATAAAAATTTACTACAGCGATTACGCTAAGATTATATGAGTTCTTAGGGAAGCACTCTAACTCACAAAGAAGATCAAAAGATGAATAAATTGTAAGAATTTACTATCAGTGATTAGGCTAGGATTATATGAGTTCCTATGGAAAGCACTCTGACTCACAAAGAAGATCAAAAGTTGAGGAATAAACTGTAAGAATTTACTATCAACGATTAGACTAGGATTATATGAGTTCTTATAAGAAGCACTCTGACTCACAAAGAAGATCAAAAGATGAGAAATAAATTATATTCTCTCAATATATAGAACCATATACAACACACGTGCATTGAAAATGAATTAGTTGTGTGTGTGTTTATAAAAGAAGGTGTTTATAGGAATATTTCTCACCAATCTTTCATAGTATTATGACACGTATCATAATCCTATGAGATGAGACAATATTTTAAAACACTTAAGTATATTTAACTAAATAAAGTGTGAATAGAATCATATAGTGAAATCAATTAGAGAGAGAACCATGTTCACACTTGATAGTGAAACTCGATAGGGAATAACTGTATTCACATCAATATAATTTACTCTCCAAGGTCTCTTATTAACTCTCTAAAGTCTTAGAGTTAAAAGTAACTTGGAATTAATCTACGTAACTTAAGTATTGATTAAAGATGTTTACCCTACGTTAATGAGACTCATATAGTTTAAATTTGTATACCCAAATGTCTAATTATGTAGTCAACATATTAGGTTTGAATATTGATAATAGTATATAAAGTAGGTATAAATTTGTGCACATGATAGCATTATTCATTTGACAATTAGATGGTTTCACATTACCAAATGTATTCCTCTCACCTACCCTCAGTTGTTATAAATACAAGGATAAGGTATAGCATAAGAATGGGAGAAGTTGAAAATTTCAATATTGTAATAGCCCTTTGAGAGCAATAAATAGAATTTTTTTCTAAATAGCATTTGAGTTGTTTTGTTTTACATTTAATTTATTTGCAATTTCATGTGATATTTTTTTGTTAACTCTTTAGATCTTGGCTTATTTGAATGTTTTTACCATTTCTTACAGAGCATTGGAAAGTTGCAGCCATCCATTAACTAGCAATTTTTCAAATAATTCTATTTGTAAGATTTTTTCTCTTTTTGATTCAACCAAGCGTTCTTCGTGGAGAGGTGGTGTCCCTATTTGGAGAGTAGCATTGGAAGAAGAGCATCCATTAAAAGGTTGTTGTGTGGTTATTTCTCCTAAATCCATATTTTTGGATAAACTGAGTTTTGTTTACCAAAACCTGATATGTTATGATCTATATTGTTTTACTCGTACACAATTTTATGAAAATATTTTGGGGTTTTGAGCTCCTCTCTCATAACTTTCTAGATCATTTTATGATTTTAAAATCCGTTGAGTATTAAGAAATTTATGGTTATTTTAATGTATTATTCTAGGCATTCTTTTTTTTTAAACATGATTGTGATATAAATTAAGTGTTTTTTACTTTCAAAAGTGGTTTGGAGACCACAATAATCAGCAAAGTTATTTTTCACTTTGGATTACTTGAGAACATTTGTGGTTCAATTCTAGTTTCAAAAAATGGTTTGACACTCACATTTTCATTTTGATCACTAAAATCTATTTTTAGTGTAATTTTTAATATTTTTGACCCACTTATAAAAATTCATAAAGTCTATAACTTTTGAACTGTAACTCAAATTTGAGTTCTATTTTTTAAAAGTGTATATTTTTCAATTCTCTATCAATTGGTATCATCACTTTATAAAAATACGCCACTTTTATAAAGTATTAAAATTTGGGAGTCTTTTATACAGTCTTTTGGGAAGTTTATCTCAATGTTGATTTGTGCATCCTTTTGTATTCTTTTTGTTCTTTGATGATTCATTACCATGACTTTTACTTCTACTATTGATCATTATGAGTTTTTGAGTACATGTAATTACTATACATATAGACCTAGGAAGAAAATAATCATTAGACACAAATCATTATAGTCCCTAATGAATGAAACTCAACCATAATTTATAAGAGAATATGAAACATTTTAGCACCAATGTAAATTTGATGAGTGTATGGATTTAATAGGGACTTATGTAAGTGATAGTTTGTTATTTCATTTGGATGGATGTGATATTTCATTCAAAAGGTGGGCTAAGCTAAAGGGCTTATTTGGGAAAGTAGATCACATAAAATTCATGCAGTTTAAAGTGGAACTTACTTCACTCAATTCAGATGACTTGCCTCTATTCTAAACTACCTCTTAAGTTTAAGCATTTATTGACACAGTTGAAGGGGAGTGGACAAGATAAGAAAGATAAAGAGTGTGTGTACTTAATTTTGTCCAAATTAAATGGTCCATTCATAATATTTACTTCTACTTTTTTCTCTTGCATGAATGCCTTAGATGCCGCATTCAAAATATCTGATTTAGAATTCTTTTGTGAGAGACTTAGTAGAGAAGAATCCAAATTGTCTCACCTTAAGTCTTCCATCTCTCAAAAATCATTAGTAGCATCACATGCTAAGAGCAAGAAAAAAATAAATAATAAGAAAAATAACACTTCTTCATCTCAAAATTCACCTCAATCCAACACGCACACATCTAAACCCAAATCATCTTCCAAATCCAAGAATAAGTCTAGCATATCTTATTCCTATTGTGGGAGGACCAGTCATGAAGAGTCTAGGTTTTTTAAAAGAATGCAAGTCTTAGAGGATGCCATCAGAAAATACAAGATTTTTATCTCCACTCCTCCATCTTATGAGTATGGGAAAACACTTATTTTTTTGAGAGATCACATTCCCCTATTTTAGATAGTCGAATTCTAGATTATGGTGTTTCTCACCATATGAATTTTTCTAAGGAGTCATTTGTATCCCTTAGTTTAAATTCTACTTCCAACATTAAGGTTGGAGATTCTTCTTTTATTTTTGTTAAGGGATAGGGTGACATATAGTTAAATGATGGTTGTATCAATGATGCATTATATGTTTCACGCATCACCACTAATCTATTTTTAGTTTTTTAGTTTATCAAATTTGTCATTCTAGCTAGGGTAAGATAGTGACTTTCACACTATAGGGTGTTGAAGTTAGAACTTTGTTAGAGCCTCACACATTTATTACACAAGATGTTGTTGATCATATTTCTTGACTCTATTATTTTGAGGCTTTTGATGATATTCCTCTATGAATGTGTTTGGTTTCTCATTCAGATTGTAATAACCATGTTGGGTGATAACTAAAAATACGTGAATTTTTTTTTAATATATAAACTATAAATATATTACATCATGAGAATCTAAGCAGTGATCATATAAAAATACCTTAAGAGTGATAACTATAAATAAGCACTGACATCTAGCAGTCACTGATCACTAATAATATATGAAAATGCATCATAATACAATCATAGAAAATAATTATAAATATACAGCCACTGCTAGTACAATACATAGCCACTGATGTCAATATGTAGTAGATAGACAATTACAATTCTACATGATAATTTTTTTAATAATAAATATAATATATACAATGTACAAAATAAGATACAAGGCTCTCTAGAGCATGAGTTTTTTTATCTCTCCAGTATCTATGGTAATCTCAAAAGTCATCTTAAAAGTAGTACTTATGTGGAGATGAAGAAAATTATCTATAAACCACAGACCAATGATCTCCCACACTAATCCCATCAAGGAATGGCCCTCCCTTCATGGATGAGTAGATAGTGACGGTGTGAAAATCTAGGAAAATAAGCAAGTACCTATGTATTGTATGATTTCTAAAACTTAACATGTAGTCTATCATAAAATACCTATTTTATTGCAAGATATCGTACAAACATGTAAATCATACTCATGAAATGATAATGTCTCACTAAATATAAATTGACCTCAAAATTCAATTATTTAACATCCTACACACAACATGCTAAACATATGAGTAATCAAAACAAGTCATAGATTCCATGAAACACATACTATTTTATCCTAACATTCATTACACATTCAAAGGTCATATGTACATATGCATGTCACTAATTGTTACAAAACATACTATTCATAGTAATAACTAATATGCATATATTTATGTAGATGTGAGTCTAGACATAATAATTATAGTATATACCATTCGAGTAAACATACTTTAAAATTGTAGGACTTTATGACATCCCATAATATCATAAATCATTGTGTATGAGCGCCCTACTAAAAAATGAACAAATAATCTTATATTTATAAATATTAATCAAGCAAGCATGGGATTATATTGTAGACACTTAAAAGTGACCATCAATGACCTTCAACAAGGCTTTTGACCAATTTATACCAAAATATACAATTTGGGTTAAAAATACTAAAATATTTAAACTTGTCATATTCAAGCGTTGATTTTGGCCAAAGTATCCCTAATTGGGGTAATGAAATTTATGATTTGACTAACTTTGATCAGATTATTTCAAGTCAAAATAATATTTTCGCACATAGGTGCTCTAAATTGCTCTTTTCTACTAATTTTATTGCATGAGACACGTGCCTTTGTTATTTTATGTTGACAACATCTTAAATGGTATAATGGATCCAATGTATCTAACATCACCTTCTAATTTTAATCTAGTCAAATTTCAAGCTAATAATATGACATTCTGATTAATTTGATTAATTTATGCACCAATTACCAAGATTTTCGTCAAAAATGATAAATCATGATTAAAGATAATTAATTTGAATCAAGAGCTTAAGTTAATTTTCCATGAAAATTTTTGAATATTTATTTTTATAAATTGACATTAAATAATTGCATCATCAAATGACATCATTTCTTGGGAAGACATCCCTAGATTATAAATTCATAAAATATCAAGATTAAGCCCTCACATGCCTCATTAATGCCTCCCATGCCTCTTTAATGCCTCTTTATCCTAAATATTTATGAGAGAATTTATTGAATGTGACCTCTAAAATTAAATAGACTCTTAGCCACACATCTTCATCTTGAGATGATTGGTTCAGGTTCATTATGATCAATTTATAAAATCTATAAATAAGAGGCTTTACCTATTGAATTAGGAGCTCAATCAAAGTAATATTATAATGCAATATTTCATTCATGAAGCATATGCATAATGTAAGAATATCAAAATTAAACCAAATCAAGCCACATCAAGCCATAGCCAAGCCAAACAATGGTGCCAACAGGAGATGAAGGTAGCCACACTCTATTGTTGAAGACCTCTTAGACACAATCTGAGCAAGCTAATTGAAGAACACTCTTGGAGCATCAAGGAAGGTAATAAAGGTAAGTTTCTTGAATTTTAGTTGTGATTTGTTCATTTGTATTCTTCATCATGCTCCCCCCTTGAAATAGGCTTAAGGGGTTATCTTTAGTGTGTTTTGTTTGGATTTTAGTTTCATTCATTAACACCATACTCATCTTCCCTTATCACAATCCTATGTTCACAAATGGAATGATCGATGAGATTTAGAATCACAAATTTTATCAAATAGCACTTAAAAAATCCTACTAACCATTGTCATATAGGATCTTAGAGTGTGGGAGCAAAGAGAGTAAAAATTTGAGCAAAAATCCATTTTTTGGAAGTCATAGTTTTGTCACTATAGAGTCATGATTTTGTCCTCTAGACTACAATCTCGCAACTCACACAGTCGTGGTTTTATCATTTCAAGTTATGATATTATGTTTAACTATGTTTTTCAAACTAACTTTATCTTTATTTGTAGATGCAGCAATGATATTGCAATACCGTTACTTATTAGTAGTGATATTCCAATACCATGATTTTAAAAGTTATGATATCATTATTTTCAATCATGATATTATAATCCCATGACTCTATAGTCACAGTATTAAAATCTTGTAACTAACCTAGTCACGATATTGCAATCCTATGACTCTATAGTCATGGTATTACAATCTTGTAATTGACCCAATCATGATATTTTAATCTTGTGACTCTATAGTCATGGTATTGTAATATCATGACTCTATAGTCATGATATTATAATCCTAAAACTAACCTAGTCATCGTATTGCAATCCTATGACTCTGTAGTTATGATATTGCAATCTCATGACTAACTCAATCACATTTTTACATTGTGAATCACGATTTTACACTATGGAATCATGATATTGTAGTGTGCCCAATAAGCAATCTTATAGAGCTTTGTTTAAGGTCATTTGGACTTTGTTTTTTATTTTATTTTTAAACCACATGTTTTCTCTTAAATTTTTAAAATATACTATTATTTTAGCTTCAAGTTGCATATATTTTTCATAAAATCTTGAAATAGGATCTTGAACCTTTTTAATGTTTTTAATAGGAACTTAAAGCCAAGGGGTTAAAGAACACCACCACACATTTTGTTTGGTGATTTAAAATTAAACACACTTCAAAAAATTTGCAAGTTATTTATCTTTGTTTTTTTAGTTAGTTTTGATTGAGCAAATAGAGATTTGTGTGTGTATGCTATCCCATATCCCTTATAGGGAATTTTTGGGATTAAAAGCACCAACTTCATTGCAAAGTGCCTTAGTCTAAAGGCATAAAAGAGAAGTTATGAAGTCTCTCTCCAAGACATGCATGGCTTGGGTGATATAGAAACAACCTTAAATCTCTTTTACCTAGTCTTTATTTTATGTATCTTGGCTTGTGAGAGGGATTTTATCACCTCCCATAAGTTATTTAGGGAAGCTTTGACCTGGGGTTTTATCTTCTAGCATCATCTTCAACCCCTCTCTATGGGAGGTATTAAAATTAGGATCACCCCACTGGAATGATGGTTTGAGTGATTAAATCATCTCCTATCGATGGGAATAAGCTTGAAATGTTTGAACATATTAGACATCGTACTACACTGAATAAATGACAAATGTAGTGGTTATAAAAAAGGTAAGACCTTTTTACAACAAGCCATATGACGCAAACCCAATTAATGTGTTGTTTCTCTTGCATTTTTACGTGAAATTTATATGCATCTAATCCATTTAGAGATGATTGAAAATCAATTAATATTATTCAACCTTGCTTTTCCACACCCTTGATAAGAATTTGGATGATTCATTTGTATTTTATCATTTTCTTACTTAGTTTTTTTAGATTAAAACTTTAATGTTTGTTTGAACCATGTCAAAAACCAATTTGTTTATACATCACTCTTTTGTTTAGAGAGGTGTTATACTATCTATTTTACACCACACTTATGCCTTGCAATTTTTTGTTAAACTTATGTGTGTGTATGTTAATTGAGTGATATGATTATCGTTATGCTACCCAAATCAAATTTAAATTTTATGCCTTTGCATTTTTAAAACATAACATTTGATCACATCATTAGAGCACACTTATGTCATGATGTTACTTGAATTATTTTAAAACTTGTTTGATTTGTACCAAAACTATTATTTAAAAACATGTCACATATGTCATTTGGACCTTGTTTATACAGCATCATGTTGTCTAATCTTGTCTAACTTGTTTGGTCAAATCCTAGTCTTTAATATTGAGTTTTCAATTAACCTTGTCAAGTTTGGATTCAAACATTGATTGATCTTTGTTTAAACCTAAATTTGTGGGTT
Organism: Torreya grandis; assembly: GCA_037957365.1. Taxonomy (NCBI): domain Eukaryota; kingdom Viridiplantae; phylum Streptophyta; class Pinopsida; order Cupressales; family Taxaceae; genus Torreya; species Torreya grandis. Next base: position 414,010 of record JARHVA010003074.1, on the reverse strand, counting down.
TGATACACAAATATTTTTATTTTAAGTTGCATAACTTTAGTTAATCGATTACTCAAATTTCAAGACTATTGATTATTTATTTATTTGCAGAGCCTATCCTCATCATTGTTTGTGCATTTATTTGGGAGAACACAACCTTTCTCCAAAATATTTTTACCTTATGACTAATGACAATTGATTATGTTTATGTTTGATCACATGTATCAGATCTATGTCAAAGTTATTCTAAACTTGTTATATTAAATCAAATCAAATCATCTTTTATTTCAAGTCTAGCCTTTAACACCATGTTTGGCCAAAATTTCTAGCAAATCATATTTATTTGAGCTCATCTTTTGACTTCATATTTAGACAAAAGACCTAGCAATGCAACTTTTCCCTTTCTTATTTTAGATCTTGTTTGAAACACTTTGGCCTAGAATTTTGACATGTCAATTTTTATTCAGATGCTTGACCTTTTAAGTGTATGATATTTGATGTTAGACATTTGATGTTAAACTATTTTATGCCAAGTTTTAACACAAATTATTTTGAAAATACAGCTCCATTTTCAAACCATGTTAGAGATATAGCTCCACCTTCGACCAAGTTAGACCAAGTTTGAACCTTTTATCCTTTAGACATTATTTTTCAAAGTTTATAGAACTCTAAGCCTTTTTATTTTTAGATATTTTATCATTTATGTGGATATGTCTAGCTACACTTATGATGGAGTCATGTATAACCTAAATTATGATAGAATGGTCAAACAAATTGACTATAACCAAATGCCTACTTACAATCCAACTCAAGACCTTAATTCGTATGAAGAGGTTTCTGAGGAAGACTTTGTTGAAGAACCAACTATAAATAATGTTGCTTGGGATACAGATCCATACGCTCTTTAAAATAATCAATACATGAAACATATTCAAGAACCAGCTTATGATCCAACTCAAGATTGGGATGATATGGCTTATCAGGAGGACTTGGATGCTTTAGCTTGTGCGAGAAACCAAGCTCCATGATGTCCTTTCATTATATGATCATCATATATCACTAACCCTCCTTCAAACTATATGAGCTACCAAGATCCATAATATCCAAAGAATACCATCACCATTTTAGGACCTCATCATTTGGCTTGTGTGAGAAATCAAGCTCCATGATGCCCTAGCCTTATCCTTCCAAGACCTCATCTTTTGACTCATGCAAATAACCAAGTTCCACAACACTGTACCATTTCTATCTCAATGCCTTATCTTTTCGATTGTACGAGCAACTAAGCTCCCTAACACCCTACCATTATCCAAACGTAGGTCATTCCTTATCTAGTACCAATCCCATCAAAACTTCAATCGATCCAAATATTTAATGACCAAGTTGTGTTTAAAAATGGTATTTTCTAACTCATTGGAAACCAAGACCAAGAAAACCAATTGATCTAAGATGTTTTTATTGAACCAACCATTTGTGATAATTCAACCTATGATAAATCACCTTTCAATCCTATACTTGCATTTGAGGAGTCTCACTTTGAAAAGCTAGTCTTTGTTGAGTCACTTCTTAATGATTATAACCATCTTTAGTAAAATAATTACCTTGATCATATGCCTATTTTTCAAGACTATCCCCTTGATAATCTAGTCTCTATGGATTTATATCTTGACTTATTTCCCATTATTGAGGAGTCTCACTTTGACAAACTAATCTCTGTGCAACCCACCATACCATCACAGGACGTTATGTGTTCAATACCAAACATTAAATAAGACATAATTGTAACAAAGAACCCATCAGATGAAGAATTAGAACTAGATTCAGGTTATATTCTTGGACTAATGTTGGATTTAGAATCGAAATCGAAATCAACATCAATCTTGACATTGGATTTAAAGTCCTTTGAGTCAGAATCAAATTCATAGATAGAATACATTCATGGTTGTTATAACATTGGTTATACATGCCTAGAGGATCAATTTGAATACATTTGTGATCCTTCCATATTTTTAAGGATGAATACTTCAACATTGACACAAGTTCTTTTAGTATATTCTATGAGGATCGTGCAGCCTCTCCTCGTTCCATTACCATTCTACATGTCATTGCCACTAACCAACATAACCATTTCATTGACATTCCATCTCCCAAAAGTGTTGATTGGGATCGACAGAATCACACTTTGTTAAAATACATCCATTGAGACTTAGTAGTTGAAGAAGATCAAGGAGGTCAAGACCACATTCATGTAGCAGAGGAACACTCTCCTAGTGAAACTTTTTTAGTGGTGTTAGGGGACAATCAAAGTTCAAACTCAAAATCTTCTAATGAAATTTTTTTGGAAGAGTTAAAATAAAATCAAATTCAAAATCCAATGTTCATTAGTGAAACCTTCTTGGAGGTTCTATGGGACAATCCAGACAACTTCAATGGTGAAAAGATCTTTGAGGCATCAATAGCTGAGCACACAAGTTCTTTATTATTTAATGAAGACAATATCAAAGATCAAATCAATATAGCTTCCCATTTATAGCTTAATCAAATTGTAGCTACTCTCAAGATCAAATAATAAAAAAATCTAGTGGTCCTATTGAGAGCATCTTCAGAGGTTTTTGACCCAGCCGCATCCAAAGTTATGTTGAATCTGACATCAACAACATTATGTGTGACTAAAAGTCTTGATATTTTTTTGTTTTCCAACCATTCCACATTATATTATCATCCACCATTACATCACCAAATCAAACCTATCATCCATCATTTAGCCATATTTACGATCCATGGCCATACTTTCCTTTGTAGAGGCTACAAAGATATCTTGTCTTGATGCTTGAATTAAATAGAATAGACAACCAACAAAGATCACAAAAAACATTATTAGCATGTAAATCTACAGCAAGTTATTGATAGAGTAGCCATTCAAATGAGGTATGGACTAGAAATTAACATGATTGATTATGTTGGTTGTATCATTTATTGATTAGGACGTGCATCTCCATTCAGCAAGAACAATAGAATCATATGCCATTTAACATGCCCAAGATAAACATATCAAAAACTAACAACCATCATTGGCCACAAACATGTACCATGCCATTTTCATTTGCCATTTTGATTTACCATTCCTTTTACCATTGTCACATATCTTTTTGACCATTGTTGCATACCCAACTAGTCACCTTACCACTTGGGGATAACCCTTCTACCATCCTACCAACCTATCATTATCTTGAATAATTATATTTTACCATATCATTCTTATCTAGACCAAAGCTTATTTTTATTCATCCTATCCAATCCTATTTTGATCTTAGTTACTTTGATTCTTCTTGCACCTTTTTACGAGAGGATTTATGATCAAGTTTCATCAATCTATCAAATTTGTGTTCTCAATGACAGTCTATGAAAGTAGTGTGATAGTTGATTTGAAAATATATCTTTTATTTTTCATCCTATACCAAGATGTTTATATGAGTTTGATTATAACTGTTTATGGGCAAATCAGTGTCTCTCTAATCTTACTGTTAATTATAACCACCTATGGGCAAATTAGTATCATTTATGTGATTCATTATATCTTAGTTATAACCACCTATGGGAAAAATATGAGAAACATTTGTTTATCATGTATTATTGTATCATCTTGCCATTGTTGTTCTCATTTGACTGGCCATTTGCTGAATTTGAGAACTTGTTGTTACCTGCTCAAATTTTTTCCCACCTTTTTTGTGGATGAAATTACTATAACTTGGGGCCATTTTGGGACTATTTGGGCCATGCTAAATTCATGTTGAGGTTACCTTATTCCCACTTATCATACATTCTTATCATTTTGTGAGCAACCTAAGACAACACTCTCTCCATTGTGAGAGTAGATATCTTGTCATTCTCTAATGAGTTAAGATACCTCAAAATTCTAAAAATATTCAAATATTTTAAAATCCAAAAACATTTGTCATGTTTAAGCCTAGTTAGTTATCCTCACTTCACCCTACTAGGGCATGGTCATTGTTAGGATGCTTTTTTTTGCTTGTTTTTTAAGAATTTTATTTTTTTATTTATTTCAATTTATTTGTTTGTTTGTTTGTGTGATTTTTGTTTGTTTATTTTTTCACTTGCCTATTTTTTTCTTTTAGTACTATTGCCTCGACTTGGTCTATATGTATGCATTGGGTGATTCCTTGTATACATTATTATTGAGTCCATCCATATTCATATGTCAACATTGTCATCATAGTTTTTATCATTGGTGCATTATTTTCAATTATTTATTAGATCAGGTGTCTTCCTTACACATATTTTAGGATAGTCTTCATGGTGTTCTATCATGATTCTTAATGTCACATGCTACAGTAAAAATTAGCTTCAATAAGGTCTAAAATCAATGGATCCATATAATTTTTTCCTTGGCACCTTGAAAAATCTTTCCATCCCATCTTGATCAAATCAACCCATTGACCATTCTATTTGTATCAATGCTAATAAGGATGCCCATCTCCTTGTTAGCAGGTACAACTAAATCTTTCCAATGATCAAATTTTATTCTTCTATCCATCTCTTTCATCACTTTGTGCATACTCATATGCTTGGTTATTTGTGGCTTCTTTAGTCATTAGACCATCACCTCTATGTTTGTGCCCACTCATCTTTAATTTGTATTCCAAGTTATATTTTTAAGTTATGCTTGTTAATCTACTCGAACTGGGGCACAACCATATCAAACAATCATATTTATCAAACAATCCAAGTCATCTTAATGATTATAATTACCTATGAATAAATCATTATTTTTGACTTTTATTCCTAATTATAACCACCTTTGGGCAAATCAATCCCCTTCTTAAATCAATGCATGAAAGCATTTCTCATTTGGATTACTTTCAACCACAGGTTAATCCCACCTTTCTTCTTGATTATTTTTGAGGGACCATCCATCCACATATGTGATGGTCACTCCCTTGAGAAGACATCATCATAGGCTTTTTGAACACCATTTAGAGTTTTTTCTTCAATCATCATCTTCTTTTTGGCATACAGGGCTTTACTCATTATTTGAGAAGACATTATTGTGCCTATAATTTGCAATATCTTTCCCAATAGGGGCAAATTGTAGACACCTAAAAGTGGCCACCAATGACGTCTAACTAGGCTTTTGATCAATTTAGACCAAAATGCACAATTTGGGCTAAAAGCACTAAAATGTGCTAAAAGATTTAACCCTGTCATATTCAAGTGATAATTTTGGCCAAAGTATCCCTAAATGGGGAAATATAATTTATGAGATATCTCACTTTGATTAGATCATTTCGATTCAAAATGACATTTTCACACTTGAGTGCTCTAAATTGCTTTTTTTTTTTACCAATTTTTTTACATGAGACACGTGCCTTTGTTATTTTGTGTCAAAAACATCCTAAATAGGATAATGGATCTAACACATCTAACATCATCTTTCAATTCCAATTCAATCAAATTTTGAGCCAATAATATGACATTTTGACCAATTTGATTAATTTATGCACCAATTACCAAGATTTACATCAAAAGTGATAAATCATGATTAAGGCTAATTAATCTAAATCAAGAGCTTAAGTTAATTTTTCATGGAACTTGTTGAATTTTTTTTTTTGGAAAGGGACATTGAATAACTGCATCATCAACTGACATCATTTTTTGGGAAGATATCCCTAGGTCATAAATTCATAAAATATCAAGATTAAGCCCTCTCATGCCTCATTAATGCCTCCCATGCCTCTTTAATGCCTCTCTATCCCAAATATTTATGAGGAAATTTATTGAATTTAGCCTCCAAAATTGAATGAATTTTTAGCCACACATCTTCATCTTGAGATGGTTGATTCAAGTTCATTTTGATCAATTTATTAAATTTATAAATAAGAGGCCTTGCATATTGAATTGGGAGCTCAATCAAAGTAATATTATAATGCAAGATTTTATTCATGAAGTATATGCATAATGTTTGAATATCAAAATTGAGCCAAATCAAGCCATATCAATCCATAGCCAAGCCAAACAATGGTGTCAAGAGGAGATGAAGGTAGACATACTCTATTGATGAAGACCTCTTAGACACAATCCGAGCAATCCAATCGAAGAAGACTCTTGGAGCATCAAGGAAGGTAAGAAAGGTAAGTTTCTTGCATTTTATTTGTGTTTTATTAATTTGTATTCTTCATCATGTTCCCCCTTGAGATAGGCTTAAGGGGTTATCTTTAGTGTGTTTTGTTTGGATTTTAGTTTCATTCACTAATACCATACTAATCTCTCCTTATTGCAATCCTATGTTCACATATACCATTCGAGTATACCCAAGATTATACTACAAATTAAGCAATCAGAAAAAAAAAATGTAATATCTAGGCACATATCTAATGCACTATTTTATGCTATAAATTCTAAATATGTTTACATATAAATACTCTCATAATAGGTAATGCACATAAGTTTTCAATACTATTTGCATATATATACTAATAGTCTTTTATGACACAAGTCAATATTTTACAAGATTTCACAATCAAAACTTTCATGAACCTTTAAAATATAATTTGAGTATTACAGTCAATTAGATCTCTCTAGAAATCAATATTCCATTCTTGTTATTTACTATTAGTTCTCAACATACAAGAAAATAACCTCTAACTCATTTTCACTATACAAGGCATTTGCAAAATCATTTTTATGTGTTTATACTCTACACAGTCTATGCATTTCATCTTTATATGACACTATAGATTTGACCCTGATGATATATTAGCATAACACTACTATGTTACAGATATACTACTTTGTATATACTAGCATTTGAATCATAGCCATAATATAGATTTAGATCATATAATTATATCAATCATGGATATAATATTAATCATTCTAAGTATAATAACATTACCATGAAAATGTTTATATATGATATTATTTACACAAATTATAGCAATATTCTTAAACTATAAAACACTATTCATCTCTCTAATAATCATGTACATTTACATACATCCATCTACTGGTTTACAAAAGATTATCTTCCACAAAATAATCACATTTTACTTGGCTACAGTGCATGTATGTAAGTCTTCTATCATAACTACACATTTACTCCATCAAATGCATTTAATGAAATCTCACACATAATGATATTAAATACCATGAAAATAATCATTTACTATTCAAATATTATACCATTTGAGCATGAATCATATCAATTCATAATTACTTAAACATCATAAGAATTCATTTAAATTTTAATCATAAGCATATATATACTATAGCTAACATTCTTCAATAATATAACATTTTAATACTATGACAATTACATGCCACTCTATAATACATGACAATTAACTATACTCGTTAATACCAATTATCTAAATTTATGCCACTTTGATACCACAAAGTATTATAGACTCATGCACAATTATGGAAATAATATTATACATAAATAAATTATTATAAAGACTTATTATTCATAAATTATATAGTTAGCGTCATATATATAGTTTATCTCTCATATTTATGCATTATTCTATTCATGCACTCTATGTTATGTTATATGTCATTCTATTTCTATTTATGGATAAGTGTCATTAATATATACCATATATTACCATTAAATACATACACAGATGCACAGATCGTCAGTATATTTTAGATCACTCCTTTTATTTTTCTTTATTCCTATTTGTAAATATAATATATATAAATAGGGTCGATGCTATCATATTTCAATACACATGTTAAAATACCCAATCGTTGTTTTTACATAATAAATCATTATTTTTACAAAACAAATAATTGTTTGATAATAAGTCATAATTTTAATCTAAGCATCTTTTTTAATTAATACAAATCACCCCCTCCCATTTTATTAAATTAACGGTTAACTAAGTCCTCTGCCAGGTATAAGTCGCTACAACAATTTCACTCAGCAAGGATAAATCATTGTAAATACTATATTCAACTCAGCAAATTAAAAAAAAATGTACTCTAAAATTAAATCATTAGTGTTTGACTACTACTGGCAAAAGTAATTTCAGAATAGAAATCAGCTCCAAGACATTTTCTAGTTACCTAGTAGATTTGCTACCAGGCATAAGAGGAACATTTGATAGAGTATTTTTTTTCCCTATTAGACATTAAGTTTGGATTTATAAAGGTAAATCAAAGTAGACAAAGGTATGGAGTGACTTAAATTCCGACACAGAGTTATTCTATGCATGCAATTTCATCTAATTGTAGTAAAATTTCTAGATTGCTATATTTATTCAACCCAAATACATATAAAAAATTAAATACATCATCTTTTTTCAATTATTCACAAATTTAAAAACCCACATTTTTTCTAATGTTGTATATCTTTTATTTTTTTTGGTTGTATATCTATATTTCCTTCATTGTATATCTAACTTAATTCCTCGTTGCATTTTTCTCCCACTTCCATTACCGTACCTTCATCTCCTTTTTGCCTCCCTTTGCTCTTACTATAATATCTTCTTTTTAATTTTATCTTACATGCAGAAATTGCCGCTTATTTCCTATTAAAATCTTTACTTGAGTTTTTTTAAATTCTTTTTCTTTAAAAATCTATGCATGTTAAAAAAAAAAAATCCTATTATACATAAATCGATGCCTTTAATTTATTTATTAAAAATAAATATTCACTAATTATCTCCTTTATTTTTAATTTCCTCTTACATGCATAAAATCCCCCTTTAATTAGCATTTAGTTTTCATTTAAATATCAACACTAACTTGAACTTTTATTTATTTCAAAAAATCATGCATGTTAATATCTTTGATCAAAGCCAAGTTAATTACTTCTTTAAGTTTACTTATCTTATTCTTTAAGTGGTAATTTTACACTTTTAATTTTTAAGTAATCCAAGTATTAGCCTTTAGCACTTAATTTAACATTGTCATCATAGTTAAATTTTCTTAATTTAATGAAATCTGGGAATTATCTCAATAAAAGATAAATAAAACAAATTAATAATCCAATTTATATCATAAAATTAATGACACTTGTATTTTTAAATCATCTAACTACGGTTAATGCAATTAATAATACTTTTATATGAAAAGACATCAAACCAAGACAATGATATTTACCGAATATCATCTAAACATGTCACCATGTTAGACAATCTTGTTTAGTCTAAGCATTGATAAAATTTATCATAAGACACCATTGTATGATAATATGTATGCACTTTAATCATACATGAGATTCCATAATCAGATCATCATAAGCATCCACTGAAAACATTATCATCACAAAATTATATTATCACTCAAAAACAAACTATCTAAATCAAACAAAGAATTTAAACAAGTTATTCTACTATGGTGTGTATGTTGGGTTTCTAGCAGTTCCTGTATCATCCCCCAATCATCCTATCTATACCATCCTCTCTGATGATGCTCTCTCTCCATCATGTTCTAAGGGAAAGATCAATCCTACCTCCACCTCATGATAAGTAGGTAGTTAGTCCAACTTATCATATATATTAAAAACTAATGATACATAACTAATATAATGTATAGAATTCAGAAGGTACAATTATCACATAATCAATCTATTATGTAAATTAATCAGCATATCATTATATCATTATCAATATACATTATAAATCTCAAATCAAAGCAATCACAATCCAATGATAACCATAATAATCCATAGATTCAAAGATTATACAACTTAGGGTGAAATCAGGATGTAACACAGATTTAGAGAGTAGGATTTAGCATGAGAGATTTGGACATCTCAATTATATATATTTGAAGGAGTTGAGCACTCACAATATGGTAGAGAGTCTTCCTATAGTTTTATGTCTTGATAGAGTTTTTTCTAGTTGTGTATTAGGGAAACAGCACCAAGATCCATTTCCTAAGGGTATGTCCAAGAGAGTTTCTTCACCACTTGAGCTTATGCATAGTGATTTGATGGTCTTTCCTACTCCTTATTTCAATAGAGCTAAGTACGCACTTACCTTTATTGATAATTTCTCAAAGCATACTTGGGTTTATTTTTTCAAGTAAAATAGTGATATATTTTCTCACTTCAAAGTTTTTAAGGCTTTGATCGAGAAACAGTCCTCTAATTACATCAAGAAGCTTCATACAAATAATGAGGGAGTACTTCAATCGAGAGTTCTCTAATTTTTTTGGTAGCTCATGGTATTATTCATCAACATTATGTTTCTCATACTCCACAATAGAGTGGCTTAACAGAATATAAAAACTAAAATTTGAAATAAATAGCTAACTAAAGCATGCACTCACAAGATTTACCTCCTATCTATTGGGAAGAGGTAGTCAATTATGCAAATTACATTCAGTATCACACACCACATAGAGCACTTGAGAATTTGACTCTAGAGGAGGGTTGGCTTAAAACCAAGCTTGATGTTTCATTTTTACAAGTCTTTAGGAGCGATGCTTGGGCATTTATACCAAAGAATTAAAAACCACATTGGATAGGAAAAGAAAATCTTTGATCTTAGTAGGTACTGCAATGACATGAGAACTCATCATATTTTAGATCTTGATACTCGTGATGTTCATTTTTAAACACATGTAAATTTTGATGATCACTTCACATCAGATGATTCCTCACCTTCTTCCATGTCTTTTTCTTCTTCTTTTTATGAATCATCACCTTCTCTTGAGGATTTATTATTTAAGGAGCCAGTTTAAGAAGTCCCTAAGGAGGTTATAAAGGTTGAGGATCCTACTCACATTAATGTTGCCATTATACCTAAATGGGCACACACTATAGTTTTTGAGGCAACACCTTTCATATATGATCTTATATCCACTTGACATCATCATGCACATTCTACAAGTATTGGATTTTTGTGTCAAGCATTCTATGGGGATCCATAATTTTTCTCACAAGTTTATAAGATATAAGAATGAGATGATGGAATGACAGATGAGTATTCTTATTTGATGAAGAATCATAGTTTGGATTTGGTCACTCTTTCTAAGGAAATAAGTTTGGTTAAGTATAAGTGAACTTATTGTACCAAGTATGCAATTTATGGTTCCATTTACAAGTATAAGTCCCATCTTGTAGCAAAGGGTTTCTCGCAAGTCGAAGGTGTTGACTACACTGAGAATTTGGTACCCATTTCCAAGATGGATTCAGTACATCTTATATTTTCTATACCTACATCATAGTGTTGGCCAATATATTATATGGATGTTAAGAGTTCCTTCTTACATGGAGACTTGCATAAGAAAATATATATGGAGCATCATGCTTTGTTTTTTCATGATTCTTCTCTTGTTTGTTAACTCCAGAGGTCTTTTTACAATATTAACTAAATATATCAGTTGTGGTGTGAGGAATTCCCTCCACCTAAGGCTCAGCCCTTCCCAACCAATGCAACAACATTTTTTTCATTTTTTTCAAAAAAAAAACTTCAAAACTTTTTTCATTTTTTCAACAAAAAACATCTAAAAACAAAATTGTCTAGTTTTTTATCACTTGGGTTTGTTGGTTCTCAACAAAAAATCTATAATTACTTTTCAAAAACAAAAAATAATCACATTTTTCATGATCATCATTTGGTTAATCTTGGCTAGTGATCAAATTTGATTGGGTTCTAGTTTTTTCATACATGAAAAATGCAATTTTCTTAAATTTTAGTCAAAAATGGTAGCTCCACCAAACTTGGTCAACATTCTACTAAATTTGGTGGATTCCTAAATTTAAAAGATTTATAAATATAGTGGATTCATCTAAATTTGATGGTAGTTCTTATAAACTTCGAAAATTTCTAAATTTGGTGGACTTATGGATGAACCCCTCTCCAATGTGTACTGTGATTTATCGATCTATATTCATCGACAAATATCTTTAGCTACAGACATCCAAATGATAAACATTTTTTTTTATTTTAGCTTTTTTTCATCCTCTTCATGGTGGCATAGATAGATTCTACATTTGAATAGATATTTTTATATAATTGGTACTTTGTCACAAGCTTTACATATGAGTCATCCATTTTGGACCTCTTGGGACTCTATTTGAGCTCATCCAAAACTTGTTTTGAGTGTAATTTTTTTAAAATGCATGATTTTTCATGTACTTCATAGTGATGATATCAATTTGTAACATTGCCTTATCAAATATTAACTTACATATTATTATTTTCTTTTGAAAAATTGTAACAACTTGTAAACCACTACTTCGTTATTGTTTGTAAGTGGAATTTGTAACTGCACTACTTATAAAGTGACAAAATCATTTTTTTCTTGGGGGGCTTCTTAATTGAGTGATTTTGAGGGGGGGTACTCTTGTGGTCATCATTTATTTTCTAGTTCTAATCATGGCTCCTAATTTTTGAAAAATTAAATGTGAGTACTTTGGGAAGAAAAATTATACCTTTGATGATTGCATACAAAAGAAACTTGATGATCTAAAATTACTCATTCAAATTCAAAAAATGAGGCAAATTTATATTACCAATGGTATCAGTTTATCAAAATCTCATGATCATGCACTGATAGATATTACCTCATTATTTATTGAACTTCATTCGTGCATTCATCATGATCCCATTAATCAAAATTTTATAGTGACAAATTCTATAGATATTCATGAGTTGATATTTTAAACTTAGTCATTACTTTCCCTTTCTGTAGAAGCACTTGATTCTCCTCTATTCATTTCTTTCACCGATGGTGAAAACCATACATCCATGGTACTGAACTTGAATCATGCATTATTCTTGATCACATTGATCAGAGTTTGTCACCCATTGGTATCATTTTGGAGACATCTTAGTATTTTTTTGAGGAATCACCCACTCCTCCCTCTCTTATTTGTAGTACGTCAATGTAAAAAAGATATTTATGATCTTTGAGATATAACTCCTTGGGATGAATACTTGACAGATATTACAGATTTGTTTTGTGAGTCCCATCTTTTGAATTTGAAGGACATCATTAAGGACATTAATTTCCTCTTTCATGATACATTTTATGAAGCTTCTTCTTTTTTAGATGATTTAAGGGCACATTTAGACCCTCTTATTCTTTATTTGCCTACATCTGCTTTTACAGTGATAATTTTTGCATCTATCCATGAGTTGATCATTTTAACTCAATCATCATTGACACCTTCATAGTAGTACCAAATTTTTATTGGTTTAGTTGTCTTGACAATGGTGAGCACCATACATCTATTGTTATTGTACATGAATCTTTGATTTACTTGATCCATCATATCAACATTCATCACACTTTGGCACTGGCTCGAAGATCATTGAGTAGCATTTGGAGAAGACATCTTTGAATGAAGCATTTTCTTGTTTGGATCCTATTCTACATCTATTTTTCACTTAGATTTGGATTATCATCTTTTAGCATCGACATGGTGACATTTGAGCGGCTTCTATTGACTTCATTCATCTTAAGACTTCCTTTTTCACATTGCTTCTTAGAGTTGGAGTTTATTCTACATCAACCATTGAACTTATTTCTTCCTAAAAGGATAAATGTAGTTTGTTAACATTGGATCATCTTTAGCATGAATCTTTTGGCATAGGAGTTATTTCATTATCAAGGGGACTTATAGTCTCACATTTTATCCCTCAAGGGTGGGTTATTGAATGTATATTCATGTGATGAATTTATCACTTTGAAGGTCATGTTGATACCTCCTTCCATCATTTGTTCATGTTTTACATCTTTTCTCTATTTTGGGGAAGGGCTTTTTCTTATGAGTTTTCTCCTTTTCTTTACTTATGAGAGCTTATTTTGTACATGGGTACTTCATCAGGCCTTGTTGCTAGGAACTATTCATTGTATTTTACATATTTATATTTTTTATTCCTTCTAAGTTGCACTTAGGTGGTGTTGGTGTAAACAGAGTTATTTCCTATCTAGTTGCATTGTCAAGTGTGAACAAGGTCATTTTCCTAATTAATTCTACTATTTAATTCTATTAAAACCTTATTTAGTTAAATTTACTTAGATGTTTTGAAATATTATCTCACCTCACAAGACCATGACACTTGTCACAATCTTGTGAAAGGTTGGTCAGAGGTATTTCCTATAAATACCCTCCTTTATAAGCTTATTCTAAACTCAATGCATGTGCATTGCATATGGTTCAATATATTGAAATAATATAGTTTATTTATCATCTTTTGATCTTTGTGAGTCAGAGTGCTTCCCTTAGGAACTTTATAATCCTAGCCTAATCATTGATAGTAAATTTTTATACACTATTAGCATAAACTCTTTCACAATGAGAGACCTACCATAACATGGTACTAGAGTATTGGAGAGTAACTTCATTGACATTTTTTTGATAGACCTTTTTTTAAAAGAACTCTTTTTTTTTATTTTATTTTTTGATTTTTTTTTGTGATATCAAAAAATAATGTTTTTTTTTTTGGTTTTTTTATTTTTTTAATAACAAAAAAAATCCTCTCTTTTTTCTTAAATTTTAGTTATTTTTTTAAATATATATATATATATATATATATATATATATATATATATATATATATATATATATATATTTGCCAAAAAAATACTAAAAAATTAAAAAACCTACAAAGAGATGGGTATGACCATTTTTTTGTAAAAATTATATCTGGAGGAAGATTTTTTTGAAAAAGAATTACAATTTAAAGGGGAAAGAAATGTATTTGAGATTAAAAAAACCTTAAATTTTATCTTTCAATTCTCCAGATGTATGCAAAATTGTTACAAAGAATTGTTGAAAAAAATGTTTTTTATTTAGATTATTTATAGGAAATACCTCTCACAAACCCTTCACATGATTGTGACAAGTGTCATGATCTTATGAGATGAGACAATTTTTCAAAACATTTAAGTAAACTTAACCAAATAAGATGTGAATGGAATCAAACATTAAAACTAATTAGTTAGATAACCCTATTCATACTTGATAGTAGAATTAGATAGGAAATAACACTGTTTATACTTGATAGTAGAACTAGACAAGAAATAACCCTATTCATAACAATACCCCCCCTAAGTGAAACTTAGGAGGAATAAGAAATGTAAATATGCAAAACACATTGGGTCCCAACTACAAGACCTAATGAGGTACCCATGTATAAAATAATCCCCTCAAGCACAAGAGAGAAGGAAATATCAAAAACTATATTATTGTCAAATACTCAAAATTAAAACACACACACATATATATATATATAACAAATCAAAAAAAAATTTAAAAAAATCTTTTGATAAAAAATAAATATCAAAAAATATATATATCAAAAAACAACAATACAAAAAAAAGTAGTTTTCAAAAAAATATCAAAAAACAATGTTGGGCCCCTACCCTGTTAAGTGGAGTTTTCATACCAACTTGATATCCACCTCGGCATATCTAGATGTTTTTGATGAGCAGTTAGCCTAATGGTTTTGGTAACTAGCTAGAGGATGTGAAACAAATCATAAGCCTGTTGGTTGATGGCTAACCATCTCTTAGATAATTGGGACATCAATGAAGATCTGAAGAACATGGTAGGTGGAGCATGGGAATTGTGGGGTCATAGAGCTAGCAGTTATGATTATAGAAATCTAGCTTAGTGTTCAACATGTAACTTCCACCCTAGTAAAGATGCTCTTAAAGGCTTATATAAAGAGATTGAATAAGAGAATGAAAAGAGATAGTCAATTATAATGAAGCTCTAACAGAATGACTTCGAAACCATGTTTTTTAAAGTTTGTGCTAGTAGCCATTGAGGCTTAAATAAGGAATGGAGGCCATTTTGGCTCCAATTATATGTTTCCAAACTCATCTATGAACTTTTGGGTTATTAATAGTATGATTTTGAATATAAACTCTTACTCAGGACTTTGAATAATGAGAAATGGTGTTGACTTAAAATGTACTTGAGTTTGTTTGGTTTGCATGTCTTGTAATATTGTTATGAGATGCAAGTGTTTGTGTGATGTCAAACCTTTGATTAATTATGTGAATTGAAAGTCATTTATTTTTTTGGTCTTACTATTTTAATGGAGTCTTTGTATTTTTCATGACATCATTATACTACTACATAAACGATGAGTATAGGTTTCCACCCATGAACCCAACCTTTGTGTAATTTGCATCTATTTAATATGGAGTATAAATTTGATAAAATTAGTCTTGCAACCCACTCAGTGCTTATATGACCTCTGACTTATCTCAATAAAGGCCTATGCCTATGGGTCTCTCTCAGAGTTAAGTTTATGTTACATTTCTTCATCCCCCTAGTGAAGCCTCACACTATGGCATAACTAGCCCAATACAAAGCACGATTCCTTCCTAGTTATGCTTTAAGTGAGAAAATAAGGCATGTGTCTTATGTGGATTAATGTTAGTGTAGTTTAATGTTTAAATATTGAGTGTTAAAGGAGTTATACCATACTTTCACTTATTTTCAAAAAACCCCTTGACTTTAACAATATTTTGGTTCCATTGTCGGGACCCATGTTGAATTTTGTTGCTACAATGGTGTGAAAGAATGATGTACTAGCTTTCTCTCAAAAACATTGAACATTGGCTATACTAGGTGGAAAATAGTTTTGCACAGAATCATCCAACTTGTAAAGAGAAAAATCCAATAAAATGGGTTTAGGATAACCTATTTGATGCTTTATATGAGGTCTTTTTCTGTGAGCTACCTTAACATTTATACAAGTGGTTGGTTTTACATTCAACCCAAAGAAGAATATATGTATGATGTTATGAGTGGACAAAGGAGCACCTAGAGAGGCTTATGACCCTAAATGTTACTTGGACTAGATCACTGGATAAATGGTGGCAAGGAGCTCTGAATAGCTATGTGCTTGAGTTTGTAGTATAAACTTATTCATGCCCTAAGGAAGTAGAGTATCAGTTATTCCACAAACCTAAAGGCACATTCATGAAAGATTTTGGCATAGAGATCAAGAATCTAATGGTTGATTATGGTTTTGAAACATTATTAATGGAAGGCAAAAATCTTTTTGCATATGCTCTATGCAAAGGGAAGAGGGGGATGTGTAGGTGAGGCATGATAGAAGGGGACAACCCAATTGACACCTGAGATCTTAGAAGATAAGTTTATGATAATAAATAAGGACATAGGAATGATCAGGCATGAGTAGGAGATGTAAAAATGGAACCTAAAGGCAAGGCCTATACATACAATAGAAGTCAAGATGTAGGAAACTACTCATAGTAGATTCACCACTCTGTCATTAGTTGTACCAGTACCTAGTTTACTCCTCAAGTATGGGGATAAGGGTTGAAATGAATGTGTAATGTAACCTAAACAAAAAAAAATTCCCTATCTAGACCTAATATGCCATAAAGATGTACTAAAATAGGCTATGAGCATCATCTAAAACTTGCAATAGGAGCTCCAATTAGTGTAGGACCTAGAAGCACAGGTTGTTACCTCTCAAAAGAAGTAGGATATCCAAGAGGTTGAAGTACAAGAATTAAGTGAGATCCTACACCTCCTACACATTATGGGTATGTTACCCCTATTGAATAACTTACTCCTTAAACATGCAGGTCAAAATCAAGTTGAGGTCATCATTCCACATATGGAGAGGACATGAGAATTTTGACACATTCAAAATATTGAATATGATCAAGAACCATTGGTAGACTCCACTATTGATAGATGGTCTATCTATGAGGTTATTTTAGACACAGGTGTTGAGGTTAACATCTTGATAAAGACTGATTGCAATAAAATGGGTAGCCTAACTTTGAGACCTTCCCCTCATGTGTTATTTATGGCCAATAAGACTCGAGCATAGCCTATCAAATTTTTGAAGAGTGTAGTTGTAGATATCATGGGCATCAAATTCTATGTTGACTTTGAAGTAATAGAGTTAGTGGAGTAGGACAACTACTTGATGCTTTTGGAAAGGCCATGGTGTTATGAAAATAATGAATATATGTGCTTCAAAAGGCACTACATGATTTTTATAATGGAAAAGAGAGGGTATTTATACCTATTTCAAATGACCAAGGACCCCTCTTTGTTGATAACATGGACATTGAGGATGAATTCAACCATATCTATAACATCACAATGCAAGGCATTGAGATCCTAAACCAATTAATCAATGAATCATCTTTTGGTAGGATGGATAGTCAACCTCAGACACTACAAATGTTACTTATGATTGATGGGTCGAGGAAGCATATGAGACCACTAGTCAATGGTACTACTTAGGGAGAGCAAAAGTTCCAAAACTAGTAAAGACAAGTTGGATATAAATTGATCACACTCTTAAAATATGGATCCCTTACACCAATAAAAGGGGGAAAAGAGTGTTTCACATCATTAATGGAAAACTTATTGCACTCCTAAGGTATGAAGGAAGTAATTCCATAGAATACTATGTCCATGACATTAAGTCATGCCTCCCAAAAGAGGTGGACAGAATGGGCACACTAGTGTACACAATAAAAATCACTACCACTCATTGGGGGGTAGCAAAAAATCCTATCTTGCCAACTTGATAGGATGTAAAGGTAGCCATTTGCACCAGATTTGGAAGAAGTAACTAGGACCTAGACATTTCAGCTTACTTTGGTGACTTTGACCTCATAGCACATGTATGAATTTATGAATAAATGTGGACTATTTGTGGTGAAAATGCTCCAAGAAATTTATGGGTGCACACCTTCTAAATAACCTTAAATACTTGGGTGTGGGCATGGTACGTATCAAATGAGACATGCTATGAAATAGAAAACTAGAATGACCTTAAGGAGTAGTTTGTTCATACCTTCTCCTTTTCTTTTTAAAATCTTGAACTAATTGAGCTATTATAGATAGTTCAAATGTTAGTGTTTGAGTACATCACTATATTGAAAGAGAACCTAATGGACATGTTCAGAAAAAAAGGATTATCACTCCCAACTTTCTCTAAAGAACAAATTCTAAATAGTGACTCTAGTGATGAAGATGATGACATTTGGAAAGCATGCAACTAGAAGAATTGGGAAGGGGAAAAAGAGTCAGTGTGCCAAGTTAAGGATGACACCCAAAAATAAAAAGACCGTACCCATATTTAGGTAAAGATAATTAAGGGTAGTATTTAGGTCATAGATTTCCTCCAAGAGAATTATGAACCTTACCAAGCACTGTTAAAAACTATGAAGGTAGATATCATCTTGGAGGGGGAACCCATAAATTTCCATTCTAGGTTCCTATTGGTCTGACATAGAACTAACATGTATTTTTGATCTACTAAAATAATTCTACGACCTATTCCCATGAAACTATAAGGATTTGAAAGGCATCCACCCATCCCTCAAGAAGATGAGCATAAAACTAGTCGACAACATGAGGCTAGTCAAAAAATGGCCCTATAAAATGAACCCAAATCTTCATGCCAAGATATAAATTGAGATCAATGGCATGTTAGTTGTAGGAATTATATACCTAGTCTAAGAGTCTGAATGGGTCATCCCCATGGTCATTATCATCAAAAAGGATGGGTGCAATAGAATTCATGTTGACTACAGAATAATGAATGTCACTTATGTGATTGACCCTATCCCAACTCCTTTCACTGACAAAGTATTGGATGACATCATAGGTTATGAAATATACACATTTTCAAATGGATTTTTAGGATACCATCAAGTCCAAATTGAGGAGGAGGACAAGCCAAAAACCACATTTGTGATCGAGTGGGTATGTTTCACATATAACATGATGCCCTTTGGGCTAAAGAATGCACCTGTAATTTTCTCCCAAGTGGTGATCACTAAATTCAAAGACTTTATTCACAAGTTCATCCAAGTGT
This sequence comes from Torreya grandis, assembly GCA_037957365.1. NCBI lineage: Eukaryota > Viridiplantae > Streptophyta > Pinopsida > Cupressales > Taxaceae > Torreya > Torreya grandis. The sequence continues at coordinate 394,216 of JARHVA010003074.1, read as the reverse complement.
ATTTAGATGGTTGGATAGTGTATGGATTGGTAAATGATCACTATGATAATTTTTGCCTAACATTTGAAAGGTGTCGACAATTAAAAATCTCTTTGAATCTCAAGAAGTGTATTTTTGCAATGATGTTTGGCACATTGATCGAGCACATCATCTTCGAGGATGGTCTACTCATTGATCCAACTAATTGTAATCATCCTTAAAATTCAAACACCATCAATTCATAAATATATCCATGCCTTTCTTGGATATTTTAGATATTATAGGAAGTTCATAATGAGTTATACCAGGATTAAGATGCCACTAGAGGAACTATTGTATAAGGATGGTCCATTCTATTGGGTTGTGATGTAGGAGGATTATTTTGAGACCTTGAAGATCAAGCTAGCAAGTGAACCAATACTATAATTTTGTGATTGGGAAACTCCATTCCATGTCCATTTTGATGCCTCTAGTACTGTAATTGATTTCATTCACACATAATTAGGTGAGGGAAAAATGGATCATCCTATTTATTTTGCAAGCAGGAAACTAACCAAGGTAGAATAAAATTACACTACAATTGAGCATGAGGCATTTGTCATGGTTTATAGCCTTTATAAGTTTTGACAATATTTGTTTGCAACCCCATTTGTCTTTTTTACTAATCATAAGTCATTTAAGTATGTGGTAAACAAGCCTATTTTTCATGGGCATATTTTTTGATGGATCATTTTGTTCTAAGAATTCTAATTTTTGTTGTAGTCAAGCCTAAAAAATAAAACTCATACCCAGACCATCTATCCACCATTAAATTTGGAGATTCAGTAGTGTTAATTGAAGATGATATGGTTGATACACAACTCTACAGGATCTAATACATCATAAAAGACTTAACAGAGATCACCACATTTTTTACCTCTGGATTTGTGCCTCAAACCATGACAACTGAAGAAAAAAAGCATGTTGTGGTTCATGCCACACCATTTCTACTCATTGTTAAGGAAGTGTACAAATTAGGATGCAATGAGATCATGAACTAATGTGTCTAAGAGCATGAACGGGACCCATTACTACAATAAGTTCATGAGGGGATTATTGTAGGCCATTGTGTTGGAGATGCCATAACATGAAATGTTCTATAATTAGGCTTATGGTAATCGACTATGTTTAATGATTAAAAATAATATGCCAAAATATGTGGCATATTCTAGTATACAATAAATCCAAACCATGGGGATGAAATGCCCCTCATCCCCATCTTTACATAGGATCTATTTGAAAAAGGACCATTTATTTTTTTTAGCCTATTACTCCCATCATGAGGTGAATAGGGACATGATATATTTTGGCTACAATAGATTATTTTAATAAGTGGGTAGAAGTGGTGCCAACCAAAGATTGTATAGTTTTGATGGTCACATGATTCATTTGGTAAAACATTATCAGTAGGTATGGGTGCCCACTTGTTGGAAATATTGTCATTGATGTCAAAGGTCTAGCATTGGTGATAAAGGCCCCATAGCATTTAATGGTCTTTTTAATATTCATATCTTGGCTAATGTGTGTTAATATTTATTTAATATTAGCAAATATATTTTTGGTTGCATATAAGTCAAAAGAGGGCCCATGGAGAAGTCAAAGAGTCACAAGGTAAAGACAAAAGAGGAATGGGATGCATTTTCTCATGAAGAGTCATCTTGAGAAATTCCAAGAGTCACTATGTGAAGAAAAAAGAGGGTATGGCACATTTTTCCATGAATGAACACTTTAAGGAATATGAAAATTCATCAAGATAAAGACAAAAGAGGAAAGGATGCATTTGCTTATGAAGGGTCACCATGTGACTTTTCAAATGTAAGGATATGAAGGGTCATGCAAGTTTGGCACCATTTTCCATGAGGATTTAAGGGTCATAAAGGATGAATGCCAAAGGTCATTTGGAAAGATATAAATAAAGGCTTGAGAAGACATTTATAATATGTAAGAGAGTGCATGGTTTTGTAATTATTTTATAAGAAAAGAAGAGAGAAAAGTAGGAGATATTGTAGAGTTCTATCATTTATTGAGTAAACAATATTGATAGATAGTTGTGTTTTATACACAAGAGGGGTTGGTGCTCCTGTGGGTTAGTGCTCACAAATAGTTTTTGTGTTGGTGCTCGGCAAAGGGGTCGGTGCTTCTACAAGTTGGTGATTTTGAACTTTGTAATTTGAGTTGGTGCTCATTCATATACTTGAGATTTTTTTCTATGGTTTTTTCCACTTTGGGTTTCCATGTAAAAATTTGGTCTCTCTCTCTCTCTCTCTCTCTCTCTCTCTCTCTCTCTCTCTCTCTCTCTCTCTCTCTCTCTCTCTCTCTCTCTCTCTCTCTCTCTCTCTCTCTCTCTCTCTCTCTCTCTCTCTCTCTCTCTCTCTCTCTCTCGTGTTGTGCATGTTATTATTTCAGTTTTATTGCATATCTTGAATGTGTGATTAAGTGGTTAAAGAAAAGAAATCAAATTAAGTAAAATATATATAATATACTGATTCACCCCCCTCTCAATATATTTCATGCTTAACACCACTCATTGTGAATAGAAATCATGGCACACATTTCATCAATAAAATAGTTTAGGTCATGTTATCTAATTATATGGTGGTGCCCCATAAAATGACACCCTACCACCCCCAAGCTAATGTCACCATAGAAGCATTAAATAAAATATTGGGGACATGCCTCACCAAAATCTGTGGCATTGGTCATAAGGATTGGAATGATTATATGTCAACTGTGTTATGGTCCTATCACATGACATACAAGCAATTGAAGAAGGCTACACCATTATAACTAGCATTTAGCATAGAGGCCATCTAAACAATAGAGTTCTTAGTGCCCTTGTTGTGCATCATGTGTGTTGGTCGATTGGATGATCAAGATTTATTAAGTACATTCTTAGAAATTTGAAGAGTCGAGATGAGACATGTGCCCAAGCACGATGGACCAACAGATAGAGAAGGCCTACCAAAATACATGACATGATAAGCACATCAAGGGTAAGGTGTTTACAAAAGGTTTATCAATCCTTTTATATGATTCTAAGTACCTAAGGCACTCAAGAAAATTATAGATCATATGGATGTGACCTTATGTCATCCACAACATCCTAGAGAATGGTGCATGAGAAATGCACAGATTGATTGATTAAATGTTCCCTAGACATTTCAATGTAAATGGATTGAAACTATACCATCACTAGAATGACACTTTCACCCTCTAATGCTGACTTTCTCGTCAAAATCCAAGCACTTTTTATTGTGACCATAATAAAATTAGCATGAGCTAAATATTTACCGTATGTTTTTTTTCTTTTATGGTGTTTGAATAAGTGTGGTACTTTTAGGCCCATAGTAGAACATTCCTGGAACTAGTACTTGCATAACTCCAATTGAGTGAGTCAAGTCTGATCATTTTTTAAACACTTGTGACTAGACACCTAAGTTTATGGGTGCATGTGAAGTCTGTCAGGATAATTAAACTATAGCATAATTTGAAAAGTAAAGTGCACAAGGTGTTCATATGAAAGAGACCAAGAGGAGACAGTGAGGCATTGGAGGACTAGTAAAAGGATTTGTATGGGGTAGGGGAGGTTGAAGCAAGAGACAGTAAATCAAAGAGAAATTGACCAAGAAAGTGAGGCATGATTGAAAGGAAACCTAACACCAAAGAAAAAAGGGAACTTTAGAGGCTAAATTGCATGCATGTGAAGCATTATGCCCATTTAACTAGAAGGAAGGTGAATGCCGCACCAAAATAAACAAAGCAAAAAAGTGACCATTTTGATAGTTGACACCCACCCAATAGTTGGTACGAAGTGGTATTTTAAATTACCTATCACTTCCCTAAAGAAACCATTAGCAGAGTAGCAAAGAGTTAAAGCCACTAGAAAGAGAAAATGTTATCATAAGGAAAACAAGTTCCACATAGCCTTCCCAAGTGTGAGCAAAAAAGTGAGTAGGAGATTATGTTTCTCTCTAAGGAAAAGAGGGGGCAAATGAACAGAATTTGAAGGAAAAACAAGAAAGCAAATATTTCATCAGGATAACTAGTCAACCATTAATGGGGTAGGAATCTCAAATAGCCAAATTCATGGTTGTATTTCCTTCAATTATGAAACAAACCAGACACCATTTCAGGGTTTGGTAGGATCAATTAGCTGCATTTTAACTATAGCATATTTATAATGGGGAAGAAAATACTAAGCTAAGAAACACATAAGGATTCAAATAAAGTGAAAGCAATAAGGGAAGTAGCTACCACAAAATTTGAGGCATAATTGGTAGGAGTTAACATCATGGAGATTGATTCATCAACAAGCGCAAAGCTTTCCTACTACAAAATGAATTATCCACCAGAAGTCATAGTGGGGGAAAGTGGGTATCTTTTTCCCATGCGTGTAAGTTTAAATACTATAACTATAGAATGGGTAGCAATGTACAAGAGTTGAACAAAGATTAGATGGTAGACATAGGAAAAAATACCAAGGTATGCACCACATTCTTTTATGTCTCTATCAGATACAAGTTACAAACCATAGGCATAACATAACTCTTTAAGATACCAATCTTAGGCAATCCATAAGACCTGGTGCATTTCCTTCTCTTATGGGTGCATGGTGACCGGTTCTATTTTTTTAGATGGCACATGAGAATTTTTATAAGCCGCATAAGTAGAATCATAGGGATACCTTACGTAGGAGCAAAAATATGGAAGATGATGGATTAAATTGTAGAAGTAGAGAGGTTCACAAAACTCTTGGGCTATTATAGGTTAGGATTTTCATTCCCTATAAAAGACATCCAAGACCTAGGCATAAGGGCAGCACCGCACCTGGTAAGCACCCAAATTTGCCTAGCATATGGGAATCATGACCTTCATCATGATGTAACACTTCTTTGTGGTGTGCCTAGCATTCACAGATGGAAATATTTCAGGTTAGCTCTAATTAATTTATGCATTCTCAACCAAATACTTCATGATGGAATTGAAGAGGATCCCGAATGTGCAATAGATCGATATCTAGGCCAAAGCTATGGATTATGAGAGAAGGATGATGAGGTACCAATCTGTGCACCCTAGAACTAAGGTAACCAGGGATGAAGAGGATGATAGTGATAGGACTAACATCCATCCCCTTCAAAGGGTAATAATCAATGAAAAAAATCAACTTTTACCATGAGATGAAGTTGCATAAGAAGGGTAGAGATCTTGGCAAGGATGATGAATGCCCCCTCCTATCCAATGATGAAGGAAAGGATGCACTAAAAGTTCAGGAAAAGTCACTCCTAATGAAGTGGGGTGAAAAATTAGAGGAAATTATGGAGTGCATATAATTGAAGATAGCCTCTAAGGAATAAATCACAGTACCTACCCAAAAGAAGTATGTAACATTCAAGCAAGAGGTGCGTCTTCCAACAAGCATCCAAGAAAAACTAAGGGACCTATAGCATTCCCTACCAAGACCCTTATGGATATGGAAAAATAGGTGGCCCTAGCACTCATAATAGAAGAAGAGACTAAAGAAGATAGGGCAGGGACTTATATCCTATAAATAGAGGAAGGTGAAGAGGAGCTCGATGTTGGAAACATTTAAGAAGCCCTATAAAGTAGCATGGCCACTACACTAAAATTAACTTAAGAAATGGCAAGCCTTACATTTTGGCACAACCTTGATAAAGACCCTACCTAATAAATTGACACCAAAATCCAAGTATAAGGCCTCCCTAGAAGCCCCTTAATATATTTAGGAGAAAAGAGCAACCTAGAGGAATATGGGACTCAGTGAGTAAGATATAACCTAAGATTTGGTGCTTGAATAAAATCAAAATCTTGATTAGGAATAAAAAAGGCCAAGTTGGATAAGAGGGCCCTAAAATTACCCTTGAGCAATGCACCGGCAGTTGAGGTGGTTGAACAGGCACCAAGTGACCCTGTTAGACAAGTAGAGGAAGCTTCTAAGGCATGCCCAAGTAGTATAGGGGTGTCTAAACCAAAAAAAACTAATACTAGTGCCTCAAAGAAATAAATAGAGACAATTGAGGAGCACCAACAATAACAAGGAAACCCTAGTACCAAATGTATAATCCTTGAGATACATATTGAGAAACCCCAAGATGAATAAATAGATGATGAGCAGAACTCTGATGAAGCACCCCCTAAGGACCATACAAGTGACTCCTCATAGGATCACGTTGAAGAGAACGATGGAACCAATGAAGAGGAAAATTTTCACAAGGAGAAGGTTATTTTCAAAAAGGACAAAAGAGAGCTCAATATTAGAGAAATAGCATAGAAGAATTGGGGGACAAAGATTTATACTTATACAAAAACCATGCCCCCTAGGCTGCCATGATAAGGATGTGCAAGCAACTTTTATTTGTGTTGGACCATTACATGGATGAGCCCTAATTCGAGACACCAAAGGATACTACTTTGAGCCTAGAAGATACTAAGGAAGGGAAGGAATACCTTCTTATTAACCCATGCACCATGAACCCAATACAATTTAGGAATACACTAATAAAATTGGCCATAAAAGTAATGTACTAGAATGTCATAAATGATGACAAGGTGAGGAAACTAAAAATACTCCTCAAGGAAGCCAAGGAGGAAGCAAAGCCAATAGGTTCAAATTGTAATACATTTATGAGTGCATGGAAGTGGCTAATCCATCTCTTTTGGTTAGTGTCAATACCACAAACCTATCAAAGGTTGATAATATTTGTGTATTAGTGGATTAGATGCTCCCAAGACTATAACCCAAACTAGCACAAGAAGAAAAAGAAGAGGAAGACCCCATTCTCATAATGAAGAAGTAACTATCAGTTTGTAAAGTTGAAAGAGGGTTTAAAAATAGTAGATGTAATCTTCTTAAACTTATTCAGCCAAGCCTTAGTGATATATGTACACTTAAATCAAGTGAAAGATGAGGAGTATCTGATGGTTAAAGTCTACTCCTCAGCAAGGTAGAAAGCTTATAGATCACAGGTAGTGTAAACATAGTGAGAAATTAGATCAAAGACCAGGAGATAACCTTAGAAGAACTCTTTTATGCTCTGCATACTAAGGAATGTGAGTAAGTGGAGATCTTAGACATGTGGTAAAGTCACAAGTTAACATATAATCCTTTTGTAAAGAGTTAGATAAAATAGATAAACTTACACTCATCATTGCATCAACTGATATTGATAGCACTACAAAATAAATCAAGCTAGCCATAAAGGGATTTTAGGATTTCAACGCAGAGCTCATGGAGAATGCACCTGAGTTTTGTGCTCCCAAAATTTTGAAATCTTAGTCTAAGGGTGGACTAGGGTTTTTGTATGGGGAAATATTGGGCCCATAACCCATTTATTGGAGTTTTTACACCAACTTGATATCCACCTCAGTGTGTCTAGATATTTTTGGCAAGCGATTCGCCTAATGGTTTTGGTAGCCAACTAGAGGATGTAGTGTAAATCATGCACTAGTTGGTCGATTTCTAACCATATCCAAGATAATTAAGACAATAATGAAGCTTTTAAGAACATGGTAAGTAGATCATGGGAATCATAGGGTCATGGAGTTGGTAGTTATGATGATGGAACTCTATCTTAGTGCTCAGTATGTACCTTCCACGCTAGCAAAGATGCTCCTAAAGGCTTATATAAATAGCTCTAATCAGAGAATGAAAAGAGATAGAAAACTATAGTGAAGCTCTAGTGGAATGACTTCGAAACCATGCTCTGTAAAGTTTATACTAGCAGTCATTGAGGCTTATATATAGAATAGAGGCCACTTTGGATCCAATTGTATGTACCCAAGCATATTTTTGAAATTTTGAGTTGTTGATGTTATGATTTTGAATATAAACTCTTACTTTGGACTTTGAACAATGAGAAATGATGTTGCCTTAAAATATACTTGAGTTTGTCTGGTTCGCATGTCTTGTAGTATTGCTATGGGATGAAATTATTTGTGTGATGTCGAACCTTTGATTAATTATGTGAACTAAAAGTCACGTGTTTTACTAGTATTAATATTTTAATAGTCTCTATATTTTTCATGACATCATCATCATCCTACATGTAATATGAGTATAGGTATGTGCCTATGAACCCAACCCTTAGGTAATTTGCATCTATTTAATATGAAGAATAAGTTAAATCAAATTAGACTTGTGACCCCCTTAGCGCCATATAAACTTTGACTTACCTTGATAAAGGCTTGTACTTATGGGTCTACCCCATAATTAAGTTTATGTTGTATTGCTTGAGCCCCCCCAATGAAGCCTTATGTCATGGCACAACTATCCCAACATGAGCCCTGGTTCCTTCTCAGTTGCACTTCAAGTGAGTGCATAAGGCTTATGCCTTATGTGGATTGATGCTATCATATCCAAGTATTTAAATGTTGAGCACCAAATGATTTATCCCCTACTTGTGCTTATTTGCATAAAACCCCTAAACTTTAATAACAAAAAAAATCCAAAAACATCAATTTGCCAAATTTCTAAAAATTCAAGGTTATTCAAACACATTTTCCATGACCATGTGCTTTTTTCAGTCTTGGTTGGTGATCTAAACTGATTAGTTTCTAATTTTTCCCACTTGAAAAATCTCTCCACATAATTTTTGAAAATTTTGGTCAAAAATGGTAGCTCCACCAAACCTAGTCAACACTACACTAAATTTGGTAGATTTGTAAATTTGGTGGACTTATGGATGACCCCCTCTCCAATGCATATGGTGATTTGGAAGTATAATTTCATTGAAAAATACCTCAAACTTTGGACTCCAAATGACAAGCAATTTTTTTTTTACTATTTTTTTGTTCTCTTCATAGTGGCATAGATAGATTTTGCATTTGACAACATTTTTCTATAGTTGGTGTTAAGCACAAAATATACTGAGAGGGGGTGAATCAGTATATTATATATCTTATTTATTAATTAAATTCCTTTTATTTAACCACTTAACCACACATTTAAGATATCTAATATAACTGAAACAATAATATGCACCACACAAGAGAGAGAGAGAGAGACCAGATTTTTAAGTGGAAACCCAAAGTGGAAAAAACTACAGAGAATAATCTCAAGTATATGAATGAGCACCAACTCAAATTAAAAATTTCAAAATCACCAACTTACAAGATCACCAACCCCTTTGCCGAACAACACTAAAAGCTTCACTGATGCAGACATGGAGGAGGTTGCTGAGAGGTTGCTGAGTTACAGAGCAACCGACATCGGTCTGATCAACTGACGTCGGTCATATACAGTGAGAAGAGCAACCGATGTCAGTCATGGATCGGCCGGCATCGGTCACCTCAAGGCAGATAGGGACCGACGTCGGTCGCCTGTGTGGTTCTAGAACTGTCGGTTGCATGAACAGTTAGTTAACGAACCGGTTATTTGCATGTCAAAGGCCAATTTTAGACTTGAAGCTATGGATCTAATTATTGTAATTAGATGTCTGATTATTGTTTGCATGAGATCTATATAATAGACTCATGGGCTGTATTGTAATTTTTGCTAGAGAGTAAAAGAGCAAATATTAGCTCCTTCAGAGAGAAGAGAGCATGGTGTGTTCCTCCTAGTGCCACAATGTCAAGTGTGGGTGCTGGTTTGGAGAATCAGAAGGATTCTTCATGTATGTATGATCTTGGTCAGCAGGTGTGCAAGGCCATGTTTGGAGATCTACATGGTAAGTAAGATCATTGATCTGTAGGTGTATGTGTGTGCATGGTCTAGGTTTGCAGGTGTGCAGAACCAAGTTGATTTGCAGGTGGTAGCAAGATCAAGGTGACATCAACACAACAGGGAGCAAGATCAGGTAGGATCTACTTGGAGTACGATGTGTACTCAGTTGGAGAGCAAGGAGGAAGGCAAGGTAGTTCTTTCCAAAGTAAGATCATTTGAGTTGCAGGTTGTTGCAAGTTCATGAGAGATCTACTTGAAGTACGATTGTGTACTTGGAGTGCATGGATTAATTGTGTACTGGTAGTATTGATACTGACTGGTTGGAGGTGAATACCAACTCTTTGTTTGAGTTGTGTGTTGGGACCGTAAGAGAGAGAGTGAGCTCTTAAAGGTGAATTACTGAACACTTGGTGTGGCAAACTTGTAAGGTGGAAGAGTGTGGCGTCTCTTTGTTGTAATTCTTTTTTGGAAGAGTATTAATACAATTATGTATTGTCTCTCATATTCTGTGTTGTTTCCAAATTCTAGTTACTTGTGCATTCTAGTTAAATTTTGCATTTAGTTGCTTGGTAATCAATGGTGCTTTTGTGGGGTTCCTAACAGTTGGTATAAGAGCTAAGGTTGCAGGGAGCAGGTTTTGTGTTTGGTTATAGGTCACTCTCAGGGGTTTCTAATTGAGTGGGAGTATAGCAATGGTAGAAGAAAGTACACTAAGAATGGAGGAATTGAAAGGCACGAATGATCAATTACGGTGTTATGGAAAGAAAGAGCAGGTAAAGAAAGATTGTTGGTTGGTGGGAGATCAGCATGAAAGAACTGAAGAAGCAGATGTTGCAGGTGTTGTTACACAAGATGCTCTGGGAGGTTTCTTGCATAAAATAGAATCTTGTTTTATAGATTATGTTGCCTCTTTCCATGCAGCTCGAAATAGAGTATTTTTCCATGTTAATGTCTTTAGAGACTTTGGAAAGATTTATTTAGGGGCTAGTGTGCCTTGCCAAAGAATTGGCAAAGGGGAAGTAAAGTTGAAATTGCAGGCGGCCAACACATGGGTGTTGAAGGAAGTCATGCAGATCCTGGTCTTGAAGATGCGGCTAATTTCTTTAGGAAAGTTGGGTGATGAGAGATGAATAAGAACTCTCACAGTGGATGCACTTGAATTAGCTGGTGGTAACAAAGTAGGTATCCTTTATCTATCTACTTATATTACTGATTCTTCTTCTATTGCAAGGACATGGCTTTGTAGGCTTGGTCACATGAGCAAGAAGGAGATGCATGTTCTTAAGCGGAAGTCAGATGTATTTGACAGACTTAAGAACTAGAAAGCCTTGGTATTTTTGGAGGAGATAATGGATAGAGATCAGCGGATGGGACTGAGTAACTCTGAGTAGAGTGGTTTAGACAGGGTTTTGATCCATGGAGAGCTCGCAGGTAAAAATTCATCACTCACAGGCGAACACAGTTATCGGCATCGTTCAAGGGGAACCGATGTCAAACAGACAGGTGTCGATGTTGGTCATGTGCAGACCAGAGATGGTGGTGTCAGGCAGGGTGGCTATCGGCGTCAGTTAGAGAACTAATGTCAGCGACCAGGTAAGACTGATGTTGGTCAAAAAACTGGCGTCAGTAGAAAGGACAGTCGCATGGAAACTGACATCAGTCGTATGCAGATTGTGTGGTGACCGAGGTCGGTCACTGTAATAGATTTTAGGTGGACAAAAAGCTATCAAAGAGTCTCAAATGCCCATATGGAGGACTGAAAGGGTAAGTAAGCCTCAAATTCATTGTTCCTCTTCTTTATACTCATTACTCACTTTAGAGCAGGAAAGATCCAAAAAACTATGGGAGTATGGCATGAGCAGGATGCATACCCAAATGGGAGATTTGGTAGGGTTGCCAGTTGGTATGAAAGCACTGAGACGAATGGATACCTTAGTTAAATAATAGAGAGAATGGATACATGAGATGGAAGGCCAGGTCATATGGTCTTGAGGAAGTTGCAGGACAGTGGTATAGGTTTTGACAGGTGGATGACAAAGCAGGGCTTTAGTCAATGTCAGTGTAACCATTGTGTTTGTCTTACTAGGTGGATGATGGTCATGACATTATCATGTTACTGTATGTGGAGGATGAGCTTGGTGCAGGTTCAGACATACATGGTTTTGTTGAGCTAAGGGTAAGGTTAGTTCAATGGCATGTCATGAGGAATTTGGAGTAGCAAAATTCTTTGGCATGAGTGTGTTCTAGAGACATGGAGATCACAGGTTGATTTTGTGTCTGGATGATTGTGTGATATCGATTAGCATGTTGATGGTTAGATAATTCACAGAATAGGGTCCTGATTCATATGATGAGGTTAAGTACATGCGTACTGGACCTGGGTTGCCCATGCAGTGGGTGCTGTCAGAAAGTTTGGAGCCGATCCAGGAAAGAAGCACTGGAGGGCAATTCAGTGGATTCTCAGGTATCTGAGAGGGACCAGTAGCAGGTGCACATGCTATGCAGGGTCAAGTTCTTTTCTACATGTGTTTGTAGATGTGAATACGGTAGGTTACTTGGATGATAGGTGGTTCACCACATGTGTTGTGGTGGTTGGTCTTCAAGATTGATCTTAAAGAGGGATACAAGCCAGGAAATAGATTAGACAGTGTATAGGTATAGGTACAGTGTAACTATTTATCTCTAAGTGGGATATTGTTAGGTTGTGGAGCTAAAAGCTTCACTAATGCAAACATGGAAGAGGTTGCTGAGAGGTTGTTGAGTTGCAGAGCAATCGATGTTAGTCTGATCAGCCAACGTCGATCATATATAGTGAGAAGAGCAATCGACGTCAGTCATGGATCGGCCGGTGTTGATCACCTTCAGGCAGATAGGAACTGACGTTGATCGCCTGTGCGGTTCTGAAATTGTCGGTTGCACAAATAGTTAGTTAACAAACCGGTTGTTTGCATGTCAAAGACCAATTTTAGACTTGAAGCTGTGGATCTAATTATTGTAATTAGATGTCTAATTATTGTTTGCATGAGATCTATATAATAGACTCATGGGTTGTATTGTAATTTGTGCTAGAGAGTAAGAGAGCAAATATTAGCTCTTTCAAAGAGAAGAGAGCATGGTGTGTTCCTCCTAGTGCCATAGTGCCAAGTATGGGTGCTAGTTTGGAGAATCAGAAGGATTCTTCATGTATGTAGGATCTTGGTCAGCAGGTGTGCAAGGCCACATTTGGAGATCTACATGGTAAGTAATATCATTGATCTACAAGTGTATGTGTGTGCATGGTCTAGGTTTGTAGGTGTGCAGAACCAAGTTGATTTGCAGGTGGTAGCAAGATCAAGGTGACATCAACACAACAAAGAGCAAGATCAGGTAGGATCTACTTGGAGTACGGTGTGTACTCAGTTGGAGAGTAAGGAGGAAGGCAAGGTAGTTCCTTCCAAAGTAAGATCATTTGAGTTGTAAGTTGTTGCAAGTTCATGGGAGATCTGCTTGAAGTATGATTATGTACTTGGAGTGCGTGGAGCACTTGTGGAGTGCATGGAGTACTTGTGGAGTGTGTGGAGCACTTGTGTACTAGCAGTAGTGATACTAACTGGTTGGAGGTGAACACCAACTCTGTATTTGAGTTGTGTGTTGGGACCGTACGAGAGAGAGTGAGCTCTTGAAGGTGAATTACTGAACACTTGGTGTGGTGAACCTGTAAGGTGGAAGAGTGTGGCGTCTCTTTGTTTTAATTCTTTTCTAAAAGAGTATTAATACAATTGTGTATTGTCTCTCATATTCTGTGTTGTTTTTGAATTCTAGTTACTTGTGCATTCTGGTTAAATTTTGCATTTAGTTGCTTGGTAATCAATGGTGCTTCTGTGGGGTTCCTAACACTATTTGTGAGCACTGACCCATAGGAGCACCAACCCCTTGCAAATATTTGTGAGCACTAACCCATAAGAGCACTAACCCCTCTCGTGTATAAAATAAAACTCTCTTAATGTTGCTTACTCAACAAATTATAGAACTCTACAATATCCCCTGATTTTCTCTCTTTGAAAATAAATACAAACCATGCACTCTCCTACATACATCAAATGGCTTCTCAGGGCTTTATTTATAGCTTTCCAAATGACTTTTGGAATTCACCCTTTGTGACCCTTCAATCCTCATGGAAAATGGTGCAAAACTTCCCTAAACCTTTATATCCTTTTATTTTAAAAGTCATATGGTGACCCTTCATAAGAAAAAACATCCTTTCTTCTTTTATCTTTATCTTGGTGACTTTTCATATTCCTCACAGTGTCCCTTCATGGAAAAATATGCCATACCCTCTTTTGTCTTCACATGGTGACTCTTGGAATTCCTCAAGATGACTCTTCATGAGAAAATGTGTCTCATTCCGCTTTTGTCTTTGACTTCTCCATGGGCCCTCTTTTGACTTATACGCAACCAAAAATATATTTATTAATATTAAATAAATATTAACACACATTAGACAAGATATGAATATTAAAAACACCATTAAATGCAATGGGGCATTTATCACCAATAATGCTAAACCTTTGACATCAATGACAATATTTCCAATAATCTCCTCCTTTGTCATTGATGGTAACCTCAAACTAAAACTGCCACATCCTGAAATTTGCACATACTACCATCTAAATGTTAGGGTGTGGAGCTAAAAGCTTCACCAAAGAGCACACTTTGACAGTTTTGGGTCTACACAGACACCGGCATCGGTTAGGAGCGACCGACATCGGTCAGGTGCAGTTGCAGAGGCACCGGCGTCGACAGTGGGTCGGCCGACGGTGGTCATAGGCAAGCAGTAGGAACTGGCATCGATTACCTGTGCGTCTAGAATGCTATTTTCGAGGACAGAAGCGAGTGTTTGCATGATGAGTTTAAGTTGTAGTCTTAAGCTCACATCTCTATTATTAGTAATATTATTTTTTAGAGGCCTTGTTCAAGAGGCTTAACTGTTTGTTGTAAGTGCATGCTCAAGTCTCCTAATTCTATATGTAGAATTAGATCTTCTTAGCTTTGTGTGAATTATTTTAGTAGTTCATTGTATGTGAATGTTGAAGAACAATATAGAATTGAATCAATCCAGGCTTGTTGGAGTTGATTGTTCTTGAGAGAGAGAGCTCTTGAGGAATAGAGATCTAGTGAGAGATCTATACATCTAGGAGAGGTGTGGAAGAAAGAAGTTTTTTCAATTGTATTCCTTTTGTAAAGAGTTTGTTAATACAAGTTTTCAGGGTGGTTTCTTGTATCTCTTGTTCTTGTTATTATCTCATTCTAGTTACTTGTCTATCTGATTTAATTCCGCATTTATTGCTTTCATAAGTGTAATCTATTGTTGGTTGATTACCAACACTAAAAAATATATAGTAACTCCCCCTTAATGTGGCAACCCATATATGTTCTCTGTTCTTCTCCCCCTTTGACATCAATGGCAAAGGGCCTACCTGGAGCTAACACTTAGCTACCCCTCAATTGATGTTGAACCTCAATGGTAGAAAGTAAAAGAAATTACTCCCAACTTCTCTTGTAGATACTCAAATATGTCTTTTGGTATTGCCTTTGTGAAATATCTACAATCCGCTCTATAGTACTGCTATTTTCTATTTTAACCTATTGATCTACAACCTACTCTATAAATAAGTGATATGTTTCTTTCTTGAATGCATCACTAAATTCTTTGAAATATTAATAGCACTTGTGTTGTCACAAAAAATAGAAATAGGGTCATTATATTTTACCTTGATATCTTCCAAAGTTTGCTTTATTCAAATCACTTGAGTACAACACAATACTATTACAATATATTATGCTTCAACTTTAGAAAGTGATACTAAATTTTGCTTCTTGCTTAGCCATGATACTAATCTATCACCAAGGAAGAAATCTCCTCTACTTGTACTCTTTCTATCATCTAAGCACCCTGCCCAATCTGAATCTGTATAAGCAACCAAAGTGAAATATCTGCCTGTGGGATACCACAATCCATAATCTAATGTCTCCTTGATATATCTGAATATTCTCTTCACCAACTGAATATGATTATCTTTTGGAGATGACTAATATCTTGCAACCATACCTACTACATGCATGATGTTTGGCCTTGATGATGTCAAATATAAAAGACTACCAATCATAGATCAATATAAAGATTAATCTACAATAGGTAAATCTCCATCATTACCTTATTTTTTGTACACATTGGTGTGCTAATTAGTGCACAATCCTCAAAACCAAATTTCTTCAACATTTCCTTGGCATATTTACTTTGAGATATAAAAAAAAAATTGTTTGACTGAAATATTTGCAATCTTAAGAAAAATGACAATTCTCCAAGCATAGACATCTCAAATTCTTTTTGCATATTATTAGAAAATTCTTTTATCATCTTTTCAATGTTTCCTCCAAAAATGATGTCATCAATATATACCATAACAATCAATTGATATTCACCTTTTATTTTGATGTAGAGATTATTGTTAGCAAATCTTCTCTTGAAATATTAATCCTAAAGGTACTTATCAAGTATTGCATACCAAGCTCTAGGAGCTTGTTTCAATCCATACAATGCTTTCTTTAATCTACATACATGGCTACTAATATTTGAGAGAATAAATTCCTCAACTTGATCAATGTAGACCTCTTCTTTTAGATCCCCATTCAGGAAGGTATCTTTGACATACATCAAAAACACTTTAAATTTTTTAAACACTGCATATGCAAGAAACATTCTAATAGCCTTTAATCTTGCTATTGGTGCAAAAAAAATTTCAAAATATATTGTCTTAATTTAAGAATATCCTTTACATACTAATCTTTCTTTTAATGCTAGTCACTTCTCAATTTTTATTCAACTTATTTCTATAAACCCATTTTGTTCCTATCACATGATATTTTTATCTAAGCACTAATTCACAAGTATCATTCTTTTCTATCTGATTTAATTTTTTATCCATAGTTTTAACCTAATGTTTATCATGTCTAGCTTTTGAAAAAGTCTTAAGCTGAATTTTGGATAACAAAGAGAAATTAACTTGCTCAAATTCACTTACCATCATTCTTCTAGTGTGAATTCTTTCATTTATATCCCTGATGATGTCACTTTCATTATGATTTCTTTAAACCTATTTGGATGGAGTTTTGGTGTCCTTTTTCTCCTTCTCATCTTCATCTAATTCTTTAAAATCTTCCTCTTCAATGATTTCAAAAATGTCTACTGGATCACTGATTCTTTGTGTTCCATATTCTTCTATCCTAACACTTGTACTTTCAACAATTCTCTTGGTTATTTTGTTATAACATTTATAAGCTTTAATTTTACAAGAATAACTAAGAAATATACCTTCATCTGCTCTAGATTCAAACTTCTCAAGTTTTTCATTAGTTCTATTTATGAAGTATCAACTACTAAAACTCTAAAATAATCAACTGTTGTTGGTTTGTCTTTCCATAGCTCATAAGGAGTCTTGTCACTATTGACTCTTAATAATGCTCTATTCTAAATATGCAATGTTGTAGCAACTACCTCTCTCCAATTTTTATTTGGTATCTTGGATTCATTTAGCATTGTCCTCGCCATCTCTTGAACTATTCTATTTCTTCGCTCAATTATTCTATTTTGTTGTGGAGTTTTAGTTGATGAATAATGTCTTTTTATTCCATGGTCTTCACAAAAACTCTATAAATTGATTTAACATTAATTCTCCTCTTCGATCTAATCTTAGACACTTAATCTTCAAACTGGTTTCATTCTCAACTAATGCTTTGAATGCTTTGAAATGTTTGAAAGCTTCTATTTTTTTCTTTAAAGATATTACCCAAGTCATACATGAAAAATCATCAATAAGCAAAATTAAATATTTCTCACCCTGAGTACTTTGAGTTTTCATAGGTCCACATAGATGAATGTGAATAAGCTCTAACATCTGAGTGGTCGAGTACTCTTTTGTTTTGAACTACCTTATGGCCTGCTTCTTATGCTAACAAGGTTCACAAAGCAAGTCAGATGGCTTTGTAATCTTTGGAAGATTTATGACTGGCTATTTTTTTTTCTATGTTGACAAGATTGTCAAACTCTACGTGACCTATTCTCCTATGCCATAGCCAACTTTCTTCAATCTGACTCAAACAACATCTTTGACCTTTGATGTCTGATAACATATACAAATTATTGCTTGTTCTCTGAGCATCTGCAATCAACACATCTGAATATTTTCTCCTAAATTCACAACTTTAGTGTGTGCCCTTGATCACACACTTGACTTACACTCAAAATATTATGTTTAAGACCTTTTACATACAAAACATTTTTATTTTTAGTTCTACCATTATCCAAACTTAGTACACCTTTTCTGACAATTTTAGCAGTAATATTATCTCTAAATTTCACTATGCCACCATTGATCTTCTTCAAGGTTATGAACTTGATTTTATCTCTTATCATGTGCCTCAAACATCCACTATCAATGAATCATGGATTTTTTTCGTTTCTTGAATGCAAAGTTGTCTGTACCAACATAGATTTTTTAAGTTGTTTTTTCTACCATGAACTTGTCTAAACTTTCTTCTTGATGAATGGAGCCTTGAAACTATGGTCCTTCTTGACGAACTCAAACACATTTCTACAATACTAGGCTATGTGTCTAAATTTATTTCACTTGTAACATATTATGGCCTCTTCATTAAAGCCTGATAGAGGAGCAAAAGAGTTGGCTTCTGCATGACTTTCCTTCACCTTATTTCTAAAAAAATTAGCCCCTTTTTGACATTCTATTTTCTTATGACCATATCCATTAAAATAAAAATAGTAACCATAAAAATAGGACCCATTTATGTATCTCTAACCTGTTTGCCTTCTGTAGCTTTGTTCCCTCCAGCCTTATTTATTTTAGACGCCCTTTGTATTCTTAACTTCTTCCCTTTTTATTTCTTCTTTCATAAGAGCTTCAGCATAGCTCTTTCCTTTTTCCTTGTCTGTGAAAGTAATGGCCTCCCCTTTTTCTTTTTCAAATCCAATACCTATCTTATCTAACATTGATCTTTAATTTTTTAATATTTTATTAAACATATTAGTGTTTTTCTTAAATTTTGAATCATTAGCTGTTATATCATTAATTACTTTATTTGTTTTCTCAAGATATACTTTTAAAGAAGCAATTTCAATAACATACCTTTTACATTCTTTACTTACTATTTTCAACTGTCATTAGATCTTCTTCATTCTTCTTGGCTTCTTCAAAGTGTGCTTGTAGATCTTCAATTATTTCATTTGACTCCTTTTCATTTTTCTCTATCTAGAGCTTTAAAGTTTGATTCTTCTTTTCAAGGGCTTTTAAATCTTCTAAGGTACAAATGAGTTCTCGTTCCAAATTCACTTAAGATTCATCCTTTTCTACTTCTTGATCATCTGTACTTTTGCATACGAAGGCATCTTTATGTATGGCCATGAATAGAATCTCTTTTTCTTTTGAATCATTGACTCCACTATCTTCGGTTGAGCTAGGATATTTAGAATACAAACTCTTCTTCTTGAATCTTTTTTTGAATTTTCCTTTGAAATTATTCTTGTATGTAGACTTTCCTTCTTCATTGTCACCATTACCCTTATTTGGGCACCTAGCTACAAAATGTCTAATATTTTCACAATTAAAACATTTGAAAGGTAATTTTTCTTGATATTTATCTATGCCCTTTTTCAGCTTGTGAATGAATAGAGATTCATTGTCATCTTCATCATCGCTAGAATTGTCACTTGATTCTTGAATCTTAGCCTTCTCTTTCTTTGATGTCTTGAAAGTAGCTTCTCTTTTTTAGAGTTTTTCTTGTTCATTCTGCATCTCATATGCCCTAAGAATACCATGTAGCTCATCCATCTATAGCTTGACTAAATTTTTCATCTCTTCAATTGCTAAAAATTTTGCATCATATCTCAATGGTAGAGATCTCAAAACTTTTTGAACCATAATTGATTCTTCTAAATTTTCTCCAAGACTTTGAATTTGATTAACTATTTGATCAACCTGCAAAAGATAACTTGCTATATTTTCTTCCTCTTACATCTTCAAAATCTCAAACTATCTTTTAAAATTCTAAAGCTTGACTTGTTGAACCTTTCCATCACCTTTGTAAATACTCTAAAGTTTTACCCAAGTTTCATGAGCAGATTTACATTGCATAACTTTAATAAATTTTGATTCACATAAACTATATAAAATAGCATTTAAATCTTTAGCATTATTTTCACTTGCCTTCTTTTATGTTGGAGTAGTTACAAGTGTTTGTGGCTCTTCATATTCCTCTACCACTGCTTGCCATATGTCTAATCCAAGGGCCATCAAATAATTCTTCATCCTTATGCTCCAAAAAACATAATTTTTCCCATCAAACAAAGGTGCCTTATTTATAGAAAAACCTTCATGTGATCCAGCCATCATGTTTTCCCGATCTACCTTCAAGCTGTAAAATGTTTTTAAAGGAACCTACTCTGATACCAATTATTAAGCATGAAATATACTATGAGTGGGAGTGAATAAGTATATTATATATATTGTTTCTTAATCAAATTCTTTTTTTTAACCACTTACCACACATTCAAGATATGCAATAAAATTGAAACAATAATATACACCGCACAAGAGAGAGAGAGACACCAAATTTTTACATGAAAACTCAAAGTGGGAAAAACCATAGAGAACAATTTCAAATATATGAATGAGAACCAACTCAAATTACAAATTTTTCAAGCACTAACTTGTAGGAGCACCAACCCCTTTGCTGAGCACCAACACATCAACTATTTGTGAGCACCAACCCACAAGAGCACCAACCCCTTTACTGAGCACCAACACATCAACTATTTGTGAGCACCAACCCACATGAGCACCAACCCCTCTTGTGTATAAAATACAACTATCTCTTAATGTTGCTTACTCAACAAATGATAGAACTCTACAATATCTCTTATTTTTCTCTCTTCAAAAATAAATACAAACTATGCACTCTATTGCATACATCAAATAGCTTCTCAAGCCTTTATTTATATCTTTCTAAATGACCTTTGGCATTCACCCCTTGTGACCCTTCAATCCTCATGGAAAATGGTGCAAAACTTACATGACCCTTCATATCCTTGCATTTGAAAAGTCATATGGTGACCCTTCATAAGAAAAATCATCCTTTCCTCTTTTATCTTTATTTGGTGACTTTTTCATATTCCTCAAAGTGTCCCTTCATGGAAAAATGTGCCATATCCTCTTTTGTCTTCACATGATGACTCTTAGAATTACTCAAGATGACTCTTCATGATAAAACGCATCCCATTCCTCTTTTGTCTTTTACTCTATGACTCTTTGACTTCTCCATGGGCCCTCTTTTGACTTATATGCAACCAAAAAATATATTCATTAACATTAACTAAATATTAACACACATTAGCCAAGATATGAATATTAAAAACACCATTAAATGCAATGGGGCCTTTATCACCGATAATGCTAGACCTTTGACATCAATGACAATATTTCCAATAGTTGGTACTTTGTCATAAGTTTTACAGGTGTGTAATCCATTTTGGACCTTTCAAAACTCAGTTTGGGCTCATCCAGAACCCATTTTGAGTGCAATTATTTTTCAAAGTGAAATTTTTTTGTGTACTTCATAATGGTGATATTAGTTTATATCATTACCTTGGAAAATTCTAACTTATTCATTCTCATCTTCTTTTGGCAAATTGTAAACTAAGTGTAAACCACCACTTAACCATTATTGTAAGTGGAATTTATAAATGCACTACTTATAAAGTGCAAAAAATATTTTTGCTTGGGGGACTTCTTGATTGAGTGATTTTAGAGGGGTGCTCTTGTGGTCATCATTTATTTATTGCTTTTAATCATGGCTCCTAATCTTTGGAAACTTAAATCTAAGTATTGTTAGAATAAATTCATGCCTTCTATGATTTCATACAAAGTAAACTTGATTATCTAATATCACTCATTCAAATTCATAAAATGAGATAACTTTGTATTGTAAATAACATCCATTTGCCATTATCTCATGACCCCATCATAATAGATATTACATCATTGTTTACTGAACTTCACTCATGCATTCAACCTGATCCTATTGATCAAAATTTTATAATGACAAACTCTATAGATATTCATGAGTTGACAGTTTCAACTCCATCATCATTGACACTTTATGTAGAAACACTTGATTCTCATATGTTCAGTTCTCTTACTGATGGTTAGAACCATACATCCATGGTTACTAAACTTGAATCATGCATTGTTCTTGATCCCATCAATCAAACTTTTTTACCCTTTGGCATTGATTTATAAATGTCTCGATAGTTTTTGGATGCATCAGCAACTCCTCCCTCTCCTATTTATAGTACTTCAATGCAGCAAGACATTTATGATCTTCCAAAAATAACTCTTTGAGATAAATATTTGACAGATATTTCCACTTTGTTCTATGAGTCCCATCTTTCAGATTTGGAGAAAACTGTTGAGGACATTCATTTCCTCTTTCATGACATCTTATATAAAGATTCTTCTTTTTCAGATGATTCAAGGGCACATTTAGACCTTCTTATTCTTTCTTTGCCTACATCTGCTTTTATAGTGATAATTTTTGTAGATATTTATGAGTTGACCATTTAAACTTAGTCATCATTGACACTTTATGGCATAATTTAAAATTCTTATTGGTTCAATTATCTTTCCAATGGTGAGAACCATACATCCATGGTTATTGTACCTAAATCTTCTATGGTACATGATCTATCATATCAGTATTCATCATAATTTGGCACTAGCTTGGAGATCATTGAGTAGAATTTGGATGAGATATATTCAAAAGAGTAATTTTCATGTTTGGATCCTATTCAACATATGTTTCCACTTAGCTTTGTATTATCATCCTATGGCATCGACATGGAGACACTTGAGCAACTTTCAGAGGCCTCATTCATCTTGAGACTTCCTTTCTCATATTGCTTCTTAGAGTGGGAGTTTATTCTACATCAACCACTGGAATTATTTCTTCCCAAAGGGAGAAACACACTTTGTTGACATTGGATCATATTCATCATGCATCTTTTGACATTCACCATTGGTATAGGAGTTATTTCATTGTGAGTTGAACTCATAGTCTCACATTTCCTCCCTCATGGCGGGGTTATTGATTGTATATTCATGATGGATTTCCCACTTTGGAGGTCATGTTGATACCTCCTTTCATCATTTGTTCATGTTTTGCATCTTTTCTCTCTTTTTGGGAGGGGATTTTTTCTACAGGTTTTTTTTTCTTTTCTCTAATTATGAAAGCTTATTTCGTACATGGGTACCTCATCAGGCCTTATTAGTAGGACCTATTCATTATGTTTTGCATATATGCATTTATCAATTGTAGGAAAACCCATCTAGGTAGTGGCCTCCATGTTATGGTAAGTTACTCCTTTATAAGGTGAAAAATCTACACTAACACCCACCCTTAAGCATAGCTTAGGTGGTTACTAGAATTGGGTCCCAACAGTTAGGCCTAATCAAGTAACCAAGTATAAATCAAGCTCTCACAAATTGGATAAAAATGAAAAAACCCAATGGGAAAAACTCCCCTACAAAAGAGAGACATAGAATAAGAGAAGGGACTAAAAGGTCCCCCTTGAAGATGATGTTACTGCTAATATAGATCGCACCCCAAGAAGAGATCATAGATGAATGAATTTGCCCTTGGTGAAGGGTTTGGTAAATATAACTATAACCTTATCTAAAGATTGGCAAAAAATCAATTCAATGACTTGACCATGAATAAGATCCTAGATAAAATACATGTGAATCTCAATGTGTTTGGTCTACTAGTGCTGAAATAGATTCTTGCATATATGTATAGTACTCTAGTTATCACAATAGATGATGGTGGGTTATCCGATAAGAATGCCAAACTTATATAGAAACCCCTGAAGCTAATAGCCTCAATAGCTAAGTTAATAGCTCCCCTATACTATGCCTCTTTGGAAGATATAGAAATAGCATTTTTATTCTTGGTAGACCAACTAATAAGACCAAAATCTAAAAAAACTATAACCTAAAGTGGACTTACAACTTTGAGTATCATCAGACCAATCTGAATTTATAAATCTAACTAA
This sequence comes from Torreya grandis, assembly GCA_037957365.1. Classification (NCBI taxonomy): domain Eukaryota; kingdom Viridiplantae; phylum Streptophyta; class Pinopsida; order Cupressales; family Taxaceae; genus Torreya; species Torreya grandis. The sequence continues at coordinate 370,361 of JARHVA010003074.1, read as the reverse complement.
GTTGACCTCTATGACAAATCTTTATTAAATCCTAAATATATAAAACCTTGGATGTAGTGAAAGATCCTCTTAGTTGTTTTCCAGTGAAGCTCATGGGGTTCCTACATGAATCTGGATACAAGTCCCACTGGAAATGAAATGTTAGGCTTGGTATGAGTCAAATAGATGAGGATGCCAACAAGCTATTAATATCAAGTGGCATCGACCAAAGGTGTAGAACAGTCATCCTCAAGTTTCATTCCTAATAGAAAGAGAGTCAAAGATGACTTATAATCATCCATGTCAAATCAAGCCAAAAGATTGAGAGCATACTTGGGTTGTGCAAGTGAAATCCTTCAATTAGACTGTGAAATCTTGATGTCAAGGAAGTAGTGTAGAAGACCCAAGTTAGTCATGTCAAATCTATCTTGTAGAGTTATCTTTATCGCCATAATAGATGATGAAGAATTCCCAGTGATCAAAAGATCATCAACATAAAGGACCAATATCAATAAAGAATCATCTTGACACAAGAAGTATTTATTGGGTTTGGAATGACACCTAGTAAAACTTGAAGTAAGGAAGAATGAATCCATCTTGGCATACCAAGCTTGAGGGACCTTTTTGAGGCCATAAATGGATCTCCTAAGTCTATAAATTAAAGATAAATCTTGAACAAACCCAGGTGGTTTCTCCATGTAGATTTCCTCCTCAAGGTATCCATGAAGAAAGGTACTCTTTACATCTATCTAGTGCATATCCCAACCACATGTTGTGGCTATAGCTAGTGTGATTTAGATCAAATTCATCTTTGCAACATTTGAAAAAGTCTTTGAGTAGTCAATACTAGCTACATATAAAAAACCCTTGTTGACCAATTGTGCCTTGTACTTATCGACCAACCCATATGTTAAAAACTTGGGCCGATATATCCACCTACATAAAATCATCTTCCTTCCCTTAAGAAGTGAATTTAAATCCCTAGTATGATTTTTTATCAAGGAATAATATTATTCCTGCATAGCACTATCCCATGCAGGTATGCCTAAAGCCTCTAAAAATGTTTGTGGATCAAAAACTAAATCAAATAAGGCATGTGGAGCACTTTAATAATCTTCCCAAGTATATTTTTGATTTTCTACATTCCTTACCCAAGTGCCCATACTCTAAAGTGTCTACTTGGCCCAAAGAGACCCAAAAGTGGGTGAGTTAGGTGTTGACTCCTCATCGTCTGAAACATGATTAGAGGTGGATGTAGAAGACTCATCATCACTATCCTCATTTTTAGAATTGAAAGAAGAAGAATATCCTAACAAGATCCTAGCTCAGTAACCTATTCTAGATGATTAGATTCGGAAGAAGAATCATCAATTCTAAGTGAATCTAATGAAAGAAAATAAGTGTCAATTGTTGAGTCTTTGGGACTCTCTTGAAATTGAATATTTATCTATATTAACAACTCATATGTGGTAAGATGTAGAATGTGATACCCCTTAACACCATCTAGATAACTTACAAAGATGCAAGGCTTGGATTGAGGTTCTAAAGCTTTGTGTTTTTTATTCAGTACATCATAGCTGGAGATCTGAAAACTCTAAAGTGCTCAACATCATGTTTTCTTCCATGTTAAGCTTTTAAGGGAGTTATGCCTTTCAAAGCTTTATGAATAATCATGGTTTGAATATAGCAAGAAAAAATAATGGCTTTGACCCAATACTAAGATGCCAAGAACCTAGAGTGAATCATGTAGCTAGCCATCTTTGTCAAGGATCTATTCTTACATTATAAAACTTCATTTTGTGAAGGACTATAAGTATTTTCCTATTGTAAATCAATCCCCTCTATGGTGAAAAACTACTCAAATCTTATTCTGACATATTCACCTCCATTTTTGGTTTGACGAACCTTGATGTATTTCTTAGATTGTTTCTCAACAAGTGCCTTGAAGTCTTAAAAATATTCAAACACTTCAGATTTTTTTAAGGATGTAGATCCATGTATATCTTGAGAAATCATCAATGAAAGTGAGAATGTACTTAGCCCTTGTAAAATATAGATTGGGAAAAGGCCCAAATACATCACTGTGAACTAACTCCAATGCTTGTGAATCCTTCCAATCTTTGCCTTTGTCAGATTTTGCTTCGAGGTGTTTTATAAAAGAGAAACTCTCATAAAGTCCCTTAGAGAATTAGACTCAAGGAAAGCCTATGACCATGTCATTTTTGTTAAGTTTTTCATGGTAGCGGTAGTTAAGGTGGCTAAATCACTCATGCCATAATTTGTTAACTCCATTTGAATGAGTTATAAATGTAGTTAGAGAAGAATCGGGTGAAAAATGTGAGAAGATGTATAACCTATCTTGGTGATTTTTCCTACTATAGAATCACTATGTAACTCCTTGATGATAACTAAATCTAGTGCAAACTCAACCCTCATGCCTTTACTTATGTGAGTGATTTGATACATGGATAAGGGATTGGTTGAAAGATAAAAAACATTTAGAACTCCTTCTATTTCAATAAACCCTCTCCCTAAAATTGGTATAGAAGTGTCATCACACAAACTTATAGAAGACATGTTACAAGGCTCTAAGGAAAAAACTCAACTAGTGAAGAACCCATGTGGTGAGAAGCACCTGAGTCAATAACCCATGAAGATGTTGAATTTTCAAATACTATAAGAGTTTTGCCCTTTTTCTTTCTCTTTCCCCTTGCCTTTTGCCTTAGTAGAATCTTGGGTAGATAAATTATGCTTGATGGACTCAAGAACACATATGTTATTGTTCTCTAAGAGATGAGTTAGGTGATATATTTGCTTCTTAATGCACTTGTGTTCATCATGTCCATTTTTATTAAAATATGCACACTTAACCTTCTCTTTCTTAGGTTTTCCATTAGAATAGGAAGCTTCAATGTTAATTTTGGAAAAAGTTGATTCTTTCTTCATCTCTTGATCCTTATTCTTCTTATTCTTCTCTTTATTTAAATTATTTACTTTCTCATTCCCAATAGTTATGGATTTATTTTTTTTGGAATTCAATTTTCCCATTTGGATCAACTTGGTGTGCTCTTTAGTTAAGTCAAAAATGAAAGCATTTAAAGAGGGAATTTTCCATGTAGTGCCCAAAGCACTTTTATTGCCATGAAAAGTAGAGACATATACTTAACAATCATGGCCTAGTTTAGAGAGTATAAAAATAAAAAGTTGGTCATATTCTTTCTATATCCCACATTATTTCAACTGCAATCTCAAGGACTTAAACTTAGTGAATAAATCTTGAAGGGTGTCAAAGTTGCAAGGATTTGGACTAATGAGTTCATTCTCAAGCTTGTGACCTCTCATCACATCTTTCCCCTAAAAATATTTCCTATAATGTTCCATACATCATGGGGTGATTTTCCAAGATCTAAGTGAAATAAGAGATCAGGTGCTATAAAAATACATAATAGCCCATATGCTTCATCACTATGGTTATACCACTTAACTATCTATGCATCTGTGCTAGGTTTAATTTCATCACCCATAGTTATCCTATATAAAAACTTACTCCTTATAATGATTGACATCTTAATTTTCCATTTGTGATAGTTAAAATGAGTTATTAGGTTGATTGAACTTGAATCCATTAGTGCAAAAATGAGTTGTAATAGTGCAAGTTTGTATATATTGCAGAAATAAAAGTGTAGAATAGAATGGAAAGTGATAGAAAAAAAAGTACACCCCCCTGAAGTATGAAATGTTTAACCCCCAAAAATGTTTCAAATACTTGCTCAAAATATGTCAGACTCAGTTTATAATGTGTCTAGAGTAATCAGTACAAGTCAAAAAGACATTTTTTTACAAACAGAATGAGGATGTCGGGCTCTACTAATAATGCATCCAAAAAAGATTGTACAATAGTGAGAAAATGAGAAAGATAAAATGATGTTTTGAATGTGAGGGGTTTGACCACCTTCCAAATTTAACCTCACCCTCTAGTGTTCATCGAGCGAAAATATGAAGAGTGCCCCCCAAAAAAACACTCTCATCTTTTACAATGCTCACTATATAATATTTTTTTATACAAAAAATAATAAATAAAAAATGTCCCTCTTTTTACAATCTATTGTTTTATATAAAAATAATTAAAAAATAATAACTCATGTAGAGTTAATTTTGGCCCTTTAAATCTATATTGTTTTATAAAAAAAAGAATTAAGAGCTGACACAAATTCGTCTACCTCATAGTATTGTTTTATAAAATTAAAAAAAAAAGACTATCCCTCTTCCCTTTTTAAAAAAAACTTAAAGATATATACTATAATGTTAATGAAATTTTGACTTTACAATTGAGGGAGATAGACTAGGCAACTAGGCCTCAAAGCATCCACCCAGGGCTATGGTACTCTCCAAATTTTTTTCTCATCTAACAAGATCATGACACTTGTCAGAATTCTCTTCAACTTCTCTCACATTCTTATGCTACACATTACCCTTGTATTTATAAAAATTGAGGGTAGGTGAGAGGAATACATTTGGCAATATCAAACCAGTTAATTGCCAAATGAATAGTCCTACCATGTGCATAAATAGATACCTACCTTGTGTACTATTGTTAACATTCAAATATAACATGTTGAATTAGATAATTAGACATGTGGGTATGAAATTTTAAACCACATATGAGTATAACTAACTTAAATTAAGTAGCCTTGATTAATACCCAAGTTACATAGGTTAATCCCAAGTTACTCTTAACCCTTATTATTTACTCTAACACCCTCCCTTAAGATTAACATGGTGAGAGAGAGAAATCAAAACTCTAAAGATGGGTTTCAACAACTCAAGGTAACGAGGCAAAGTAAAAGGCTTCATAAAGATGTCGGCAACCCATTTTTTATTTATTATATACTCCAAACTAAGAACTCTATCCTAAATATGGTGATGAATGTAAGTACATATGTACCTCAATGTGTTTGTCCTAATGGTGCTCAATGGGGTTGTGGGATATGTGAATTTCACTCTATTTATCACATTAAAGTATAGTTGGTAAATTCTATGTGAATCCAAACTCTGTCAATAACTAATGAAGCCAAAGAACTTGCTGACTCACTATAATTATTACCTTGTACTCAGTCTTTGTAGATGAAAGTGCAATAGCCTACTACTTTTTACACAACCAAGCAATAGGTGAAGAACCAAGAAAAATATTTATTTATAAGTAGAATGCCTCTCATCAAGATAACCTACCTAATTTGAATTGGTGTACTTAACCAATTAAGTATAACCCCTGGTGTAGTGTAATCCAAAATGGGTATTACCTTGCAGATATCATAAAATCCTCTTGCCTGCCTACCAATGACTATCATGAGGTTCATGTGAAAACCTAGATACAAGCCCAACTACAAATAAAATGTTAGGGTGAGTATAGGTTTAATATATAATACTCTTAAACATCTACCTATACAAGGTAACATCACAAAGAGGAGTAGTACAAGTGGCAGTGAGATTCACTCCAAACTAAAACGGAGGACTTGGCTTGTAATCAACCATGTCAAAATGTTGAAAAATATCAAGGGTGTACTTTTACTAACTTGAATAAGTCCCTATATCTGATTGTGAAATCTATAAACCAAGAAATAAGTGCAAAATACCAAGATCTATCATATCAAACTATGTTGAAAGTGCCTATTGAATGGCCTAAATCTAAAAAGAGGAGTTAACTATGAGAAGTAGATCATCAGCATACAAGACCAATCCTCCCTAATACATTTAATATACATTTTGGGATCCAAATGGTAGTGAACAAATCCATAAAATAGAATAAATGAATCCATCTTCTCATACCAAGCCCAAGGGGCTTGATTAAGATCGTAAAGAGACCTCTGAAGTTGACAAACAAGAGAAGAATCATGAACAAACCCAACAAGATGATCCATATAGATTTTCTCATGCAAGTCTCCATGTAATAAGGCACTCTTAATTTTCATCTGATACACTATCCAACCTTGTGATGCAACTATATAAAGTAGAAGATGTATTGAATCCATATTGCCAATAGGAGCAGAAGTCTTAGAGTAATCAACACCTTTGAATTGTGATAAACCCTTTACTACAAGATGGGCCTTATACTTGTCAATGGACCCATCCACTGTATACTTGGTGTGGTAAATCCACTTTTACCTAACCAACTTTCTTCCCTTAGGAAGAATGATCAAATCCCATGTATGATTCTTCATCAAAGAAAAATACTCATCTATCATCCCATCTTACCATTCTTTTATCTCATGACCCTGTGAGAAAGATTATGGATCCGCATAGAATACCTAACATAAAATTCTAGTACCTATAGAATGTTCATGATGATATAGAGTTGGTGGAAGATCATGTATGCAAGGTGTTACCTTCGAAACTGTAGCGCATACCCATTTAGGCATAGTGGCAATATTAGTGTGAGTAGGATCCTCAACCTCTATAATATCCTTAGGGACCTCCTGAATTGGCTCTTTGATGAATGAATCCTCAAGAGGACTTTATGAATCATCAAAATAAGAAGAAGGAATGGAAAAAGAGGAAGAATCATGAGATGTGAAGTCTTCATCAAATTGTACATGTGTTTGAAAATAAACATCATGAGTATCAGGATCTAAAATATAATAAGCTCTCATGTCCTCATAATACCATAAAAAGATAAAGGGTTTGATATTCTTATCCAATGATTTATTTGTCTTCTTTAGGATAAACACCCAAGCATGAATCCCAAAGAATCATAAAAATTAAATATCAAGTTTGGTTCCAGACCAAGCCTCCTCTAGAGTTAAATGCTCAAGTGCTCTATATGGTGTGCGGTTCTAAATGTAGTTCACACAATTAACTACCTCTAACTAATAGATAAGAGGTAAATCACTTGAATGCATCATTTATTTATCCATTTCATTCAAATTTTCTTCCATTCTGCTAAGACATTTTGTTGTGGAGTATGTGAAATAGAATTTTGGTGAACAATACCACGAGCTACTAAAAAATCAAAGAACTCCCAACTAAATTACTCCCCCTATTATCTGTATGAAGCTTCGTGATGCATACTTATCTCTGTTAAAAGGAGTAATAAATACCATCAAATCACTATGCACAAGCTCAAGTGGTGAAGAAGCTCTCTTAGACATACCTTTAGGAAATGGATCTTGGTGTTGTTTCCCTAATGCACAACTAGGGCAAACTTTAATAAGACATGAAATTGTAGGAATAAATTCTACCATACTATGAGTGCTCAACTCTTTCAAATATATATAATTGAGATGTCCAAATCTCTCATGCCAAAGACTACTCTTAGAATTTTCATGAGAAACTAAACACACTCCTAGAAAAAGAGTATCATCAAAACCTTCAAAGTAATAGAGTCGATAACTATGATCAACGACACCCTATGTAATGAGTGTGTGTGGCTCTAACAAAGCTTGAACTTCAACACCCTATGGTGTGAAAGTCATTGTCTTACCCTAACCAAAATAGAAAATTTGATAAACTAAAAATCAAGTTAGTGGTGATGTCTGGAACATATAATGCATCATTGATGCAGCCACTATATATATGTTTGTCACCCTCTTCCTTGACATAAATAAAGGAAGAATCTCCAACCTTGATATTATAAGTATAACTCAAACCAAGAGATACAAAAGACTCTTTGGAAGAATTCATATGGTGAGAAGCACTAGAATCTAGAACCTAACTATCTAAAGTAGGTAATTATGATCTTCCAACAACATTAAGTACTTTCCCATGCTCATGAGATGGAGAAAGAGTGGAGATAAAAATCTTGTATTTTTTAATGGAATCTTCTAGGGCTTGCATTCTTTTAAAACACCTAGACCCTTCATGACCAATTCCCCCATAATAGGAGCAAGATAGGCTAGACTTATTCTTGGATTTGGAAGATGATTTGGGTTTAGATGTGTGGGTATTGGGCTAAGGTGCATTTTGATATGGAGTGTTTTGTTTCTTATTATTTTTTTTCCCTTGCTCTTAGGATGTGATGTTACTAATGCTTTTTAGAGGTGGAAGACTCAAGGTGAGATAATTTGGATTCTATTTTAGGAAGTCTTTCACAAAACAACTTTAAATCAAGCATTTTGAATGCAATACCTAAGGCATCTATGATAGATAAAAATGTAGAAGCAAAGATTTAGAATGAACCGCTTAACTTGGACAAAATCAAGTACACACACTCTTTATCTTTCTTGTATCATCCACTCCCTTTTAATTATGTCAACAAATGCTTAAACTTTATGAGGTAGTCTATAATAGAGGCAAAGTTATCTAGATTGAGTGAATTAATCTCCACTTCAAATTGTATGACTCTCATGTGATCTACTTTCCCAAATAAACCCTTTAGCTTAACCCACATTTTGAATGGAGTATCACACCTATCCAAATGAAACAACAAACTATCACTCATATAAGTCTATATTAAACCTATACACTCATAAAACTTACATTGGTACTAAAATTTTTCATATTCTCTTATGAATTGTGGTTGAGTTTCATTCATTAGAGACCATAATCATTTGTGTTTATTGATTATTTCCATTCTAGGTCTCCATGTATGGTAATTGTGTGTAGTCAAAGGCTCATAATGATAAATACTAAAAGTAGAAGTCATGCTAGTAAATCACCAAAAATCAAAAAAAATGCAAAACGATACACAAATTGGCATCGAGACAACCCCCCCCCCCCCAACAAAAAAAAAATATTGTATTAAGGACCCCCCAATTTTGACACTTTATAAAAGTAGTGCATTTTTACAAAGTGATGATACCAATAGATAGAGAATTGAAAAATATACACTTGAAAAAAATGAAACTCAAATTCAAGTTACGATTCAAAATTTATAGGTTTTATGAATTCTTGTAAATGGGTCATAAACATTAAAAATTACACTAGAAATAGATTTTAGAGACCAAAATAGAAATGAAGGTAGGTGTTCAACCACTTGTTGGAACCAGAATCAAACCACAAACATTTTCAAGCAATCCAAAATGAAAAAATCATTGCCAATATTTGTGGGCTCCAAACCACTTTTGAAAGTCAAAAAACACTTGGTTTATATGAAAACCATGTTTTTAAGGAGAAAATGCTCAAAATAATAGATTAAAATAACCATAACTTTCATAATACTCAATGAATTTTAAAATCATAAAATCATCTATAAATATGTGAGAGAGGAGCTCAAAACTCAAAAATATATTCCTAATCACAACATATCATGTTTTCCTAAAAAAACTCAATTTGTCCAAAAAAATGAATTTGGGAGAAATCATCACACAGCAGCCTTCCAATGGATCCTCCTCTTCCAACGTTGGTCTCCAAATAGGGACATCACCTCTCCACTAAAGACGCATGGCTGAATAAAAAGAAGAAAAAATCTTACAAATAAATAGAATTATCTAAAAAATTGCAAGCTAATGGTTGGTTAAAACTCTCCAATGATCTGATACTATGTTAGGGTAGGTAAGAACAATATAGATTAAGAGGGAAAACCCAACATCTTAAATATGAGTGTATAATGTATTTGTGTATGGTTATATCACACCCAATATATAAGTGTGACATATGTGTGTATTTATGATTAATTGAGTATGTCATCCATTAATATGGAAATAACACATGGGAGCCATGGAGCCAATAGAATATGTAAGTGCCAAAAAAAAAAATTGATTTGTTTGAATGTTTTTTATTTTTTTAGTATTTTTGAAAGTATTTGGAGGTAGGAAAGATCATTCAATGGATGAGCGTAGATATCTCCCCACTATAAATCTGGTGTAATTCCCCATGTATGCGGCTAAGGAGCATATATAGGTGTAATGTCTATCATTGTGGTATCGATGGTGCTCTACATATGTAAAATAGGATTTTGTGATCATGAATAAATAGTAGGAGTAACTAGAGTAGGGTTTTTTAGAACCCATCATTGAGTGATTTTTTATTTCTTTAGAGTAACAGTAATAGGAACATGTGTAGGTGCCCTGGATATTTAATCATGACGTGTAGTAGAAGATTAAGATTTTTTAGAATCCATAGTATGTCTCTGATGTAATGGTCTCTCAAGTATCGGTCACCTAGTAAAGGGGATTGATTATTGCTTATCCTTTTATGGTGGATTGTCCTTAGTAGGCTTGATAGCTAGTTGTCTAGGTATAAGTTTATTTTGTTCAAGAGGATGGTCATATGGAATTATGAAAACTATAATTACTAGATTGGCATGAATGTATTTGACACACCCATTCATTCTATAATGTACTACTTGAAGAGTGTGTATCTAAGGTCTTACCAATAACATATAAAATATGCATGTGGAAGGGATAACTGAAAAGGTAGTAACCACATGTGTAGGACCAACCTATAAATTCAAGTTAATCTTTCCAATAACCTTTTGGGAGGTCTTATCAAATGCTCTAACTGATCTGGTAGAGGGGTGTAAATCATGATAAGTATAACCCAAATGCATAAGTAATGTCATGGTGTAAACATTCTAACTTACATAATTATCAATCATAACACTATGTATGGGGTGTTTATCAATATATGCACGAATAAATAGAAAATGAATATCAGAGTCATCATCCTTAATTTCACTATCATCAAAGGAAATAGAAGGTCTTTGAACTATAGGAGGTATATATCATGTTTAAGTACCATTAATCCCATATAGTAGGTGTGTATAATGTGATGGAGGAGGATGTGCATTATATGCCATTTGGATGTATGGTTCCTTTTTATAATGGTCTTACAAAGGATTGTTAAATATTTTTGGTTTATGGTGATTGTCAGTTTGTGAACCTGATTCCAATGAATGATCCTCAAATAAAATATTTTATTCATCAATAAGATCTTGGATATTGTATTTCAAGGTAAAGCATCTACTCTTAAAATGTCTTGTTCCTTAATGATAATCACAATAAGCATTCGCATCATATCATTTGGGTAGAGGTCAACTCATATCAACCTCAATGGTATGAGAGAGAGATATAAGTTGGTACTCTAGTAACTATGGGAGTAATGAAGCTGGAGACTCAAATAAACATTTAAATTGTCTCCTTGGTGCATTAGATAAGACAATCTGATTAAGTTATTGTGTAACTATGTTAACCATGGTATTTGTTTATTTTTTAGGTTCAGGAGGTTTTACCTTATAACTTGGTTTGATTGTAAATTTTTTACTAGATTTATATGTATTTGGTGTGTTTGCTACATACTTGAACTTATTCAAATATATAAGATTTATTTTATGGTTTTGTACAACATGTCATAAGTCATCAAAAAATTGAAAATTTTTAAAGACAATGGATTCATGTAAAGGAGCAAGCAAACTTTATTTAAATATATCTTGTAACTCTTTGTCTATCATACGATTGGTCATTTTGTCTAGCATTGTCTTATATATCAAGACATATTCATTCATAGGTTCATTAGTTCCTTGTTTGATTTTGGAAATAAGGGTATAGAAAATAATTTTATAAATATTAATGGAAAAGTGTACTAAAAATTGGTCTTCAAGAGGCTTGAATGTTTTCATGGATTGGAGAGGTAAATCATAGAACCACCTCAAAGCATAGTCCTTAAGGCTTCTTATAAAAAAATTATCAAAGGTTTACCATTAGAATCATATTCAAGACTTTCCATATAGAACGTTTGAATATGTTTTTCAGGATCACCCTTACCATCATAAAATGTGAACTTAGGTGCAACAAATCTAGTTGGAAAAGGGTGCAAATATATTTCAAGTGTAAGAGGGTTATACAACACATCTTGTGAATCTATAGCATGAGGGGATTTTAAATTTTTTTTTTCAATGTTTGTAATCTTGTATTACAAAGTTTTTATAACTTGAAGGAATGATTGATTATCATGTTGAGTAGCCACCAAATCGGATGGCAACATGTTTTGAGTAGGCATTGAAATCAGTATATGCATTGAAATAATGAATAAGTCCATAATAGAGTTATCAATATTAGTTTTAGGGAACAAATATTTAAACACATAATTTGTACCCCTATTAGATATAGGTGGATTGATAAGTGTGGGCTGACTTATAGTACCTTCTAAGGATTCACCATTACTAGGTGAGGCAACTTTGGTTTTATCTTGTTTACTTATTTCATCTCTTGTAACATACAAAAATTTATTTATTAAGCCCTTGTTATTATTGAGATGAGTAATCAATGCTTCTTGAACTTCCATTTGGAATCAGGTTTTTGTACTAACATTTTTCATTACTTATAAAATATATAAATTTAAGATTTACAACAAATTACAGCAATCAAAAAACCTTAATTTATCCTAGGTTTTTATGTTCAAATATTGGGTTCACTAAATGTTTAACCCTAAAATGATATTATTTATGGTATGTATTTCACTTTAATCTTTGGGTTAAAATTATAGAAATGAAATGCTACAAGAGTGATAATCATATATGTAGTAAGCCAATTAAATGTTAAACTTAGATATAAGTATATACTAAATTTAGTGTGCTAAGATAGTCTAAATATAAAAAGTACAACTATGCTAGATATAAAAATGAAAACAATATAAGTACTTAGATTGTTATGATGATATTACAATTATGGATCTAGAATATATTGAAAGCAAATGGGAAGACAATTATGGAATAGTTTTTAGATTATGTATCTGGTGACTCTGACTATCTAAATAGTTATGTCAATGATAGTGTCTTGTACAAAATATCTAGTGAAATAAGATGCAACCACTTAGATGCTTTTAGGTTTTGCTTTGCCTTTGCTTTGGTGCATTTAAATCTAGGTCATTGGTTATCACTCCTTGTAAAATGGCAAAACCCTAGTTTTCCATCTTCAATGTGACCTTGGGGGAAAATAGGTTAGTGTGCATAAAGTGTTAAGATGAACTCAATGACCCTATTGTTAAAGAACATTAGCTACATAGCCAATACTCTAAAAAGGTCCTCAGACTGATGTAGTTCTCCTCTATGTGTTGGCTTGTGTGTGAATCATGTAATATGTGTAAAGCAAGTACAACAATGACCTAGCTTGTAACTTGGTAAATCAGTTCTTTGGGAAGCTCTTTTAGTAATTTAGACTTATAAATATATTTTACTTATGATTGGTATGAAAATATAGAAGCTTTGATCAATTAAATGTTTGATAGAGTGTTTTTTGATAAGTGCCTTGGTCTCTTTGGTCTTTTCTAGGTGAGATATAAATGAGGGTTGATATTTTATTTATATCAATCTCTTTAAAATAATAACTCACATTAAATCACTTATATCGACCATTGGAATACATTTCATTTGTAAACTATATGACTTTAGGGCATTAGACACTTGTGTCAGGGCAGGATAGTAGCATCGACACTATTATCTATCCTACATGTTAGTGTTTAGGGAGTAATAGAATAGGTAAAGGATCAAAACTTGTAGAGGTGTAAGATAAGTATATTTTAAATCTTTTGAGAAAGATAAAATGTATGTGTCATCAATATAATATTGGTTAGACTAAGAGATACGCCAATGGGCACAAGATAGAGAAGATACGAGGCTTGCGAAAGCTAAAAGTGTGTAGAACTAATAAGAACAACCAGGGTCTGAGTTTTCTAAGTGTATAAGATTGAGGTACTACATAATCACAAAATATCATCTACACTTATCCTTCCTCTCTTTTTATGACATATTCACTAGATGTCGCTTATGTGTTTTCTATTTTTAAACTTAATTGTCTCATTCTCTAATCTCTTTCTACTCTCTATTTTTCCATCTTCTACTGTAATTGTTTATTTTCTACTTCTAACCTCATTTGTTTTTCTAATTTTCCCATTACTACTTCTTTATATACCCTGATTTTCTCTTTTTACTTCTACTTGGTATTATTATTTTTTCTCTACTTTCTGTTTTTACTTTTATTTTCCCTATTTTCCTCATCTTTCCTTCTTCTACTCTTCCTTTCTTTCCGTTTTCTCTATACTTTCTCTTATCTCATATTTTATTTCTTATCACTAATCCTTCCTCTAATCTTTTGTTAATTTCCTTCATTATTTATTTTTCTATTTATCCTCCCCAGACATCGTGTCTTATTTTTCAATAGTCATCTCTCTTTGAATCCCCCCTTTTACTATCCATCATCTCCTAGGTGTTTATCCCCTATAGGAACTATTCTTGTTGTTAATTAACCCAATTTCAATCAATAATGTGTGGATTAATGTTGCAACTTTTTAAATGAATATTCTTTTTAGAGCTTCTAATAAATTTTATTTATTTATGTTAAAACTCATCCACCCTGATATTGCCAAAGATATTGTAAATGAGTATAATGTGGTTTTAAACCAATAGTCTACTACTCACATCCATGCTTCATCCACTTCTTCTATATTTTTTATTTTCTCCTTCATCCACTGAATAATGTTCTTAATTCATAGTCTTGAACCTTTCTTATCTACCAATCTCAAAATCCAAGGCCACACTATATTCGTGAAAGTCAACTAAAATTCATCATCATGTGGTTGATAGAATTCATCCTCAGCTTGATCTATCATAGTCTCTATTATTTTTTCATCCCTTTGAATATAGATTTTTATCCTCGCTTCCCATCAATTATCTATCACCCTTATCACTAGTTTCTAGAACCCTAATGAATATTTTTTCCTAGACATTAATTATATAAAACCTGGGCTCAAAGACACCAGATTTTGACATAAACTCTACATTATGTCGAGAGTCCATATTTCATTATCTCATATGATATTGATATTGTAATATAATTATCTTAATTACATTAATCTAATATATTTTCTAATTTAAACATAACTGAATAAAACATCGATAATGTGTAACATAGATAATGACATAACTCAATTTGTATAATTTAATTAATGGTGAATACAAATGTATATGTCAAAATATATTCTCAAGTCAGGATGATTTCCCCATGATTGATTGTTAAGACTAAATAAAATACAAAATATCAACAAATGTCTCTTTTCCTCGTGTCTATACAATTTTATCTATTTATGTAGAGTGTCACCAAGTATAGTTGATGCCACAAAAGATGTATATAGATATGTGATGTTTCAATATGATCGTAATCTTCTATGGTTTCACCTTTACACTATATACTTAAATGAAAAATTCCACTAACAATAATGACACTTTAACTTTATCACATGTGAAAGAATAATTTTAAACTATATTGGGATAAGGTTGCATTGTAGCCCCATCCTAGTTTATTTTTATATGTGAGTGCTTGTGGTTGTTTGTGAGGGTTTATCGATTGTCTGCATGTGTTGTTTTTACCGTGCGAAAGATATGAAAAATCCAAACCCTAGTTCTTACATAAAAAACCAAATGGAAATTAAATACAAATGGATAATTAGGTAAAGATAATAATCGAGTTATCCTTAGAAAACCCTACATAATATAACTATTGCCTACATAACTCAAAAGGGTCGCATGCCTATGTAATTATCCCTCTTAAAGTGAGTGTGTGAATCTTGATATTGGTTATATGAATTCAAATATATGTATGTATGTATATTGATTTAAATATTTAAAAATGAGTGCCCTTGAACTTCAATAAAATAACTTTAGACTTGGCCCATGGCTATTAGAATAAATCAGAATTAAAATTTAAAAATATTAGTGCCTTTTTATTCAATGTGTAAGAGAATTTCAAAGTAATTTCTAGATGAATCTTCGAGAGGCCTTGATGCACTTATATAGAGGAATATTTGAAATATTTTAATTAAATGACCTTGTTAAAACTATAGAAGAGTTAATATAGAGTGTCTTGAATCTGAAAATATATCATTGCATCACAGGGGAGAAGGTTGCACTAATGGATAATGTTGGACTCTGGTTCTATTTGCATAGTGAAATATTGTCCCAAAAGGATAGAAACTATTGGTTTTTCACTGACAAAATTTATAAATATAATACAGATATTTAAATGATTTTTTTAATAATTTCAAAATATTAAGTGGAATAGTGAATACTCTCATAAAATTTGGAATTTAATAGAATGGTGAATAGGTCAAATATAGTAAGAATATCAAGATTAAACATTGTCAAACACTTAATAATTAAATTTGAATATTTACAAACTCCAATAATATTATTTAAAGATATAACAAAGAAATATATATTATATATGCATCCATACTTTGAAAGGTGCCAAAGGCATGTAGGAACTCATACCTTGGATGGTTGTAAAAGCAAAAACCAATGTGGATGGAGATAAGAGGTAGCAAAATTATCAATTTCTCCTGAATGTGTAAAGTTAAATGTCTAAAGTTATGTAGTGAGGGATGTGATTTTTTATAAAATATTAAATATATGTCAATAAAGAAACCAACATAGGACAAACAAATCAATCATACTTTTGTGATAAATAATTGAAATATTATACAAATAATTTAATATTATTGTGTAAAGTTAAATGTCTAAAGTTATGTAGTGAGGGATGTGATTTTTTATAGAATATTAAATATATGTCAATAAAGAAACCAACATAGGACAAACAAATCAATCATACTTTTGTGATAAATAATTGAAATATTATACAAATAATTTAATATTATTCTTCCCTGTTAAAGTTTTGTTACACCTTTTTAAAAACTTCCAATTGCATTCCATTTTACACAAAAATAAATGATTTGAACATGATTAAATTCATGTAAGTGGTTTTTTTCTTCTTATGTGATAAAATAAATGTGTGTGTTAATCTCAATCAAATTTACAAGTTTCCCAGATATGGTACTCAATATGAATTTAGTCATTCTTTTGTCTATATCATATGTTAAGGATGTTCACTCCTACCATGGAATAGAAACAAACTCTTAATATTTATGAAGTATGTTTACGTTTACATTTTTCTTAGGATTTGGCTTGTAATTAATGTCCTAGACCTATCTTAAAATGTTGAGGTATCTATTTATTTTTTTATTTTTATTTTTATTTTGGTGGGTGGGTGGGGGTGGGCGTAAATTTTGAATTATTTTTAAATAGGTTTGGTCAAATGTATATTATTTATTAACATCTATTTTATCAAAAAGTGATTTCATTATCTATACACATTTACATAAAGATCCAACTAATTGCTAAGTTAAAAATAACAAATAAATTAAAAAAATTAATCTATCCTAACTATTGAAACACTAAATAACCAAATTCGTTTGACACTTATAACTTGAAACCTAATAATAATACATTGATCATTATTATTTATTTGGAACTTAATTAGAATATTTTAAATTCTAAGAAGAAATTGAAAAATATATAATTAATATTTATTGCACTCTTATTTTAATTTTTCCTTAGCCTTCTACATATTTCCCTTTATTTGGTTAAGGTGATTATGTTCTCCAATAGTGTAATTAATGTACAACTTTTGAAAAATATAGGTACATTAACTTTAATTCATTATAAAAAAATAAGAAAAATAAGAAAAAAATTGTTTTTAATAGTAGTCATTGTAAAGCCTCATCACAACATGTTATTTGTTGTAGTTTATCATAGTCACATCAGTATTTTTAAGGCACCAATTATATGATAACTACATTCGTAATTTAGATATTCAGTTCTGAAATATTGACATGCATTACATGGATTCAGTCTTTAATATGAGATAGAGACAAGTGAAGACACTTGAAAGAAACATGTACTTGTTATAAATGAAGAGCAAATAGAGATTCTTAAGAATTAGCTTAATATATTTTTTTAAAATATACATGTTATTGGTACATTGGATATATTAAAAGGGTAATACAATCACTTCTAAACCAGATATGAACAACTTACTAATTCTTAGGTAGTGTGAGATATAAAATATTTATAAAATCTTCATGAATCTCAAATTCTTGACTATTTATTTCTTCTTCTTTCCCTTCTTATGAGACTTATATTGGTCTTATCTATTTAAAATACAAGGTAAAATACATACATAAATCACAACTAGACATATACAAAATACTTGTGAATCACTAGTCACAATCCCTTATTAAAACTTTCCTAGACATAAATAGTTGTCGTGTCTTGAGACAAAAGACATTATCAAAGTTGCAGTGGCCATGTACTGATGCAATCAGTGGGTGACCTATCTTGAAATTTTTTTCTTTGAACTAATCATAATTTATGCTCGTAGTCTTACAAGAAGTATTATTTAATAATTTTCACTTCTCATGCACTACTTAGCTACATCTTTGAGCTTTCAACAAAACAACATATGAAACTACCACCATTTATGAGTTTTATGTAAGTTGTCATAACCAAGAAGATACTATCTATGTATTTTCATCCTTATTAGCTTTGCTTATAGAAATTTCTCTAGAATTATTCTACAACTATTGTATAGAAAAAAATCCAAATTTTCGTAGACTTTTGATTCCTTGGTGTTGTAGTGGGCATCGTGGATGAAATGGTTAATTTCTACCCACAACACTACTACAATGATGAAGAAGCACCTAGAGTTGTCTAAGCTTGATGTGGTGGTTGAACTAAAGGACTGTGTTGAATTTGAGGAATTGGCTAACCTCACAACCCGTGTAGTAGTTTTGTATGTGGAACATAAATAGGCCCATTAAGTTGGTTTTTGACTGTCAGGAGGATATTCACTAGATTAGCCTTGCAAGAGTTCTAATTGCCTAGTTCTTCTCTCACCATTTTGAAATTGTGCTAAAAAATGTATGATATTCAACATGACATCCTCTCTAATGGTTTGGATGGCTAGAATCTCACTTCCAATAGGTGAATCCATTTTAGCCTTTATCTGCTCAAACTTATCCACAACTTTGTGTACTTGAACTCTATAAAAATTACTCTAAAACATCTCTAGTTTCTAAATCTTCATTCATTTCATAACATTATCCCTGTCATGTAGAGATTTACCTAACATTGCATCCTTTTTGGTATAATTTGCACTACTAAAAATGATAATTTGTTCCGTGTTAGTTAATGTAAACACATAAATTAATATTTACGTTGGGACAATGTACTTCTGACCACTCCTTATACACACTTATCTCATGCCTCATTACAAAATACTTAACCACCCTTCCTTCACTTTTTATGTGGATGACCCATTCCCATCAAGCAACTAATGATCTCAAAATTGTTGAGTATGATGCCAATTTGAGCACTTAATTATTAGTGTTATAATTATTTTATTTGGTAATTTATATATTTATTAATTTTATTTAATTCATTTATGTCATAAATTATCTATTTAGTTAATTTTGGACACTTTCCAAAAAAATTTAAAAAAATAATTGAAATTATCAGTTAAGTCCAATTCATTGTCTGAGTACTCACATTATTTCTAGGTTGTAAGGAACCTTTTATAAGTTGTGTTAACCAAATTTAAAAGTGTCTTAATCAATATCCTATTATATAGGTATTTTTGGATGTAACTTTTTTTCACTTATAACTTGTGGTAGTCAACTGATAGTGGTTTCTTGCATGACAACCAAAAACTATCATTTAATGTTAGTGGTACTCAATTGTCTCTTAAATTCATTTTTAGTTACTTTAGTTATCTTAGAGTCTAATTTTAGAAATTTAATTATATATTAATTATTTTTCAAGTTAATTTCTTCATTTAGTTTTTAATTTATTTTTTTTTTAAATAACTTATCATACAAGTTATCTTGTAAATGGCTAGTTTTAGCCTTTCTTATTAATAAAAGATTGTGCATAAGTGTGACATAGGAATTTCTTTTGTCAATTAGTGATACATATTTTTATCTCAATTTTTTCTATAGGTATTCACAAAGGAAGACTAGAAATCATATGTTTTTAATTTTGACATTATCCAATAGGTTTTTGGTCGACAACCACACTTATAACATAACTAATTTGACAGTTAGTGATTATGGGACAGATTAGTTGATACATAGCTTAAATTTTAAATTAATTAAGAGTTGATTTTCACTTCATACATTAAAAACCTTCATTTTTTATCATAACCACGTCTAATGAAGGTTCAAAAGGGTTTCAGACTATTATTAAAATAACCAATGGCTTCAATCTATTATGTTTTCATAAATATTCATATTTTCAAAGGTGAAAACTTTGAGTATTGAAGAAATTAGTTTAAGATAATTTTCATATGTAAAAGATTTTGGGAGAATGTTTCATGAGTATACACCACCCTACTATTGGAATACCTTGATATAATATCAAAAAATAATAAAAAATGATGAAGAGAAGGTGGATGCACAAACTTTCTTCTATCTTCAGAGTGTCATAGATCCAAGCATCTAATCAAGAGTTTTACGTTGCAAGAATGCCCATGAGGCATGAAATAATTTGTAAATTCAAAACTCAAAACCCTTAAAATAAATTTTGAGAATGTCAAATTTTAAAAGAGTTGGAGATTAATGTGTAAGGGTAAATGATTTCGTGCATACAATGAGGGTTTATGGAAATACTATCTAAGATAGTACTATAGTAAAAAATATTTTTAAATATTTAATTCAAATATGGATACATATTATGATCACTCTTGAAGAGTGTAAGTAAATGAATACTATAAGTGTTGATTAGTTAGTGGGTTCTCTCATCCTATAAAGATAAGATGAGACTATACGTAAAATATCAAAAACAAGCACTTGAAACCAAGGCAAAGGTTTCAAAGACCAAATTAAAAAAATAAAAATAAAGGGAGTTATAAATACTCCTATTCTCAGGAAAAAGTTGAAACTAGCTTCAGAGATAAGAGTAATAAATACTTGTCATAATTTTAAAAAATCAAAACATGATAAAAGATTACAAGATACTCTCGACTAAGAATCAAGCTAATAAAGATATTGAAAAGAAATATTTTCAAGCTAATCAAGGTGATGTTAAAGTGGGCTTAAATTATATTCCCACATGCAATGTGGGAATATAGGAAGAAAAGAATTGATGGTTTTTTTATTCTTATTTCAGCAAGTTAGATGACTCTTTTAAAATTCAAGTACAATTGGTAAATGGAAAGTCCATTCAATTTGAAGGGAAGGGCAACATGTAAATCAAGGTAAGGGTGAAATTAAGGATGTTTATTTTTCTTCAAATCTAAGTCACAATTTGATTAGTGTTGGTTGATTAGTGTTGGTTGACTAGTAGAAAGGAGTTGTAAATTAATTTTTGAATATGGTGTTTGTTGTATTTTTTATAAGAGATGTGAAAATAGATTGATTGAAAAATCATATATGATAAAGAATATGATGTTTCATTAAGGATCGGTATGTTGAATGAAGGTACTTGTTTCTCTACCATTGAGGATGTTAACATGTTGTGCCATTCAAGATATGGTCATATTATTTTAAAGAGGCAACATATTCTTAACATAAAGGGTATGGTAAGAGGTTTTCCCAAACAAGATTTCAAAAAAATGATGCATGCATGTCATGTATTTTTGTAAAACATCATAGAGAGGATTTTCCCATCATAAAATGGAGAGAGAACACACCATTAGAACTTGTTCATTCAAATTTATGTGAATCAATGTCTTTCAGAAATACTGGTAATAATTTGTATTTCATTTTCTTCGTAGATGATGATAAAATGCTTATGTTGGTTTATTTGTTAAAAGAGAAGAGTGGAGTTTTCACATATTTTAAAAATTTCAAAGCTTTAGCTAAAAAATAATGTGGACATTTCATCAAGTCCCTATGAACAGATAAAGGAGATGATTTATTTCTATTTAATTTAATGATCCATGTGCTTCACATGGAATCAAAAGATAATTAATAGCTCCTTCCACAACACAATTGAATGGTGTTGATGAAAGAAACAATAGATCCATCATTGATTTATCAAGGATTTTGTTGTAAAATAATCACTTAGAAATATGTTTTTGGGTTGAAGCAATAAAAACAATAGTCTACATCATTAACAGAAGTCTTGCAATTACAATCAAAGACGACATCTTATAAAATTTGGTATGGAAAAAATACTAGATGTTCATCTTAAAGTATTTAGTTGTTTGGATTTTGTGTATGATAAGATGAAAAAATTAGATCCAAAAAATGTTTCTCATATTTTCATAGGTTATAATGATGAAAGTAAAGCATATAAGTTTGATAATCCTATTAGTAAATCAACAGTTACTCCTAGAGATTGTAATTTTTTTTAAATGAAGTGTATGTCGATTCCAATTATGTAACTATATAAGTAATAATTTAAGGGATACATCCTATTGAATTTTATTTTTAAGGCTTAAAAATTTTTACACATATTTCTATTCAATAGAGAATAGTACTAGCTCTTTGCAAGAGACTAGTTATGCATCTTCATCAACTCCATAAAGGAACAAGCAGTTGTTAAATCTACATATAACCGATCAAATGTTGGATCATAATTAGGATGAGAGGATTACAAATTTTCAACATCAGGAAAGTAATTTTTTAAACAATGCTTATGATAAAAATACTATATTTAGATTATCAGTACTGGCTAGTAAACCTAAAATTTATACAAAAGCTAGTCAAAAGAAAGAATGGTTTGATGCTATGAAATTAAAGATAGATTCAATTTAAATGAATGATACATAAACCTTAGTTCATATTCCATTGAATAAATATTTAATTTGTATAAAATGGGTCTACAAGACCAAATTCAAGAGTGATGGAATAATTGACAAGTTAAAAACTATATTAGTTGCAAAAGGATTTGCATAAACATATGAGCTTGACTATGAGGAAACCTATGCACCTGTGGTATGTAAAGATACTAGAATAATAATAAAAATTGTAGCTATTCAAAAAAGATGGAAAATACATCAATAAGATGTAAAAAGTGCATTCCTAAATGAAGTAATTGAAGAAGAAGTATATGTAGGGCATCCATAAGGTTTTATGGTAAAAGGTAAAGAATTTTGTGATATAAGTTGAAAAAGGTTCTTTGTGTGCCGAATCAAGATCTAAAATATTTTTAATTGATAGATATTAAATCAATGCTTTGTAAGAAGTCAAATGAGCCAACTTTGTACATACAAGCATTGGGTTCTTATGTTTTATATGTTTTGTCTCTATGTAGATGACTTGATATTTATAAGTAGCTCTATAGAGATGTTGAATAGCTTCAAGAAAGCTATGAAATTGAAATTTAAGATGATTGATATTGGACTTATGAATTAATTTATTGGCATGAAGTCCATCAAAAGAAAGAGGAATTATTCATTTGTCTAGCCAACTATGCCCAAGACATGTTAAAAAAGTATAATCTTTAAGATTTGAAGTCCACGGACACTCCAACTGCAAGTGGGCAAAATATTATGTGAAAATATGGAAGTCCTTAAGTTAAATAAAATAATTTTAGAAGCATGGTGGGAGATTTGATGTATCTCACTATGACTAGACCAAATATCAATTATAGGGTTTCACTAGCTTCTAAATGGTATTGGCAAGTAAACTAGATGGTTATGCTTATAAAAACTTCCCTATAACAAGTGGCTTCCACTCATCCAATCCAAAACCGCATAAAAACCAATTCAAGAACACACGCATATAAAATGTATAAAAGATTCTAGGCAGCCACAAGGTATTTTTACACTTGATTAGACTCTTAAACACCAATTATGGACTAGGCTTGCTACTCTCCACACTATGAGGTGGAAGAATGAGGACTTTGGAATAACTCTCCTTGCCTAAAGCTTTCTCCCTTGCCATGGGAAGACTTTGGAAACATGATTTTACTTATTTTTCAAACCCCACACAATAAAGCCAAGTAAGTAGACTTTGAGGTAGTTTTCATGCCCAAACCTATTTAATGAAAGCATTCAACAAATACACAAGCAAAGCCCATTCGAGCATTATAACTATACAATTCTAAGTCACAAATAAGGTTGTCAAAATTGTAAACAAAAGTGGAGAAACTAAACACCTTCATATCCCAAAAGAAGCTAAAAATTAGATGGTGATTCTAGGCCCAACCATGGAAAACAACAAGAAAAAAGGGGTAAGCCAAATGGCCATACAATCTCTTGAAATACACATATATTAAGAAGGGAAAACATTCTTTCAAAAATATAAAATAATAATGTCCTGGTAAAATGGGAAGGCCTACCTAGGTTCACCACTTGATTCAAAACAAATAAACCTTCTACAAGTGTCTATTGCCAGCGATCATTTTCAAATCCAAGCTCTTCTCTTTCTCAAAGTTCCTTCATTTTTCTCAAACTCTAACTCACCTCTCCAAATGAAAAATAAGTCAAAATTCCTAATAAAGGAGACTTTTTTTCTCTTATATAAAAAATAATCAAACATAATGGCCAATGGGAAAGTGACGTGTCCCTTCACATTCCTTGGCTCTTCCACCAAAAGTCTTCCAAAGTAATAACTATTATTACAAACCCATGTAGGCAAGAAAAATTTACTCGTACTCATACATGTGTTCTTTTCCACATGACATAAATGGTCACATGGGTTGTCCTAAACTTTCTTCAACAATTCAAAAAAGTCTAAGTCTCATCCCTTTAGTCAAAATAAACTGAAATACACCTACCAAAATCTAAATTTCACTTTTCACCAACTTGAATACATGGGTCTAATTTTTCATTTGAGTTTTTGGTTAAAGGTTAACTAAAATGGGCTTTCATATTTAACTTTATGACTTTAAATAAGATTAAAGTAACTTCTAAAGTATGGCAAAGGGTTATGAATAGTGTCAAAAAGGTTTAAGAAGTCAAAACTCAAAACTAAGTTCTAAGATGACACTAGAATCAAATTTTAATTGTAGGTGTTATGCAAGACACTACTCGTCTAATGTCATTTTTGCACTTATGCTTGGTGTAGTCCTGCTTCCTTTGCTTGGCCTCTTGTCATATGCACATCACTTCACCCATAAAATTGTACTACCCTAGATAGTTGAAGAGATTAAAAATAAACGTTCAAGTAACATCTATAACATATAATGCATACGTTAAAAATATCATAAAACACGTCTCAATAATCATTGTGAAATAATATCAATGTGTTAACATCCAAATATCCATAAACTCAAATTGACAGGAATCTAGAACAACAAACATGCTCTGATGCCACTAGTTGGGATCTTGCTTCTCAGAAAAAGCACAGTATGATTACCAAGTATAAGCAATTGAATATGCGGAAATAACCAGAAACACAAGTAACTAGAATTCACCAATAGCACAGAATATGAGAGACAATACACTATCTTGTATTAACACTAACAGAAAAGAATACAACAAAGAGCCGCCACACTCTTTCACCTTACAGAGATTCGCCACACCTCAAGTGTTCAGTAATTCTTCTCACACACACTCTCCTACACAAAAAACGGTCCCAACAACCAACTCACACACAGAATTGGTGTTCACCTCACCAACCAGTCAGTAATAACCCTGCCGGTACATCAAGCACTCTATAGCACTTCAAGCTGATCTCTCATGAACCTGCAACCTGCAATTCAAAGACCAAACTTACATGTAGATCCCCAATGAGCTTGCAACAACCTGCAACTCACAGATCTTACAACTAGAAGGAACTCTTCCTTTCTATCTCATGCCTTATACAATACATGCCAATGGGTCTATAAATAGATCTCTAACTCAAACAATAACTTAGACTCTTAATTTAGACAATAGTCCTCGCAGCACAAGACTCTAACTGGTCTCAACATGCAAACTCTTCGTTCACTTAACTAACTGTCCGTGAAACGAGTAGTTCTGGAACACACAGGCGACCGACGTCGGTCCCTGCTTGTCTGGTTCTGCCGACGTCGGCCGACTTCCTGCCGTCGCCGGTGGCCTTCTGCACTGGTCCCTGCCGACGTCGGTCCTGATGCCGACGCCGGTTACTGTAGAACTCAGCAACCATCTGTTCCTCAGTTTGCAAAGGTTGAAGCTTTTAGCTCCACAACCTAACAATCTCCCACTTGGAGATAAACAGCTGCAACCTGTACATGTACCTGTGCACCGTCTAGTTTGTTACCTTGGCTATGTATCCATCTTCAAAATCATCCTTGAAGACCAACCACCACAAAATCCGTGGTGCAAAACCTGTCATCCAAATTACCTACCACATCCACATCTACAACCATGTAGAAATAAACCTGAACTTGCATAGCATGTGCACCTGCTACTAGTCCCTGTAAGAATCCACTGAACTGACCTCCAATGGTTCTCTCCCGGATTGGCTCCTAACTTGTGACAACTCCCACTGCTTGGGAAAACTCAGGTTTAGTACATACCATGCACTCAACCTCATTATGTGAATCAAGACCCCTGTTTATAGAACTGTCCAACCATCGGCGTGCTAACCGGTTCCACACAATCATCCTGAAACAAAGTCAACACATGACCTTCCATGTCTCTAGAACACACTCTTGCCAAAGAATCTTGCTGCTCCCAGATCCTCCATGACAAACACCTGAACTAGCTTTACCTTTAGTTCAGCAATCCCTGTATATGTAACCCTGCAACAAGCACATCATACAGAAAATAGGATAGTGTAGCTAGTACTATCCAACCTGGTAAAGAGAAACACAATGAACAAACCTCCATTGCCCTGCAGCTAATACAAGATCAAATACCCTGATCTTCCATCTCACGTATCTATTTCCGCTCTTCTTCATCCTTAACATCCATTCATCTTTCAGTGCTTACTTCCAGCTGGCCACACTACCCAAAACACCTGTTTGGTTCTCCTCCAAGGAATCACATCCTCATTCAAGCCTAGCTCCCACTGTTTCCTGGATCTACCTGTTCTGCTTCTTCAATAACTTCCTGGTCCTATGCCATAAGTGAGCAACAAGTAGTGTAAAGAAGGGAAATGACGAATTTAAGAACTTACTTACACCTTCAGTCCTCCATATGGGCACTTGAGACTCCATGACAGCTTGCTGTCCACCCAAAATTCGTCTCAGTGACCGATGCCGGTCACATCTCAGTCTACAGCCGATCGATGTCGGTTCCCTGCGACCGCCTCTCCGCCGACGTCGTTTTCCCCTGGCCGACGCCGGTCTCTGTCTGCCCCGAGTCACCGACGTCGGGCTGCACATAGCCGACATCAGTCCCTGTCTAGACACCGACGCCAGTTTTCCTGCCGACGTCGGTCTCTGTGTTTTTCTTGTGAGACCTGACTTTTTCCCGCGAGCTCCTTTTGGATCAAACCCTTGTCCAAAACACCCTTGCTCTGCTTAGAATTCCCCTGCACCTTGTGCTGAACTCTGTCCGTCACTTTCTCCTTGAAAACCAAGGCTTTTCTGTTCTTGTCACTAACATCGGATTCCTCAAGAAATCTCACCTTCTTCTTCTGCATACAGAAACCACGATCCATGCCTTCCAAATTCGAAAGCATATCCTTTGACTCAAGAACCAGCATCTCCTTCATATCTATGTGACCAAGCCTATCAAGCCACATCTCCGAATCTACAGCTGAAGTAGATAACCCAGAAGAAGAATCAGTAAAACAAGTAGATAGATAAAGCGTACCTACTTTCTTACCTCTAGCTATAACAAGTGTACCCTTGGTAACCTTCCAAGAGTCCGCTGTGAGAGTTACTGTGCAACCCTCTTCACCCAAACTTCTAACAGAAATCAGATTCCGCTTCAGAACTGGGACGTGCATGACCTCCTTTAACACCCATGTGTTACCTGTCTGCAGTTTCAGCTTCACTTTGCCTTTGCCAACAATCTGACAAGACTTACCATCCCCTACACAAATTTCTCCAAAATCTCCCTGGACATACTCATGAAAAAATTCCCTATGTGGGGATGCATGAAAAGAGGCACCAGAATCTAATACCCAAGATTCTACTTTATCCAAAGAACATACCAGAGCATCCTGTGCAATGTAACCTGCAGCATCTGCTTCTTCTTCATGTTCTTCATGCTGATCTGTACCCGATCTGCAATCTCTCTTTAAGTGCCCTTGCTTTCCACATTTCCAGCAGGTTATTCTGCCATACCTGGACTTGGATCTCTTGCCCGTCTTCGACCTTGATCTCCCACGCTCTATCTTCTCTCTTGGCCTTCCTCTTCCTTCAACACTCAAAGCATCACCAGATGATTCACCTGTGCTTTTCTTGCGTATCTCTTCGTTCAAGATTACACTCACAATATCATCCACTTTTAAGACTTTTGAAGGAGACACAGTATTAGAAACTGCCATTACCATACCTTCCCAACTTTCAGGTAATGAACACAAGATTAAGAGAGCTCTTATTTCATCATCAAATACAATATTGACTGAACTTAACTGGTTTACTAAACCATGGAAATCACTAAGATGGCTATGAACAGATCCACCTTCCAACATTTGCAAATTAAATAAACGCTTCATAAGAAATACCTTATTCGAAGCTGAGGGTTTTTCATATAAATTTGCCAAAGATTCCATCAACTCCACCGTTGTCTTACACTGTGATAAGCTGGAAATCACAGATGATGCAAGACTCAATCTAACAGATCCCAGAGCCTTCCGATCAAGAACCTCCCATTCTTCATCTTTCATATCCAAGGGTTTGCTAGCAACCCCACCCAACGGTAAGTACAAATCTTTCTGATACAGATAGTCCTCAATCTGCATCCTCCATAATTGGTAGTTCTTGCCATTGAACTTCTCCATTCGTAGTTGACTACTTTCTGTCATTGCTCAACTCCCACTCAAACAGAAACCTGTGAGTAACCTGTAATCAAAACACACTACCCAGATCTACACCAATCTGTTAGTATCCCAACCAAAAGCTCTGATACCGATTGATGGTATCAAGCTTAAGAACTTACAACCAAGGCTCTGATACCAGTTGACAGGAATCTAGAACAACAAACATGCTCTGATGCCACTAGTTGGGATCTTGCTTCTCAGAAAAAGCACAGTATGATTACCAAGTATAAGCAATTGAATATGCGGAAATAACCAGAAACACAAGTAACTAGAATTCACCAATAGCACAGAATATGAGAGACAATACACTATCTTGTATTAACACTAACAGAAAAGAATACAACAAAGAGCCGCCACACTCTTTCACCTTACAGAGATTCGCCACACCTCAAGTGTTCAGTAATTCTTCTCACACACACTCTCCTACACAAAAAACGGTCCCAACAACCAACTCACACACAGAATTGGTGTTCACCTCACCAACCAGTCAGTAATAACCCTGCCGGTACATCAAGCACTCTATAGCACTTCAAGCTGATCTCTCATGAACCTGCAACCTGCAATTCAAAGACCAAACTTACATGTAGATCCCCAATGAGCTTGCAACAACCTGCAACTCACAGATCTTACAACTAGAAGGAACTCTTCCTTTCTATCTCATGCCTTATACAATACATGCCAATGGGTCTATAAATAGATCTCTAACTCAAACAATAACTTAGACTCTTAATTTAGACAATAGTCTTCGCAGCACAAGACTCTAACTGGTCTCAACATGCAAACTCTTCGTTCACTTAACTAACTGTCCGTGAAACGAGCAGTTCTGGAACACACAGGCGACCGACGTCGGTCCCTGCTTGTCTGGTTCTGCCGACGTCGGCTGACTTCCTGCCGTCGCCGGTGGCCTTCTGCACTGGTCCCTGCCGACGCCGGTTACTGTAGAACTCAGCAACCATCTGTTCCTCAGTTTGCAAAGGTTGAAGCTTTTAGCTCCACAACCTAACACAAATCACATGATTAATAAGTATTAGCTTAACTAGTATGACAATACAAATAGCACGTCAATGAACAAACTAAAATCATCTACATCTAGCTTTTAAATAGTACTCATGTAAGCAACTAATAACATAAAAAACATAAAATTCATTGTCTCGATCATAATATAACAATGAGTATCTTGTGTCTCAATAATAAAAATATTACATCACATTACGGTATGTGTAAAACAATGAAAAGTCTCAAAAACTAGCACTATAAAAAATGGGGCCTCACACTGTGTGAGACGGATGAATAATTATGTAGATAACTATATCTTGTGAATCATATTTGCTATCTTTAATAAATACAACAGTATTAGATATTGATACAACCACCTTGATATAACAGTCTCTTGAATGAACACGAAGATGGTATGGCCATGGGCTTCTCATTTCCTTCAATTTTTTAATCATCTCTAGAAGAAGATACGATGTTATTGCCAAATAAAGCTTTCTAGTCTAGTAATGAAATTCTTGACTTCTTTCGTTGCTACA
The DNA here is from genome assembly GCA_037957365.1 of Torreya grandis. Classification (NCBI taxonomy): domain Eukaryota; kingdom Viridiplantae; phylum Streptophyta; class Pinopsida; order Cupressales; family Taxaceae; genus Torreya; species Torreya grandis. The sequence goes on along the minus strand of JARHVA010003074.1, from coordinate 340,245 downwards.
AACATTTCAAAAGAGTTGCATCATTTTCAATCTCATTAGTAGCCACAAATAATGAATATTCATTGTTACTGATTTAGCAACAATGTTGAATTTCAATGATTTCTTTCACTATTTACAAAACTCCCTAATGGTACTGCGCTTGACTAATCACAACAAAATTGAAAGCATTACATTAAATATAGGTTAAAAATTTAGTCATCGTTCATTTTTTTCTCAAACATAAAAAAAATATTAAAAAAAATGAAAATAAAAAAAATGTCTCAATGGGAAATAATATTGAATTGATTTGGAGAAATAGTTATCTATATTTGCAAAAACTTGTATCAAACAAAAAAGGGCATAGATGAATTATGATTCTGTCGCAATATTCGTAAAGTTTTGATCAAAAATCAGAAAATAAAACACATCAGAAAAATGAACAAATTGAAAGAAATCCCTGAAATACAAATAACATTGATGATCTCTTGATGTGAGATCTATATTAAACCCAAAAAAAAATTAAAAAACAAATCTTAATATTTTCAAAATCAATTTTCCATTAAAAAATTAAAAAAAAAATCTCGCAACATCCCTAATTTTTCTCTACGTATCAAATCTGGGTAAGGTTTCCTTGTGAATTTGTTTTGGTTTTAGTTTTTTTTTTTTTTTTTTTCTATCTAATAAAGCTATGACAACAAGAGACACCACCACAAGGCTAGCAATAGCAAAATTTACATTAAACCAAAAAAAAAATTAAAAATAATTGATACGGTTTTTAGATTTGAGTTTTTATTTAAAAATGAACATAGCGAAAATGACACATACCTAGATTTTTAACTACGAATATGCATTGCTTCTCATATTTCAGTGTGCATCTTTTATGGGTATAGTTTTTTTAATTTTAATTTTTTTTCGGTTTTAGATTTGTTATATATTTTACATTCTTAAAAAACTGTAGCAAGAGTGAGTTTGTTTTTTTAAAACGGACGAGTTATTATTGAAACTCACATCTTAATATTTATTGTTTGTGTTAAAATGTCATCAATAAAAATATTTTCCGATTAAAAATTATTACAAACAAAATATTAAATACACAATAAAATAATATTTGTATTTAATTATTTGAATATGAGAGATTTCGATGTGCCTAATTTTTTATAAAACTTTTTGAATTCAAATTAAACTTATTGACACACAAACCAAAAATAAAAAAGGTGAGAAAGCCGACAAACAAGGCACAAAAGACCAACAACACTGAAGGCAATGATCAATGGATCCAGAAGGCAAACGTGACCAAAAGCAAGCGGTTGAACTTCGGAGATAGTTGTTAATCTTGACATGAATATTTAAAACCCTAAAAATAATGTTTTTGACATTTAAAGATCATCGAGGATCGTGTCTGGGCAAACAAATAGTTGATATGTAGGTTTACAGAGGTTCTAGATTGAATGGTGATATTATCATTAACCCAAAGTAAAGCAAAAGTAAAATTGTAAGGGAGACACAAGGCAAGGGAAGACAAATGGGACTCAACAAAAGGGGATAACTGTTAGGTTGTGGAGCTAAAAGCTTCAACTGTTGCAGACATGGAGAGGTTGCTGAGTTCCAGAAGTACCGACGTCGGCAGTGTAACCGACGTCGGTTACATACAGTGCAGAAGGCAACCGGCATCGGCAGGGAGTCGGTCGACGTCAGTCAGCCCCAGGCAGACAGAGACCGACGTCAGTCGCTTGTGTGTTCCAAAACTGTTCGTTGCACGAACAGTTAGTTGAACGGAGTGTTTGCATGTTAAAAGGCTAATTATAGTCTCGAGCTACGTGTCTAATTATTGTAATTAGAGGTCTATTTTTGTATGCATGGGATCCTATTTAAAGACCCATGAGGCATGTATTGTAATCAAGAAAGCAAGTAAAGCATTGAAGCAAGGAAGCAAGGTCAAGGAGATCTACAAGGAAGTAAGGTCAAGGAGATCAGCTGAAGCATTCAAGGAGGGGATAACAACTCAAGTTGTTGAGTTGGTTGTGGTTGAGCAAAAGAGAGAGGGAAGAAGTCCTTGAAGTGTGGCAAGCCTTTGAGGTGGAAGAAGTGGCATCTTCTTTATTGTATTTTCTTCTAAGAGTATTTAATACAAGATTGTGTATTGTCTCTCAAATTTTTTGTTGTTTCAAGTTTCTAGTTACTTAATCATTCTGATATAATTCCGTGTTTAATTGCTTATAAGAAAGGTAATCAATTGTGCTTCCTAGGAGGGGTTCCTAACAGTTGGTATCAGAGCTTAGGTTGCAGAGAGCAGGTTATTGTTTGATTACAAGGCATTCACAGGGGTTTCTATTTGAGTGGAAGTATAGCAATGGCAGAAGAAAGTAAGCTACAAATAGGGAAGTTTAACGACAAGAATTATCAACATTGGAGGATGCAGATAGAAGATTATCTGTATCAGAAAGATTTGTACTTACCGTTGGGTGGGGTTGCATGCAAGCCCACAGATATGAAGGATGAAGAATGAAATGTTCTTGATCGGAAGGCTCTGGGATCCATAAGGTTGAGCCTTGCATCGTCTGTGATTTTCAACTTATCACAGTGTAAGACAACGGAAGAGTTGATAAAATCTTTGGCAAATTTATATGAAAAGCCCTCGACAGGTATTTCTTATGAAACAGTTATTTACTTTGCAAATGCAGGTAAGTGGATCGGTACATACTCATCTTAGTGATTTCCATGGTTTGGTAAACCAGTTAGCTTCAGTCAATATTGTTTTTGATGATGAAGTAAAGGCTCTCTTAATTTTATGCTCTTTACCTGAAAGTTGGGATAGTTTGGTTATGGCAGTAAGTAATTCTACGTCTACTTCTAAAATCTTAAAAGTTGATGATGTTGTGAGTGTAATCTTGAATGAAGAAATACGCAGAAAAAGCACAAGTGAATCATCAGGGAATGCTCTAAGTGCAGAAAGCAGGGGAAGGCAAAGAGAGAAGGTCGAGTAAGAAAAATCAAGGTCGAAAATAGAAAGGAGATCCGAATCCAGAAATGGAAGTATCACCTACTGGTTTTGTGGAAAGAAATGACACACAAAAAAAGAGTGTTGGTTGAGGGATAAAGAAAATCAACAAGGTAATGAAGAAGCAAAGGATGCAGGTATTGTGGCACAGGATGCTCTCATACTTTCTTTGGATAGTCAAATAGAATCATGGGTTTTAGATTCTAGTTCTTCTTTTCATGCACCCCAAACAGAGATTTGTTCCATGAGTATGTCCAGAGAGACTTTGGAGTGTTTTATTTAAGGGATGGTACGCCTTGTCAAATAGTTGGCAAAGGGACAGTGCAGCTGAAATTGCATATGGACAACACATGGGTGTTGAAGGAGGTTATGCATGTCCCAGTTCTAAAGTAGAGTTTGGTTTTTGTAGGAAGGTTGGGTGATGAGGGATGCACAGTAACCCTCACAGCGAATTCTTGAAAAGTTACCAAGGGTGCACTTGTTTTAGCAAGAGATAAGAAAGTAGGTATTCTTTATCTATCTACTTGTATTACTAATTCTACTTCTAATTTATCTACTTCAGCGGTAGATTCGAAGATGTGGCTTAATAGGGTTGGTCACATGAATAAGAAGGGAATGAACGTTCTTGAGGGTATGAGTTCAGATTCAGAGGGCAGTGATCGAGTTTATTGCAAGAAAAAAAAAATTGATGCTTTTGACAAGAACATGAAAGCCTTGGTGTTTATGGAAGAGATGAGGGATAGAGATCAGTCACAGGGGCTGAATAATTCTGAGCAAGGCAGTATGGACAGGGTTATGATCTAAGATGAGCTCGCGGATAAAAAAGTCATCACTTACAGGAACACACAGGTACCGACGTCGGTCACATGGAACCGACGTCGGTCAGACAGATACCGACATCGGTCATGTGCAGACCAGCAAGGTCGATAGAGTCAGGTAAGAGAAGTCCGACGTCGATCAGAGAGGAACCGACATCGACAGAGGGGTCACCGGCGTCGGCCAAGGAAACGACGTCGACAGTCATGGTCAGTGCAGAGAACCGACATCGGTCGATTGCAGACTGGGAGTTGGCCGAGATCAGTCACTGGAACGAATGTTGGGCGGACAACAAGTTGTCAATGAGTCTCAAACGCCTATATGGAGGTCAGAACGGCTATGTGAACCTCATATTCGTTGTTCACCTTTCTTATTTTATTTGTTGCTTACTGATGGTCAAAAACCAGAAAGATATGAAGAGGCAATGCAGGTAGAATCCAGAAACAGTGGGAGCTTGGCATGGATGAGGAGTGAGTCCTTGGCGAAGAACCAAACAAGAGTTTGTTGGTGGAGTTGTCAGCTGGAAGAAAGCACTGGATAAGGGATGGATTCTCAAGTTAGAGAAGAGAGTGGATGGACACGTGAGACAGAAGGCTAGGGTATATGGTCTTGAGTAGGCTGCAGGACAATAGAGGTTTGACCATTGTATTTTTCTTTACCAAGTTGGATAATATTAGCTACATTATCATGTTACTGTATTGTGTTGCTTGTTGCAAGGTTACATATACAGGTAGTTGCTGAGCTAAAGGTAAAGTTAGTTCAAAGGTATGTCATGAAAAATTTGGGAGCAGCAAAATTTTTTTGGCATAAGAGACATGGAAGATCACAGGTTGATTTTGTTTCCAGTGGGAGTTATCAGAAAGTTCAGATGTGGCAGGGGACTTGGATGACAGTTATAGCATCACAAGTTTTGTGGTGGTCGGTCTTCAAAAGTGATCTTGAAGAGGGATACAGAGCCAAAGAAACAAACTAGACGGTGTACAGGTACAGGTACAGTTGCAGATGTTTATCTCCAAGTGAGAGATTGTTAGATTGTGGAGCTAAAAGCTTCAACTGTTGCAGACATGGAGAGGTTGCTGAGTTCCAAAAGTACCGGCGTCGACAGTGTAACCGACGTCGATCACATACAGTGCAGAAGGCAACCGGCATCGACAGAGAGTCGACCGACGTCGGTCAGCACCAGACAGACAGGGACCGACGTTGGTCCCCTGTGTGTTCCAAAATTGTTCGTTGCACGAACAGTTAGTTGAACGGAGTGTTTACATGTTAAAGGGCTAATTATAGTCTCGAACTGCGTGTCTAATTATTGTAATTAAAAGTCTATTTTTGTATGCATGAAATCCTATTTAAAGACCCATGAGGCATGTATTGTAATCAAAAAGGAAAGTAAAGCATTGAAGCAAGGAAGCAAGGTCAAGGAGATCTACAAGGAAGTAAAGTCAAGGAGATCAGTTGAAGCATTCAAGGAGGGGATAACAACTCAGGTTGTTGAGTTGGTTGTGGTTGAGCAAGAGAGAGAGAGAAGAAGTCCTTGAGGTGTGACAAGCCTTTGAGGTAGAAGAAGAAGTGGCATCTTCTTTATTGTATTTTCTTATAAGAGTATTTAATACAAGATTGTGTATTGTTTCTCAAATTCTTTGTTGTTTCAAGTTTATAGTTACTTAATCATTTTGATATAATTCCGTGTTTAATTACTTATAAGAAAGGTAATCACTTGTGCTTCCTAGAAGGGGTTCCTAACAATAACACGCCAATAAGCCTAATCTAAACAAAGTTTTATATACACAAAAACATATTAATACCATAGTAAATCAAGTGTCTAATCAACATTTTCATTTGCTTCCCACTTTCTTTGGGTTATATATCAACAAATTAGAGGAATAGATAGACAAGAATGGAGATAAAGGAGTTCACTTGGCCAAATATGTGGTGAAACCCACCCAATACTTAAGAGACCACTTATAGATCTAGAACATTTTTTGTAAATAAGGGATGTGGGTTAATATTGACAAAATTAAGATAACGGTCTTCTCCCTACAAAAAATAAATAAACATTACAATTTCAGACTTTCTTGAAGCAATATCAGAATACAAATATCTTAGTCTAGACTTTCACAACAAATTCATTTAGGACACACGTGTAAAATGGAAAGAATACAAGGTGGATTGATATTCATATATGCACTACAAAATAGATACAACGATACAAAGTTGTGGGATAGGAAAATCACTTGGGTCCTATTTGGATTATTTATTAATCTGATGGTGTTGTATGGATGAGTTATGGGGCAACGGCAAGGTTGAAATAGAAGAAAATACAAAGGATCTAGAAGCACTTAATTACTACTTTATAATCAAGGCTTCAGTTCCCTCTAAAATACTCCTTACAAAACATGCACTTCTCATTAGAGACAACCACCATGATCAAGTTACCATGGCACTCGGAAAAAATAAAAAATATGGAGACATATGAATGGTCTAAGGCAACAAACAAAAAAGAGTCACACGGAAAATAACACATGGATGAAACAAAACCACAAATGGATTTGTAGATGGAATATTGACTCAAATGAATGCCCAAACCTTAACAAAAAAATAAATAAAAATTTATGTGAACGAATAATTAAGAAAACTAATAAGGTGAAAATAAACAGGGAATAAGAACACTATCTTAGAGAATTCAACCCGATGTATAAGAATCACGAAAAAACATACATATGGGCTAAACTCAAATGGAGATGGAAGATACTCATGGTCCAAATAAAAACTAGTTCCCATATGGTCAGATGTGAGACAAGTAGATGGACAACCAATAAAGAAGAATGAGAACAGAGGAAATAATTGGTCTACACCACAATAGCAGTAGAAACAGATAAATAATTCATCTGTAAATGTCCAATGTACATGGGCATTTGATAGGTAGATGGGAAACCAATAAAAAAGAATGGGAGCAGAGAATATGTTTTGTGTCCATCACAAGAGCAATAGAAACAAAGAAACATTTCATCTTAAAATGCCCAACATACAAGGACATTCGAGCCAAGGACACAAACATTAATAGAGGGATCCCATGTTGGGGACTATTGTCTCTATAATTTTGCTCGCAATGGTTCCATGCATTATCAAAAATTTAAAAATAACTAAAATTATATCTACACCTTAAAACAAGGAACTATTATTTTTTTCCAACATGTACTGCACAAAATTTAAAGAATCATGAGACCACTCACAAGAAAAAGAATTATAATTCCTCAACAGTACCCCCTTAAAAACAATTAGCTAGCCCCAGCATGGGACTACTACCTAAAAGTATAGTACATGTTTGAACTCTTTAAAGAGACTAGGATAAAGGCTTTGGGGTAACTGCTCATCCAAATCAATAAGAGAAAAAACAACCTTCTTAAGGAAATAACTTGTCCCTCAATTTTTGCATATCTTTAGGTGGTTGAAACCGCTGTAATAATTTGTTGTCCTATAGTTGAAAAGACAAAAATAACAGCATTGGAGAAACTACCAATCCAAATCAATAAGAAAAAGAAAAACCTTCTTAAGAAACAACTCATCCCTCATTTTTTGACTACTTGAATAGTTGAAACTGCTGTAACAATCTGAAATCTCATAGACCACAAAGTCTATGTTAACATACTTAAAACCGTTTCATTTCATTTAATTTCTAATAGTTTCCCAATACAAATTGAATTTCTTCTTGTCCAAGTTGCCCTCTGTACATAAAAATCAAAGCCTTGTGATGAGTAAGCATGTGAGTGTTCCTTATTTAAGGCTCTTTTGATGTTGGCAAACTCATAGAAGAAAGCTAGTGTTGGTTGATGCCCGACAAGAATAAAAAGTTCAACGTGTCAAGCTAATGAAAACTCATAATAAAAAGACAAAAGTGTCACGCTGAGCGACTTTCTATAAAGACATTTTCATAGAAAGCTGAGGTGTCCAGCATGAAAAAAAATCACAATCAATGTGCCATTCTTATTCACTGCATAAGTCTTCGTTCAGCCATCTGAGCCCTCAAACTAATGGAAGAAAATTATAAAGATGATGCTCAAAGAAAATAATCCATTACATGTTATTCATTTGCATGAGACAAACATAAGATGAAATCAAGACAGGCTATCATCTGCACACTGCTTTTCAAAAAGTGAGAACCATAATTAGGTGAAAGGGTGCAATGCTTTTCAGCACATGTATCAGCATTAACTTGACCTACAGTAAGATAGTCACAGTGAACGAGTTCATTCACCTTGCATAACCCGAGTTCATTGACCATTAGGGGTTGAATGGTAAAAAATCACAAAACCTAAGAAACTTGTAGGATGATGCCAGCAACAAACAAGCACTTGACCAAGCCCATGATACTGCATTCAAATCAATAAGTTGCAGGAAACGTCCCTGCACAGGGCATTTCCCCCAAAAAAATGCTTCCGAAGCAAAGAAGCAAGAAATTTTTCATTCCTGCCGGAAACATATTGGATACAGTCCAAGGTGTTTCCAGCAGGTATCAAAAATTTCTCACTTCTTTGCTTCAGAAGCATTTTTTGGGGGAAATGCCCTGTGCAGGGGCGTTTCCTGCAACTTATTGATTTGAATGCAATACTAGGTAATCATGAGCTTGGTCAAGTGCTTGTTTGTCGCTGGCATCATCCTACAAGTTTCTTAGGTTTTGTGATTTTTTACCATTCAACCCCTAATGGTCAATGAACTCGGGTTATGCAGGGTGAATGAACTCGTTCACTGTGACTATCTTACTCTAGGTCAAGTTAATGCTAATACATGTGTGCTGAAAAGCATTGCACCATTTCACCTATTTATGGTTCCCAAAAAGTTGTTTCCAGCAGGTATCAAAAATTTCTCACTTCTTTGCTTCAGAAGCATTTTTTGGGGGAAATGCCCTGTGCAGGAGTGTTTCCCCAAAAAAATGCTTCCGAAGCAAAGAAGTGAGAAATTTTTGATACCTGCCGGAAACATATTGGATACGGTCCAAGGTGTTTCCAGCACCTATTTAAAAAAAACTTAAAAAACTAAAAAGAAAAACATAGAAAATAAATAAAGAATGCCATATTTTTGAGCATTTTATTAAACATATATATTTTTATTATTATTAATTTTTTAAAATTTAATGTACAGCTGTTTATGTGCCGTTTTATTTCCAAGGGTTCTTGAAAAATTAGCATTTTCACGTTTTGGATCCGTTTCCATTTTCGTTTCCTAGTAACTTAAATCATGACTATCAAGGAAATGAGAACCCATTTGCATTTCTAAAACCCAACGTGTACTGAAAGAGGTCTCATATGCACAAAGTTGAAGAAACTAAGGAAATTCGACAATTCCATGGGATGTGAAAAATCACTGTTAAGCATCGCTAGCCAAGAGAGCCTGTGTAACATACTAAAAATTAAAGCAAAATTTCAGAATGTGAACTTTTGTGTTAAGTTCGGAACAGATCTTTAACTGTCATTGAAGGCAATCCAGATTTTAAATAATAATGGTTAAGCGTAGTACCAAATACATTACAAACTATCATTGAAAAACAAACGGAAATTGACTGAAATAATACCAGCAGCAGCAAAAAAGGAAATCATGCATCGCAAAACTGTCTTCACGCTGTAATAGACTGTTTTGGATATATAAACATTACAAGGGTACTAAAGTCTTGCTCTGATAAGTGGAAAGTAAATACCAACTTTCCAGGCTAGAGTATTCACATATTCTCTTAAATAATGTGAATTAAGAGAGATGCAAAAAAATTACAGCAGTGCGTGAGCAAACAAAAAAAGGGCTTGCACAAATCAACAAAGCAAGTCCTACCACCCTCACAACCATACAAAGATTATTAAGTATTAAAAAAATTAAGGTCGGCAGCTTAAAACCAGATTTCACCTGCAAAAACAAATCTACACCCTCCAAATATTCCCTTTTTAATTATAAAGAGGCTATTTATTGATTGTGGTCAGTTTTCCAGGTAACTAAAAGAGTCAGCTTCCTTTTCCATTAGTGTCAATTCAAGGACCTGACAGAAAAAAAATACACACCCTACATATTTCTCATACTGGTGGTTTTCATTCAGTAATCCTTCATTAAGCAGTCAAGCTTCCAAGATTATAAATTTCATTCGTTATTACTCAATACAATGAGCCTAAACATTGTTCGAGGTCATAAAAAACAGGCAAAACACACTCCAATATCTTTAAAGATCGGTTCACTCTGCACGAAATGTGTATAAATCAAGGAAAAATCCCAATTCTCCAGATTAATTCAAAATTATTCATTTTCCAAAAGAGTTAAAATGTAGAGCATCAAATGGTATAAATTAGCTTTATGACTAGAATAAAAGACCCCCATCAGTGAAAAATTCAACATGCTGAGTTGCAAATACATCAAGAATATCATGGCAAATCAATCTCACGCTGTAATTTATAAAATTACAAGTTAAAAGCATTGTAACGAATCAATCTCGCTTTGGATTTACAAATTACTCACAACCTGTCATAATAAAACTGCATAATTAAAATTCTAGCCAGCATCAAGTGTTCAAAGCATACCCTGATAGCAGCAAAAGGAAGGTCGCATTTGCTAAATAAGTTAAAAGTGGCCACAAAGTGAAGAACCAAAATGTGAAAGGTAAACTCCGCACTTAGTCCATGTAGAGAAAATACTTCAAGGATCACCTTGGCTCAAAAAATGTTCAAGCCATCACAGGCTTCGACATGGCAGGTTGCTCTCTCCTCCAAAACGCAGTAGCACAGCTCTGAAAACCGATACAGAAAAGTCTAATCAGAAACCAGTTGTTCATGAAATTTCAGTCCTGAGAAAATCAAGCCAAGAGTTTAAACGATATATAATTCACTTGATGGAGTTGATTTACACAAAAGAAAGTCCGGTAACCTTACAAAAGTAAAAAAAATCGGTCACAAAAAAATGCATGTCACTGAAAAAGCTGGACTTGCATTTCATACCAGAAGAAATATGTAAATATTGATTTATGTTGGCCTTTTAACCACAACCACATTAGCATTTTTACAGTACAAGCTACCAAGACAAACAATCGAAAAGAAACTGAATATGGGAGCCATCTGGACTGATATGGATAAATAAGTCAATCAAATCTAGATATTAGATAGGTTATGGCTGTAAACTGAATTGAGTCTAAATTTGTAGCAACTTCGTGTTATATTGTGATTTCATTCAATAGTTTGATGCAAATTTTGAAAGAATCTGTTCAAGTTGTAGAAAAGTAGCCTTTTTGGTCATGGGCCTAGTCACGCACTTACCTAGCTGTCCAGGTCGGTTTTAGGCTTGTTCCGATGGGGCGCAGGCCCTAACTAGTCCTATGGTGCTCAACATTTAGCACTCAGCTGTGCTGGCATCAATATACATAAGGCGCAAGCTTTATGTTCTCACCCGAAACGCAGTAGAGAAGGGACTGGGGTCTGTGTTGGACTAGTTGTGCCATGGCGCCACTCTATTTTTTAGGGGCTTGGGTTGGTGCAACGATGGTTGTGCATTCATGGGTGCAAGCCTTGGGTCTCATGGGTTCAATGGCATTCAGGTGCTTAAGGGCCAACTAGGTGTCGAGTTAAGAGACTTAGGCATGGTCTTGCGCTTAGGCACGAGTATCATTCGAGGCGCAAGGTCTCAACCACACTTAGACATTTCCTATCATGGGTGCAAGATTCATTACTAATTACAGGCCCACCATGAATGAGCCAGGTTAGAAACTTGCGATCGCTCAATACACATTCGACAGAATAAAGCATGTAATCAATGAACATTCAAAGACCTAAAACATTAGTCCATTAACCATTTGCGCAACACATTCTTCATTAAATAAGTTAAACAACATTACATGCATACTCCATATAAACTGAGCAAAGGTTCAACATAAACTGCTAAGGCCCAAGCTCGCTTCCAAGCTCACAAGCGAGCTTGGGCATTACAAAGGGGAGCGTCAAAAAACATCCCAACTTAAATCCTATCGCTAAATGCAACTATCCAGCATCATTTCGCCAAAGCTTCGCTACTCAATTCCTCTCCCCCCTCTTCAACTGAACTCGACTTCCTTTTATAGGCTTCGAAGCATCCTAGGATCATGGGGAATGGATCATGCCGATCATTGAGTTGGCACTGGAGGTACACATCCCACCACCTCCACTACGATTATCTTTAATGGCCCATCGTTGTCCCATGCACCCGCTTCCCGATGTTGCTTGATTCAAAAAGAGCCGCTTGTCTTCAATGGCCAGTCATTGTCCCATCCGCCCGCTTCTCGATGATGCTAGGTTCAAAAAGAGAGTTGTTAGCCACCAACGAGCTAGCGACACTAGAAGACAAAACATCAATCATCTCTATGATTGCCTCGTGCCTAGGTGTTCGCTGAGTTGGCACGGATTCACTACTTAGCACGAAATGGGGCCCAACATTACCCCATACAAAAACGTTAGTCCGCCCTCGGACTATCCTTCCAGCACCTTGGCAACACAAAACTCAGGGATGCTTAGTTGTAGTTTTGCCTTGAAGTCATCGAAGACCTGGATTGCAAGCTTGATTTCTTCAATGGCACGATCAATCTCCGTAGAGGCAGCGTCGTGCATGAGCATGTCAGTGTTGTCTAGTTCTTTCCTGAAGGCCTCTAGCCTTTTCTTTGCTTTTTGGACCCTGCCATCTAGGATGGCTCCTTGCTTGCTCGCCTTTGTCTAGGAGGCACGGAAGAGCTCTTCCAGGTCTTGCTCTTGGGTCTTCAGTTGGGTATTCAAAGTGTTAACATGCGCACACTTAGCTCTGCTAACAGTGAATCCCTGCTTCATCAATGTATCCTTCTCCCCTTTCGCCTTTTGGAGGCGCATGTCGATGACTGACCCCTGGGTGGAGAAGTTGCAGAAGATGACATCGGCATCATCTGCGCGCTCTTCTAGCCTTTCAAAGGGGTCTTCTCCCTTATCGAGCTTTTTGTTGAGATCTTTTTCTATGGCTTCCCAAAGGTCTTCCTCTTCTAGCACCGCTTCATCCGAGAGAGCATCTATTCTACCAACGCGCATACCTTATCCACTTTTGAAAGATTAGAAGTGTCAACACCATCCAAAAGGGATGGCTTTGTCTCTTCCACATGCTCGATCAACTGCTGAAGCTTGAGCTTTATGGCATTAAGTTCTTCCTCAACCTTAAGCACTATATCTTTCCATTTTGTCGCACAAACATCGTTAACAATGTCTTGTGCACTACCTCGGAGGCCATTTTAAGGAGGGCGTTAGCCGACCTTACTGGGTTCGTATCCTGGGAGTTGACAAGTTGATAGTCGTGCCCCTCTTTTGGTTTTTCAACGCTCCATATTGCTTTTGTTGGCACCTCAAAGTGAAGTTCGTCCATGTAGCAATCAGGTGCAAAGGACACTTAGTGGCGCATCAACGTTGTTGCAGCTATGGAGGGCATGTACTCCAACATGTAGAAATCCTCATCTTGGGTATACCCCTTAGGCACCTTCTCCCTGTAGCTTGGCTCAAACTCCTCTTTCTCGACGGCCAATTAAGTCTGCTCTTGCTCCTCTTCGCTGACGCTGCTCCCTTCCTCGGTGCCTTCTTCTCTTTCCCGTAGGGGTTCTTCTTCTTTAGATGTTTCCCCTTCGTCCACTTCTTATGGCTCCTTGGCACAAACCTCCGTAGGTTCCTTTTCGGTGCCAGCGTGCTTTTCCCCTTCCCTCTTTGTTTGTTCTTTTGAGGTGCCAACATCGCCTTCTTTGTCTCCAGGCGCCCCTTCAGTACTAGGGCAACCCTGTTTTGTAGCTTTTTTTCCTGGGCTGGTGTGGGCACTAGATGCCTATACTACTTTGGTTTTTATGGGTTTCAAGCCAGCAACAACCCTCTCCTCTTCTTTCTCTTTCCTAGCCTTCTTTATATCCACCTTTCTCTTCTTCACGATCGCGATGGTTCCTCCTCGGCCTCAACTTTGTCAATTTCTGCTTAGGTCATGCCCTTTGCCCTCATGGCCTCTCTTTTGTGATGCAACTCCAGCGCTGCTTCAATATGATCCTGATCAAGGCCCATCTTCTCCCATTTGTGCCTCAACTCCTCTTCGCCTTGCAGAGGCTGTGTTGCGGCTTCTTCAGTTGGTGCGCTTGATGGTCCTGTTTCTCCAAGCACGACATCAGTACCACCTTGGAGAGCGTCATGGACTTCCACCGCGTTGGGCTCTTCCTCCGTTTCTCCTTCCGCCGTGCGCTTTTCTTCGGCCTCGACTCTCTCACTTCCTCCGTCGTTCCGGCCTTCCTCATTTCTTCTTTCCTCTTCTGCAATTCCCTCGCCCTCTAAATGTCCGTGTCGCCGAGGCCAAGCTTCCTCCAAGCTTGTTCCTACCTTGCCTCTTCACTTTGGGGTGGCGAGGAAGTTTCCTCACTAGATGAGTCCTCTTCAAGCACATTATACACCCCCTTCCCCAACTCTACAGCCTCCAATTCTTCTTGCGCTTCTATGTCCGCCGAGATGATGGTGGGCATTGCAGACGAAAACTTTGGCTTCTTTTGCTTCTCTTTTGAGATAGAAGTCTTTGGCACAAAATTCAAGCGCTTCTTTGTTGGGGCTGACGGAGAGGCTTCATCGCTGGAGGCGATCTTAAACTTTATGCGCTACTCTATTTCTTCAAATGTCCCCCTTTCTTCTTCTTGGGGGACTTCTTTTTTGTTGGTGCCGACATTCCTTCATTGTCGACCCTAATGGGAGGGTCGTCAATCTGTTCAGTGCTGGGGCCCTTTCTCTTTGGCTTCATCTCATAGTATAGTCTATGGATGTGCCCGAGTATGGTTATTTCTTGAAGAGGGTGGATGTAGTGATCCGACTCATCCTCTTCATCCCTTGTCGCTTTTCCATCTGGGCACACAAACTGGCGCCACAACTTGTTCCTTTCCATGTCTATCTCCCTCACCGAGATATCCAATTGTTGTGCATTGGGGATCCTTCTGAGCGCGCCCCTGAAATACTTGGCCGAAAAAGCATATGGGAGCTTTAACCAACTGGACTTGTTGCCATTGACCAATGCCAGGCAGACTACACAAAAATGTTGCATAACAGCAAAGGTTGTCGTCCCATACATGCTCTTGGGGAGCTCCTGGGGGATGCGCCATTCTAGTCCAAATGCCTCTATATACTACTCACACCACCCCATCACGCGAGTTTTATATTTTGCGTTGAAGGAACTGGGGCAAGTGAAGTCCTTGTACTTTTGCGTCGAGGAGTCATTGTGTTATGGGAAAATCCAGTGATTGTCCTCGTCTCCACCCGGTATCCCGATCTCCTCCATGACTATCAGGATTAAAATGGACCCCACCTAAAGGTCCCCTTAGTCATGTGGCATTCTAGCGCATTCTTCACAAGCTCCTCTACCACAAATTTTGCAATGTTAAACTTCACGCCCTGCACCATATGGTAGGCGACGCAGAGTTAAGTTTTTGTGACATCGGTCCATCGACCACCGAGGTAAAGTTCCGAGCTCACGAGGCACGATGCCAGCCTCGTGGCAGGGTCCTTACAATCTTTGATGGGGAATGCGAATCCTCCCTTGTAATAACTCAGGAGCTTTGCCATGCGCTCCACCTCTTCATCATCACTCATCATCTCATGGATGTCTTTTTCGGCATCTAGGAGCCTAGTTATCCTTCTTATGAGTCGCGTCTATATCTTCATGCTCTTCCCCACAAAGTATATGTGGTTGCCATAGACACGCAACAGAAGGAATTGAATGAGTTCCTCTGGCTTTCCAAAGCATGGCAACTCATATAGCTAAGTTGCGTTGGACACTGTCAATCTATCTCGAATTGAGACATCAAATAACGTTGCGCCCTATTTTGTCTTGTTCCCTGTATCAACCATCCAATCCACCACTAAGTCATGCGCATGGCTAAAAGTATGATGGTTGTACTCCTTCAGTTGGCAGGTATGCGCAAAGGAATGCCAATTTTCCCCTACTACGACTTTTGAGGGTATTTGAATCTCCTGATAATACATCTTTGTTAGCGCCTCAATGTCTACTTGCACGACACTGACTCCTACCAGCGACGTTCTTGTAGGGGCCGCTACGCGTGCCCGCTTTGGATCTTGTTGTTGCGGACCTGTTCCCTTTTGCTTCTTGCCCATCCTGAACCTACAGGTATTGAAGCACGGAAGGTTAAGTTTGCTGAAGCCTCGAATGGTTCTTGGCGCTTTCATAGTCACGAGATCTGTGACTGTACCTTTGGCTTCAAGCTTCGCAATCCGTTAATGGCGTCCTCGACGGCAACTCACTTTTCTGTCGACTGGTTCCTGTAGAAATCTCTTTCTCCACCTCTCTACATCAATCTCAAAGTGAGCACAATTGCTCCTGCTTCACAACCGTTCACTTTAGGTTCCTGAGGGTGCTCAAATTCTCGCTCTAGTAGGGTTTTTGTGCTTCGACTCTCTAGTTTGCTGGTTCGCTCTGGTTTGCTTGATGTCTCAAGTTTACACGAAGTTTGTAATGGAAACCAGCCTGTCGTGTGACATTTTATACCCTACTTCCATCTATTGTCTTTAATGTAGGTGCGTTAATGGTGTGGCAGCGTCTAGATTTCTTTAACTCCACAAAATCCACAAAAATCCTCTGCCACCAACTCATTTAATGCAGATCTTTGTGCCTCCATCGCCACCTCATTTAATGCTCCTAGCGGTATTTCAATGAAGTGACTTGTGGTTCAAACAGTCACTTCCCACTCAAATCTGGGTGGATGCTAGCTATCTATGACGATTCCCCTTCTGCACTTCATTCTCTTGGCATGACCTTTGCCTTCAATATGGTAACCTGGGTGCAACGCCTCACATGCGCATGATTTAGCCTCCTCTGTTCCATCTTCTCTTCTTGTTGTGCTTCTATTTCAAGCGCACTTATTCATCTTGATCGGTTTCTTGTGCTTCGTCTTGCCTTGGCCTGTCCTACCCCATACAAATCCCTTGCGCTGGCCCTCCAGTGCTTGATTTTCCTCTTTTGGTCCTCTTGCGCACAATCATATTGTGCATCTTCACTTTCTCTCTTGCACACGATCATGTTGTGGATCTTCACTTGGCTCCTATTTCTTCCAAGTCTGGCAACCTCCTTGCGCCCAAAAAATTAGGTGTCTGGCCCTAAGTGCTTAGAAAGCAAATGGGTTCGACTCACCCGACTAGCATTACGCGCGGAAGCCCCAGAGTAGTTCTTCCTTGGGCCTCCAAAGGCCCTGCAATCCGTCTCTTGCACACATGGATTTTGTGTCTTCTTGAGTCTGTCGAGTTTCACCCACCCATCACTTAGATGTCTGGCCTCAGGCATTTTTAGAAAGTGCAAGGGCTCGACTCACCTTGTTGGAATTATGTGTGAAAGGCCAGATGAACGTCTACATGGGGGCTTGAAAGCGCCCTGTAGCTGAGCTCTGATGCACGGTAGTCTGGTGCACTTCCTTTGTCTGATGCTGGCAATCCTCACTCACCCAGAACTTAGGTGTCTAGCCTCAGGGACTTAGAAAGCACAAGTGCTCAACTCACCCGACTGGAATTGTGAGTGAAGTGTCAGTAGATTTTCCCAACGGGCTTCAAAGCATCACTTCTTCACTCTTTACACTACTACCTAAAGAACAAAACAAAACAAATTGTTGGGCTTCTGCCAAATGTTACTTTGGTCATCTCAACTCAAACCAACTAGCGATCAAAAAGTCAATGTCCTCATGGCGCAAGCACCATCCTATTGCCGATATGGTTTCAACCTGATTCCATTGAAATGTCCAGGGAGCATTTCACCAGTCAACGTGCACAACTTGCATGCACCTATCTCCAATATGTGTTGGATGATATAGGGGCCCATCCACCTTCTCTGCAGTTTGTCTAGGTTCTTGAAATACTTGGACTTATATAGCAAAACGAATGCTCCTTTTGTTAGCACTTTGTTCTTTATGTGCTTGTCGTGTTAAAGCTTTTGGCATGCCTTTTCTATCTATTGGCTCCACTTGGTTTGGGCACGCGTCTCGTCTAAGCACTCCAAGTCCTCCAGCCTTGCGTTCAATGACTCTTGGTCATCTAATCGACCAATGCACGCAATGCGCAACAATGGTACCAAGAATTCCAGCGATAGGATCACCTCAGCGCCAAACACCAATTGAAATGGTGTAGCCTTGTTCAGGCGCTTGTAGGTTGTGCGATATGCCCATAGCATTGCCGACACTCCATCATCCCCATCCTTGAGACCAACATCGCATATCTTTGTGAGGCATGTTCCCAGTATTTTGTTAAATGCCTCAGTTGTGTCGTTTGCTTGCAGATGATAAGGGGTCGTTTTGTGATGCGCCACCATATACTCAATCAATAAGATGTGCACCGTTTCATTGATAAAGTGAGTACCCCTATCGCTAGTCAAACTGAGCAGGAACCCGTATCTACTTATTATGTTTTCCCAGATGAAGCGTGCAACTGTGGCGGTTGTGCAGTCTTTTGTCGGCATGGCCTCGGCCCACTTGGTGTAATAATTTGTCATTGCCAAGATATACCTCACACATGTGCGTCATGCTGCAAGAGTTATCGGCCCAACAAAATCAATGGCCCATTTCTCGAACAACACCTAGGCAAAAATGGGGATGAGGCATCTCATCTCGATGGTTGGGCTTTTCGGTGCACTGGCATATGTCGCATGCCTTGACGCAGTTCTTGGCATCTTGGAACAGGGTTGACCACCACAAACCTGACTATAGCACTTTTCTTGACATTGTGTCTCTAGCACAATGTCCTCCTGCTATGCCTTCATGCGTCTCTTGCAAGATGGAGTCTCTTTCATGCTCCAAGACACATCGATGCAACACTTCATCTTTACTTAGCTTATACAGTGCTTCGTTGATGAGTTGAAAGGGGGCAACAAGAACTGCTAGTTGTTTCTTCTTATTTGTCATAGTCTGGGGCGCAACTCCAAATGTTAGAAAGGAGACAATCTCCACCAAATCCTCAAGGACACACTGGACTCTGTATAGTTGAGCGTCTAGCATGTCGTCTTCAATCGACGCCGCCACATTGCTCGAACTGATGTGGGATAAGTGGTCTGGCCACAAGTTCTGCTTTTCAGGCTTAATCGCAACGGAGAACTGGAACTCCTGGAATAGAACTATTTGCATATGCGCCTATGTAAAATAGGTTTGTTCACGAGGTACTTGAGCACCTCATGATCAGTGGAAAAAATGAACGGGGTTGCCAACAAATATTGTCTGAATTTTTGCAAGGCATAAACCATGGCAAGCGCCTCACGCTCTGTTGTGTAATTCTGCTCTGCTGAGGTCAACTTTTTTGTTGGCAAAGGAGATGGGATGGTCCATTTTGCCTTCGCCAGGCTGCGCCAAAATTGAGCCAATCGCAAGGCCGGAAGCGTCAACATGGACATGAAAAGGTGTTGACAGTCTGGGAACTATAAGATAGGCGCGCTAGCTAATCTGAGCTTCAAGGTCTCGAAGGCATCCTCTTGCGCTTCGCCCCATTCGAATGGTCCATCCTTGCTCAAAAGCTCTTCTAGCGGCGCCGCAATCTAACTCCTTAGAATTTTTCTATGATATCCACAGTGGCCAAGAAAGGCACGAACGTCTTTCAGTGTGGAAGGAGTTTGCAGCTAAATGACAATGGCGATCTTTGTTGGATCGACGAGCAAACCATCCTTACAACCAATGTGCCCAAACACGGTTCCAAACAGTGTTGTGAAGATGCACTTTTTCAGTTTCAAGGATATCTGAAGCTGCCTACCACCTCTCAAACACTAGGCGCAAGTTGTCACAATGGTCTTTGACAAGGCCATACACCGTCCAATCATCTAGATAGACTTGGAGGACCCTGTAGATGAAATCTTTGAATGCGATGATCACCACTCTGGAGAACATGGCTAGCGCATTCTTGAGTCCAAAGGGCATCACGTTATAAGCAAAACAACCCCATTCAGTCACAAAGGTTGTTTTAGGCTTGTCCTCCTCAATCTGGACTTGGTGGTAGCCAAATAACCCATCAGTGAAGGTGTAGATCTCACAGCCTGTGACACCTTCTAGGGCTTTGTCGGTGAATAGAGTCGGGAAAGGGTCATTCGCACAGGCAACGTTCAACATTCTGTTGTCGACGCAGATGCGAATACACCCATCGTTCTTGATGCTTATTACCATTGGGCTCAGCCACTCAGACCCCTGCATAAGGTAAATGACCCCTACGGCCAGCATAACATCGATCTCTGTTTTCACCTTGACATGGAGGTTGGGATTCATTCGGTAGGGGCACTTTTTGACCACTTTTGCGCTGTCAATTAGCTTTATGCTCATCTTCCCTAGGCATGGGTGGATGCCCTTCATGCCTTGATAAGTCCTAGGGAACAAATCTTGAAATTCTTTCAGGAGATCTATGATTCGCGCCAGCTCCGCGTCAAACCAATAGGCGCCTAGAGTAGCCATCTTTGGCTCTCCTGCGCTAATGTCCACTTTGATGGTCTTTAGTGGTGCGTGGTAGGGCTCATTCTTCTCCTGGTGAGAATCCTCAGCCTGTCAGGGTCGCTCTGTTGTCTCTACGGGAATATGGGTGGGGTCTTCTTCGTCGGGAGCGCTATCATCTACTTGACACACAAGCTTTCTTTTGCCAGTCAGTGTTTTCCAGTAGCACTCCTTCCAAGTTTCATCGTCTTCTTCGCTAGAGTCGTTGTTGAGTGTTTGTTCCTCAAAGAAGGTCAGAAGCACCAACCCTTTTTCTCCGAACATGTCCTTCAAGCGTTCCTCGAGGATGGTGGTGTCTTCGAACACTGCCCTCCAAATTACTTGCAACGGCTCAACCAATTCCAAGTTCTGTGAGGAAAAGGAGGTATGCACAAGCTTCTCCTTAAAGGCCTCCCAATTAGTTATCTCTCGGCACATCTCGTTGACCACATACCATGCTCGCACCCATGTCTTCGGAGTCCTATAAAAGGCGTACACCCATAAGCTCTTTGGGGCAATCACCCCGAAGTCAATCCATGTCTCTTCGCATTGGCGCACATGCACCATGGGGTTAGAGTCGCCAAAATACGCCGAGATATCCAAATTCTCATTACTCCCAAATTTAGTGCACATGGCCACCTTTACCTCTGGCCAAGTCGGCAAGTTAGACCTTTGTGCTGCCCACCAACGGGTGGCAAAGCTCCTCAAGGTGTACACAAGTGCGCCCATTCTATCTGTCTCCTTGGGGATGCATGCTTCAAGGTCGTTGACATACCCTTCCATTGCATTGCTCCCTTCGAATTTTGAGAGCATTGCAAGCTTGCATTTGCTCAAGCGGAATACCCTCTTTTCCTTCTCATGGCAAGGGATCCATCGTTTTAGAGCACGATCAATCTAGACCCAGCCACTCTTCACAGGGTTTGGCGCCTTTGCACGCACCAAGCGGCAACTACGATAGATGGTCTCATACGCCTCTTCGACCCATCGGTCGCAAGCGACGTCGATGGTGTTTGAGGCTGACTGCCCATCCTCCCAGGAAAGCACCCCTTGATCAAAAAGATGGAGATTCTCAACACCTTGCACCGTGATGTTATACATATGGTTGATCTCATCCTCTAGATCAACGCTCTCCACATATGGGGGCTCTTGGTCACTTGAAAGGGGGATCACTACCCTTTCCTTGCCATTTTCAAAGGTCATGTATTGCTTCTTGAAGCGCATATCTGCATTGTTGGCGTAGCACCAAGGCCTTCCTAGAAGCGCCGAGTAGTCATCATGTTCTACTATCTCAATAACCTCGAAGTCAGCATGAAATTCGGTGCCCATAATTATACAATGGCACCCTGCAAAATTCCGATCAGCTGCGCTCGGGTTTTGTTGGTCATGAAAAGCACATGGGGAGAAGGCCTCAAGGTTGGCCTGCCCATCTTCTCCCATACGTTCTTGTTGAGGATATTGACCTCTGCGCCGGTATCGATCAACACCTCGCAGACTGACCATCCATCAATGGCGGCATTTACGAGTAACTCTTGGTCATACTCTACGTTCTGAGTATGCCTCTTCACGCGCTCGCTCCATATGCGATGCAGCAACTTCAATTGCATAGGGTTCAGCAACTTCACTTGGCTTTCTCCTTGCGTGCTCTAAGAGCAAATTTTTCAACAGGGGGAGCATCCCATCCGTTTTGCAGGAGGCGTAGGATCTCTATCAGCTCCTGTACTTCAACCTCCTGGCTATCTTGCTTTCTGCGTGAGGCGATACCTGCGCTTCTAGATCCCTGGCCAGCTCATGGCTTGTTGCAGGATGTCCTTTTGACGCACTGGGTCAGGATAGGGCGCAACTTTTGGCTCAAGCTGTACGATGCGCTCGGTGCGGCTTGGTTCACCATATTCCAGATGCAGCGCTTGTGTTGGCGCAATTGTTCGCTGAGTGGTGACCCCACTCCGTGTGGTTGCCTGCGCCTTGATTGGTTTTGTGCGTGCTGGCTGCGCCTTTGGATCCCACTTCGTATCTTTAGGCTCGCACCTGATCATCCCTGCCCCCTGTCAACGCTCATTTTGCCTTGGTTAGCTTTTTGTACAAGTCAGGGCACTCCTCGACCGCATGCGGTCCTCGAAAATCCCTGCACGTTGGATGCGTCAGGCAGTCGTGTAGATAGTGCTCGATCAACCCACACTTGTAGAATGATCGCAGTTGGAATCTTCCTCCACCTCATCCCTTGGCGCCCCTTTGGTTCTCATAGCTAGCATTTTGTTGGTCATAACCCTCACTTCCCTGGTTCGCCTACCCTGCGGCTATTATAGTGACTTGTCGTGTGCCTCTCTCCATGTTCTGGCGCATTTCATCAATTACTCTATAGACAATTGTGTTGTGAGTGTAGGTGTTGCACAACTTGCAATAGATGGTTGTGCTTGACCTGACTGACGCAATGCAACAAGGGGCAGTTGCAAACATCATGCACCTCGTGACAAACTTCACAGTTGAGACGTCGTGTGCACACATTCCTCCAAGGGTAGTTATTTCTATTATGCCCCTCTGTCTCGCACTTGGTGCACCACAACCCGCTTTGAGCGTCTTGCGACGAGCTAGCGGTCAACTTCTGTAGTTGGGAGGCCATAGACACAATCTGTGCCTCCATGAATAGGCTAATGCCTATATCGGCGCTCCCAACCGCCTCGGCTCTGAGTGTGGCTTCAAGCACTTCCCGAGGGTCTGTGAATGTTTTCATGGATAGCACACCCTTCTAGAAGGCACTAGTAGTCCTCCAACGAACCATTGCACATGGTGGGAGGGGTGAATGTCGTAAGGAAGCTTGGAGAGGAGGGTTTTGAATCTCGCGTCGTACAAGCGCACGCTCTCTGACAATCCCTGGTTGATCTCTTTGAGCGCGGTGATGCTCTACTACTCAAAGTCAGGTATATCGAACTCCTTCAAAAAGGCCCCTTTCAAGGTGTCATAATCAACCATAGCCTGGTTAGGATCAAACTTCTTATACCAAGTATGGGCGCGATCAAGCAAGGTTGTCGCAACTGAGTTGCCTTGCGCTCAGATTGAGTAATTCCCCGAGTGTGCCATTGTAACTCACACTTGAGCACATGCTCCGCAATGTTTTACATGCCTCGATACTCTGGTGGGTGCATGGCCATCTCGTAATAAATCTAGGGCTGGGGAGCAGCAGGTGCCTGAGGCACTTGTCCTCTTGGTGCTTGTCCTAGCGTTGGTCCTCCAAGGCCTCAAGTCACTGGGCCAGGCACTGGTCTGGTGGTTATTGTTGGTGTTGCAGATGATGATGGCATTGTACTACCAACTAGTGGTGCAGGGCCGCTTCCTACGGGCTGTTGCCCAAGCTGCACAGCTGACATTGGTTGAACTAGGGTGCTTGCGCTTACGTTCTGTCTAGTCGGGCTAGCACCTCGACGTCTAGAGGTATCTTCACTTACCTCCTCGTACAGGATAACTTGTTCAATCACAAAGTTCTGGTCCAAATTTGCAAAACGATCAAAGTCTACGTCGACAAGGTCAGTTGTCAATCTTTTGTTTTCCTTTGGGGAATCTGGCACATGAGCTCACGTCATAGGTTCAAAGGGGGTAGGTGCATCTGGCGCATCTCCAATGGTCAGTTTCTGAAGGGACCCTGAGCATTCACCCATCAACTGTGGAGCTTGTTCCAAGGCTTCAAGGGCTCCTTCCTCTAGGCGTGGTTGCCATTCAAGAGATCCTTCCCCATGCCCTTCCCGCTTGCTACGGGTCCTCTCGACACTTCCAGGTCCCAGATCTTCTATCAGTCCATGCCTCCTATTGTTATAACCCTGTCTCCTGAGCTCTCAATTGTCAATCCGCTCGTCTCCTTCCATTGCGCCTCACCTACACGTCCCCTTCCCTATTGCGTTGCTCATACGCGAGTGGACTTTAGCCTTCCATCCTCATTGTTTCGAAGTCGTAATCTACCATCAGCTTCTTGAGTTCGATGCTGAGTTCTTTCACAAATGCACCTCTGAGCTCGTGCAAGAACTGGTACTCTACTTCTTCAGGGCAGGAGTACGTCAATACCGCGAACTCAAGCATGTAGCTATTCATCACCCTTTGAAACCATTTGTCTGCGGCTCTAGTCCAAGTGGCATCTAAGTTCTCGAGCCTCTCTAGGCGTTCTTTCATCCACTCGAGGCACTGTCCAGAACTTTGGTTTCTATAATTTGCATAAGCAGCCAACCAGCAGTACACTTGCTCCGGTAGTTCACAAAAGAAAACCTCGTACAGGGCATATCATACAAGTGGGTTTTGGACCCACTTCCTTGGGTTTTGCCCTCTACAAGTCGGATGCCTCAGCGCAAAGTTGTCTTCCACTCGTTCCAGCGAGCACTCGATGTTCTCGAGGGAGAGTCGGCGCATTGTCTTGGTGCACCATTGCAACAACAAAATTCAACAAGTCCCAACAACGAAACCAAAATATTGTAGAAAAGTAGCCTTTTCGGTCATGGGCCTAGTCACGCACTTACCTAGCTGTCCAAGTCTGTTTTAGGCTTGTTCTAACGGGGCGCAGACCTTGACTAGTCCTATAGCGCTCAGCGTTTAGCACTCAGGGGCGCTGGCATCAATATACATAAGACGCAAGCTTTATGTTCTCACCCAAAGTGCAATAGAGAAGGGATTGGGGTCTGTGTTGGGCCAATTGTGCCATGGTGCCACTCTATTCTTCAAGGGCTTGGGTTGGTGCAACAATGGTTGTGCATTCATGGGCGCAAGCCTTGGGTCTCACGGGTTCAATGGCATTCAGGCACTTAAGGGACTTAGGCATGGTCTTGCGCTTAGGTGCAGGTATCATTCGAGGCATAGGGTCTCAACCACACAAACATTTCCTATCACGGGCGCAAGATTCATTACTAATTACAGGCCCGCCATGAACGACCCAGGGTAAAAACTTGTGATAGCTCAATATACATTCGACAGAATAAAGCATGTAATCAATGAACATTCAAAGACTTAAAACATTAGTCCATTAACCTTTTGCACAACGCATTCTTCATTAAATAAGTTAAACAACATTACATGCATAGTCCATATAAACTGAGCAAAGTTTCAACATAAACTGCTAAAGCCCAAGCTCACAGACAAGCTTGGGCATTACAAAGGGAAGCGTCAAAAAGCATCCTGACTTAAATCCTATCGCTAAATGCAACTATCCAGCATCATTTCGCCAAAGCTTCACTACTCAGTTCCTCTCCCCCCGCTTTTCAACTGAACTCGGCTTCCTTTTATAGGCTTCGAAGCATCCTAGGATCATGGGGAATGGAGCACGTCGATTGCTGAGCTGGCATTGGAGGTACACATCCTGCCACCTCCACTACGCTTGTCTTTAATGGCCCGTGCATCCGCTTCCCAATTTTGCTTGATTCAAAAGGAGCCGCTTGTCTTTAATGGATAGTCGTTGTCCCGTGCGCCCGCTTCCCAATGCTGCTAGGTTCAAAAAGAGAGTTGTTAGCCGCCAGCCAGCTAGCGGTGGTAGAAGACAAAACAACAATCATCTCTATGATTGCCTCGCGCCTAGGTATTCACTGAGTTGGCACAGATTCACTACTTAGCACGAAACGGGGCCCAACACAAGTATTGTACCCTTTTTAAATTGGAAGGGATCTCAATGGTTCACTGATCTCCCAAAGTATACGATTGGGCATCCTAAGGGTTAGACATGGGAGTCAAATTTGAGACTCACTTGTATAAGCAAACTCACAAACCCATTGCCCTCCAATTGTTGGCCTTACAAAATGAGAACACATTATGTGCATTCCTAGGGTTGCACTTGGGAATCAAACTTGGGTCTCAAACCAATTGCCCTCCAACCTCAATGTTAAGTGTCGTACTCTTTGAAAAGCAATGCACTTTTATACCTTTGTATAGACACTTGCATTGTACTTTTTGAAAAATGATGCATTTTTATACCATGCTCTAGACAATGATGGGACATAATATTTGAAAAAATAATCTCAGAAATTGGAATTCAAAGAAAAATTGTATTCCTTTGTAGCATTAGGCTAATTCAAATCGATTGATGTGGCATTTGCACAAAGGTTTCACAATTGGAGTAATCACAGGTAAGTGCAAAGATACATTGCAGAAAAACTAAGTAGCCAATACGGGTACAAGTACAAGTATCAGGCACGGGGATACAGGGGATTTTTTTTTTGGGGGGGGGGTTTGGGTACGGCCGTACAAAAACATATATGAAAAATTAAAAATATAACCATATAAGCAAAATTAACCACATAATATGCATAGAGGCAACAAAATAAGTTAAATAACCACAAAACCTACTCATATTTTCAATGCCAAAGGTGAACTTTAAATAGTTTTATAAATTATAAATAGGTACATAGTGCAAATGTTACAAATTACAATGTATGGAAAACAATAAAGACATCTCAGCATTTGCTATAGTCTATATTAATTTTTTTAAAAATCATCTTTGGCTGCGATGTCTTCATCACGATATGGTTAATGAGAACCACAAGCAGCAGTAGTGCCACTCCCACTAGATTTAACACAAAGCAGGGGTTTCAAGCTTATGCAACTGAAAAAATGAGAAGAGTGAACAAATACGCAAAGGGAGGTAAAAATGCAATGAAAGGTAAATGTGTTGTTATCTTTTGATAAAATGAGTGTGATTCATGCTTTTAGGGTTGCAAATGCACTTTAAAAAAATTTAAAAATGTTTTTTTAGGCCGGTACGCCCAACCAACGCCATGTACTAGGTGTACCCACAGGGGCTGGGGCGTACCCTAGGCGTTGGCTGGGCATACCGCCCCCTGCCCTCCCCCCCCCAATACCCATACCAGGACGTCGTGTATCCGTACCTAGTGGGCGTAGGGGCATATCCAGTAACGTAGTAGAAAAATGGGCATATTTTTCATATCCCAAGTTATGGCCCATGTAAATCAACTCTCTTGGATCATTGACCCATTCAGCTTGAAATAGCAAAGGTGACAACCAACCCAACTCGTGTCTTCAGATTTGAAAACATGTGGATGCAACATCCAGATTTCTCTTCCAAGATAGCTCAATGGTGGGATGAACCCATCCATGTCCAAGACCATGTCGTGTGGCTGTTCATTGGTAAGTTCAACTGTTCAACCATCTGAAAAACAAAATCAAAGACTGGAAAAAAAATAGTTTTGACAATATTTTCATGATATCTGAACATATGTAGGCCCAATGGACCATCCATAAAAACAATCAAAGACAATGAATTCATTGATACACTGAATAAACAATAGCAGAATCTAATAGAGGAATCATCTGATTTGCAAATGGGAGGAAAGCTATTGGGAGCAGCAATCTGAAGAATTGTGGATTGAATAGGGGGATGCCAGCACAGTGTTTTTCCCCAAGTCTGTCCTCAATAGACAACAAATGCATTCCATGCAGAGAATGCGTAAAACAGATGACGCTCTAATTCATGATAGCCAAGCCATCCTAGAGTGTGCAACTGAATTTTTCTGACAACATCTACTAAAATACATAGTTTAACTTGGGGATGTGTATGGGTAAACCACTTTTTAAGGAAAATTGGATACAGGTAATCGGAGACGGCAAAAAAAAAATTATAATATATATAATTAGTTTTGAAAAACAAATTTAAAAATATTAATTACAATACAATTTAATTTTAATTTTAAATACAATATAATTTAATTTTAAAATAATTAGTATTTTAAACTTTTTTAACCTAATATTAAACTAAAATAAAAATCTATGGATACTTAGACTTGACGAAAATATCAATGGAAAGAAATAAAAAGCGGCAAATTAAATACATCGCATGTCCCACAGGGATTGCACGGCTCAGATTGTTCTAGCCAAATAATATCTGCTTCTGGGCCCAACTTTATCGTTTTAGTCTTGCTCGCATTATTCACGTGATTGTGCTTTGCATAAGAAAGGGGCCAAATTAAAAAATGGGGCAAATCCAATAGGATAAATGTTTGAAACCCAACAGCATTGCTTGTGTAGCAGCCCTTTTCTTTTTGGTTTTAAGCTTGAGTAATGGCCAAAAGCAGATGACGTGCAGGCGATCATCGATAAATGAGCTCCTCCAGCAAGTAGATATGAGCGATAGATACATTATGTGTCTACCATAACGCAGTACGAATGCAATCAGCTCTAACACAGTAAAAATGTAGTCTATAGAGAATCAAACGCAGAGAAAATGACCAATAGGCAGAGCGAACACAGTCAATCCTAACACAGTAAAAATGCAATTTGTTGGGAATCAAGCACAGATAAAATGACTAACAGCCAACATCAAAGAAATGCATTTTAGGGTTTTTTTAAATGTTTTTAATCATTCCTTTCTGGGAGACGGGGCAAGGGCAAGAAGAGATGGGTCAGACGCTGTTGATGTCTCCAAGAGCGTCTCCGGGCATGGGAAAAAAAATTGTACCCATTCCCCATACCAGAGACACGTACCACGTGATTGGGGATGCACGTCTCCTTGCAACACTACTAAAATGTCCTTTGGATATAGAAAGAAAGAAAAAAAACTCTTCTCAACCATCCCTTGTATGTTGATAATGGCCTGCTATTACAACCAATCCAAGAAGAGGAGATTAAGAGGAGGTTTTTTCATTTGACCCTGACATGTCTCCATGCCCTGACAGATTCCGAACACATCTCTATCAATCTTATTGGGATGTTCATAATGGATGTTCTATAGTTGGTGGAAGAATCAAGAGGAATCAAAAAATAATAATGAAATAAATAAATGCAATGAGACTAGTTCTAAATCAAAAAGCAGCCAAAGCGGTCTAGCATATATCAATTTCCTTTTTCCATGTAGTCTATAAAGTTATATCAAAAATCATCGCCAAAAGAATCAAATATCTAATTAAAAAACCTAAATTTTGAAACACAATCGGCTTTTGTCCCCCAAATCAGTCGCTCCTTTGCATGCCCAACATAGGCATATAATTTTAGTATAAATTGGATGTCTACGGCTTTTGATAAATGTATTTGGAGTTTTTTAAATCATATTTTAGAAGCCTTGGCTTTGGGACCAGAGTCAGACAGTGGATTAGCAATTGCATTACAAAGTGATTACAATATCTACTTTCACAGTCACATCTCATCTTGATATCTACCAATATGCATTTCCACTTCACAACACTCCCTTACAATATCCCCATTTCCCTCTAGCAACCAACACACTCTATATGGCCTTAGGTGTGGCATACAAACCCATTTCAATTTGCAGACCATCTCGGTAGACACTAAATTACCACAACTTCCACTATCAACCACAACATTGCAATACTTACCTTTTGTCTTGCATCAAGTTCTAAAAATGTGTCTCCTTTGGTATTCCTCCTCATTCTTCTCCTCAACCTTCAAGACTCTCCTCCTTGCTAACAAAAGCTCCCCTTATTCCAATTCCTTCATATGTTCGAGTGAGGCTACAGATTCCTCTTCAATTTGTGCAACTTGCACACTTCATTAATTCCTTCTCCTCGCATGCATGACAGGACTCAAAAGCGTAGTGACCAAAGCCTCCACACCTATAGCACGTTCCATTGAGTGACTCGGATCTATTGAGTGATGAGAATGCCTCGGAGTCGTAAACAACTCCACCCCATTTTGTTGCTTCGAGTATTGTCAACCCATGAGAGAGGCCCCACCTTTCACCTGAGAGACGACAAGCCCTGAGAGAGGATGGTTCCCTCTGCCGTGACCATATATCTCTATAGGCTGCCCCCCCTCCCCGCCTCTATATATATGGGGAGCCCCTCTCCCTCTTCTTCCTCTTCCTCATCCATAACTGCCCCTTCCTCTTGCAAAGGTAGATCTTCTTCTTGCTTGGTAATTTGGCACTTGAGAAGTGCTAGCTCCTTCCTCATTCCACCACTGATTGCCTTCATTTGATGGTTGTCCTCTACAATAGGTGAACCTCCCTCTTCCTCTTGTTGCACTTTGTTGCCTCCTAGACAACTTCTCATCCACTCTTAAAGCATATTATAATGGTTTTTCCACAATATGCATCCTCACCAAGTTGGGTTCACCTTGAATATTGAGTTATAACCCATTGATGTATCTTGCCACATTTTCTTGGTCCATCTCACTATGACCAGCCTGGATTGTAATCTAGTATAATTCCTCCATTTAGTCCTTCACACTCATCTCCTTTTGCATCAAATTTTACAACCTCTTCAATAAATCCAATTGATAATCCCTAGGCAGAAATTTGTCTTTCAATTTTGCAACGATTCTTTCTTCTCAAGTATACAATACTCTAAGTATAGTTGTTTGTCTAAGATGTATGACTAAGTCTTCATAATGAGATCCATCAGAATTCTGCAGTCCACCGTTGTTGTTGAAGACCAATTAGAAAACAGAGATGGGAGAACATTGGAGGGTTTTTCCTCCAACCACAAAGTCTTTTGAATCCCTTGTACTCCTCTCATCCACTGAGAGTGGCCCTACCTTTCCACAAAAATGTTAGATGCAAAGA
The DNA here is from genome assembly GCA_037957365.1 of Torreya grandis. Classification (NCBI taxonomy): domain Eukaryota; kingdom Viridiplantae; phylum Streptophyta; class Pinopsida; order Cupressales; family Taxaceae; genus Torreya; species Torreya grandis. The sequence continues at coordinate 309,504 of JARHVA010003074.1, read as the reverse complement.
ATCAGTAGAGCAGATAGAATCCCAGAAGATAGAGTAGTTTAGAATACAACTCCCCGCTATAATGAGGTATAGAATGATATATGCATTTCAACTCTAGTACTATAGTATGTCTAGTAACTAAAGACATTTAAAGACCCTGCCAAAAAATTCTAACCCAATTCTCAGCACCTCATCAATCATAAAGTGATATGATTATTAAGTATCTTTATTAGGTCCCAAAGCTAATTCCAAAACAAGGATCTACATGTACCACAGATGAAGTGTGTTGCCAAACCAAGGTGTAACCCAAGATTATAACCTGGAGGCCAACACCATATTTCATCACAAGTCGTACGGTTCCCAAATGTATTTTGGTGTCCAAAGAGTTTAACATCAACAAGGTTTCATATAAGTTTAGTATCTAATATCTAACACTTTATTATCCCCATATGGGATTAATATTGAAGTTTAATAAGGAATCGTCAACCCAAAACATGATATAACAATTGATCATATCCCAACATTACTTATATAAATGTATCACCTAATGATGATATCCAAAATAGGTTATCTTCTGAAAAATAACATGATATCCAAAATTGATTATATTTCAGCACAAGATGTATGGTTCCCAAATGTATTTTGATATCCAAAGAGTTTAACATCAATATGATTTCATATAAGTTTAGCATCTATTATCTAATACTTTATCATCCCTAGATGGGATTAATATTCAAAATCAATATTCAAGATTAATAAGGAATCATCAACCCTAAACATGATATAACAATTGACCATGCCCCAACATTACTTAAATAAATTTATCACTCAAGGATGATATCCAAAATAGATCTTCTGCAATTTATCAATCGTCTAAGTGTTCATTATCATTGCCTACAATCACAAATTTAGGACTTTCACAAACAAGTTTGTGTAACAAATCCAATCCAAACATAGCACATGGGTGATAATGTACCCCATAAGTGTCTCATACCACTGATAAGAGTCGTCATCATAAGATATCATACAAGGATTTATATCAAAACAAACAGTTACAAGATCATACAGAACTTAAGTTTCAAACACAATCTTAATGCCCACTTCTTGAATCATCAAGCAATTAATAATTCACACCCTTTATGCTTGCAAAAGATTTAATAGAAGTGAGAATTGGTTATTCTTAGATGAAAGTGACCAAATTGTAATTTCCTAAATAGGCCCTTATTAGGTTCAAATGTAAAACAAGGTTTTTTTGAATGATAATCCATTTGATTATTTCTTTGTAATAGTAGCCAAAGTGAAGTACAATAGTTTACTTCATTAGATTGATACCTGTATTTTCCGTTCCACACAAAAGGGATCACAACACAGTTAAGTTTTATACTACTCAAAAGAGGCATCCAACATGAATAATCCATCTAGGATAGATTTTCAAGGTAACAAACTACCATTAAATTATTATAGCTTAACACTATTCATATACATGAATAGGATGTTCTAGCTCAACTAGTGTTTACTAGACACTAGGTTAATTAGGGTAACCTCATTCTTACCTCAGGTAGAATTGCATCATGCATGTGATATCTTACCATTTTATAGGTCTTTAGATATGTTATTGTGTTAACAATTTCACCTAGGTCTTGGAAAATAAGTCATACTTTAGCACTGCCTAACATTAATATCAACACATAAATTGTAGGTTGTGATTACAATTACCTCAATACCTGATATTTTACCATTAACTGTAGGTTTCAGAAATTTATTACACATGCCTAATACTATTATGAGTATTTCAAGGTAAAGGGAACATTCATGAGAATCCCTATGTTTGGCTTTTGATGTTTCTTTCTCTTGGAGTGATGAAGCAGGACAAAATATTACCCATCGGAAGAAATGGTGCACAAGTTTGACTTATATAGTATCACAGTTTATAGTTTTGTTATAGATCTTGGATAACAAGTCATATTTTAGCACTGCGTAACATTAATATCACCACATAAATTGTAGGTTACGGTTACAATTTCTGATAGTTTACCATAGCTATAGGTTTTAGTAATTAATTACCCATGTCTAACACTCTTATGAGTGTTTCAAGGTAAAGGGCACATTCATGAGAATTCCTATGTTTTAGGTTTCGATGTTTCTCTCTTTGAGTAATAAAGCATGACAAAATATTACCCATAGGAAGAAATGGCACACACAGTTGAGTTATATAGTATCATAGTTTATAGTTTCGTTATAGTCCCCTAACTATGCATACCATGCACATTCACTATATTTACTTAGGTATAACTCATATCATTTTTTTCCCTTGGAGTTCCCTAAGAGTATAATCCAAATTTGAATCTAAACATGTGGGTATCAAGATCTCCTTCATACATGAGGGCCCTAATTCCTAGATAACTACTCTATAATAGCATCATCGTTTCTAAAGACTAAAACAAGCCCATGCATGCAGATTGCAAATTTATTGATTATATTTGGTTGCCCTTTTGACTGGTTAGGGCTCTACATGTGTTCTGTTCCTACATTCAACAATTTATAAATAGAATTAAGGTGTGTGTTTTCCTGATTGTACTTACAAGCATAGAAAACCCTTTATTATTAGATCAAAATTCATCCCCTATAATTGCACATTCACTATATTTACTTGGGTATAACTCATATCATTTTTTCCCTTGGAGTTCCCTAAGAGAAAAATCCAAATTTGTATCTAAGCGTGAGGATATCAAGATCTCCTTCATACATGAGGACCCTAATTGATAAATAACTACTCCATAATAGCATCATCCTTTCTAAAGACTAAAACAAGCCCAAGCTTGTAGATTGCAAATTTATTGATTATATTTGTTTACCTTTTTGACTGGTTAGGGCTCTACACATGTTGTGTTCCTACATTCAACAATTTATAAATAGAATTAAGGGATGTGTTTTCCAGGTTCCCAATTGTACTTACACGCGTAGAAAACCCTTTATTATTAGATCAAAATCAGTACTTAGAGCGTTGAATGTTGTGTTCCTACATTCAACAATTTATAAATAGAATTAAGGGGTGTGTTTTCCCTGTACTTCCGAGCATAGAAAACCCTTTATTATAAGATCGATCTATAATATCATCGTCGTTTCTAAAGACTAAAACAAGCCCAAGCATGTAGATTGCAAATTTATTTATTATATTTGTTTGCCCTTTTGACTGGTTAGGGCTCTATGCATGTTGTGTTCCTACATTCAACAATTTATAAATAGAATTACGGGGTGTGTTTTCCCAATTGTACTTACGAGCGCAAAAAACCCTTTATTATTAGATCAAAATCCATCCCCTGATTATATTCCTATAGATCCTCAAATAGAAAGATGGGTGCATTTGTTCCATAGTTGAGGCTTCTTTCAGGATGAATACTTGTGAACCAATAATCCCTAAGCCAAATCAATCTCAAAGGGTTTTCCACCAGTTGTTTAGACAAATCTAGAGTTATACCAAGATTGAAATTTGCAGATGATGTCATAGGATATTCTATAAATATTACTCTCCTTAATCCCTACTTAATGACTAACTATGTAGTCTATTAATATGATTCGTACAAATGTTTAAAAAACATAGATCTTGGTAGGTTTCACCTTTTTATGACCCATATTTTTAACTTGCACTAGCCTATCTTAATATAGGTTTTTTACGGCAACTCTTGTGCGTCTCAACACTAACCAAAAGCCCTCAAGTTGCCAAACAACATAAGTGCATCAAAATGACATACACCAAAGCTTTCACACTTGAATAAGTAAATAGACAAGTTTGACTTATAGAAAGCATTAATTCTATTATTAATAAATCCATTACTCTTATCTTTGACGTTTAAAGTGATAAGTAACAGAATCTTTGATGTTGGGATCAACAATATGATCATCGCCTGCATTCTAATTTCAACTAATCATGACAAAGTAATGAATTTAATCCAATACTTGCATCTCTACGAACAGTGTGTAAATTTGATGGTTGCATGACCGTATTTACTTAAACTATGATCATATTTGATGCAACGGGCCGTTTAGGTAAACCGTCAAAAATTATAGAGAATAATAATAAATATATATGTTTTCTCTATTTGGTTTCTTTCTTCAACCATGAATTATATTAACACAATAATAACATTGAATAGATAGTAGTCATCAAAGAAGTTCTTAACAAGCAGGGTCGATTATCAATTTAAGACCATGATTACTTCACTTTTGCCAGCCTACTCCCAGCCCATGCCAAATTAAGAATTCTAAACAGTTAAAGGGATATTTTTATCAGACGTTGCAGTTTCTAGTGCTCTGATAAACATGGAGGCATACTAGGCATGTGGCTGTTTAAAAGACAAGTTTTTAAAGAAAAACGGTCTCATGGAATGTAAAAGAACAAAGGCATTTTTGTCATTTTTTAAAGACATTTCAGGGGAATGCTTTCCCAGATATTATCACATGGAATGACATGTTTTTCAAGATATAAACATATTGGCGTTATTGAAAAAGGCATAGAATATTCTTATAAAATGTTGCAGTTGCTAGTGTTTTGATAGACACGCTTGAAAAAGTGGATGCATACACAAGACAGTTGGACTGTTTGGAGAAAAGCTAATAAGTAACTATCCTATTAAGGTGTTTGACCTTGATGCTCCAGCCAACAGTTAACCTCACTCAAAGATCAAATTAAATTAGAGCGCAGCCAAACAGCAACCATATACAACCAGAATTTATCCATGCAGCCAGCATGATCATGTAAAATACAATCATCAGGCAAACTGTTGCTCTATCATTTTATGGTCATATGTGATCAAAAAACAACACCTGGTAAAAGCTTTTTGATGTTATGTTGCCTTCTCAAAGGAATGTGTTCTGCTGTACTGCCGATCAGACCTGCTTCTACTTATTCTAGCATTCATTCTTCTCCTCTCTAACTACCGCGTTCCTCTCCTCCTCCTTCAGGCATCTTTCCTTCTTCCCTCTAACTGCTGCATCGCCCTGATCAGGCTGTCTCACTCAAGGAAGCCGTCTTATCCTCTTGCTGGGGGCGTTCCTCTTCTCTATCTTTGGCTGTTTGAAGAATCCCTTCTCTCCTTCCAACATCCAGCTCCCTCTTCCCTTTATCAAGGCGTCCTCTCTCTCCCATATGGCACCCTTATCGGGCTTTCGTCCTCCTCATTAAAAAGAAAACATCCCAGCTGTGATTATTTATTAACTACAAGCAATTTCCTGTTCAAAAGCATGGCGCAACAGCTGGAAATTAATGGTTGAAGAGTTTCCTTTAAAGACAAACTCCTAAAATTGACAAAAGCTCAGCCCAAGGAGGTAATTTAACGTTATTTGTCTGATCATTATTGCTCTTCAAATGGTAGGACAATACGTAGTCAAGGAAAGAAGCTCGTGGTAGAAGTGGATTGAATGACAGCTCACATTTTCCAACGCTTCAATAGTCATGCTACGCCCTCCTTTATAAATGTTTCATTAGATCATATGATGGCAATGTCATACCATTTTTAATGGTTCTCATACATGTCACACCATTCCTCCTCCAATCTTAATCTCAAGTCTTTGTTTATGCTTTGAAATTTATTATATTTTCTCACAAACTCACTATTGTTTTAAATCTCCATGTAAATCCAATTTTTTTTTCAAATTAAGATATTCACACCCCCTAATTCAAAGCTATCACGAGATCCACAAAGTACAAACGCTAAGTGGCCTCAAGCAAGCCACAACAGGTGGGCTTTTACATTTTACCAAGCACCAATTGTGCATCAGCATCTACCCCAAAGGCATCAAGATATAACCACATGAAGACACGATTTTACAAATCTGATTTGCGAACAGATCAGACAATCACATGTTGACTAAAATGATCATAATTGTTTAAATACAATGGTTCATTGGGTTGCGGATCCAATGATCTATAGTGCAAGGATTACACAATCACAAAATGCAACAAAGCATGTCAACGAGACTGATCGGCCAAAATTGTATACCAAATGTGGCTCCTAGGAATCTTTAAATAATGCATCTATAACCACAGTCTAAAACAGAAGACAAAGCAATGATAAGAGAAACCAAACAATCATCAAACCAAATGATCACTTGTGCCAAGACAAGTGAGGTATAGCTCTTTCTTTGTCATGATTACACCTCGTTTTACGAGATCTTCTCTCTGTTACCCATAGTCTGTATCTAGCTGCTCTTCTCTGATGATGGACTCCCTCACACCAAGGGTTGTACTTACGTCACAGACAAGTTAACAGACAACAGTTATCTAGGTCATGATATTAAAATCACATGATATGATATAGTAAAGGCATGATACTAACAATTATTTTACATAATTGTATAACATCTATAAGCATAGAAACATCATTTGACTAAACCAAAATCATATAAAGCAAATCAATCCCTACTTGCACAAAAGCCAATCATTATTAATTATGCTCTGTAACACTTAATCCCATAAAAGTCCCTTCAAACCCGACACGCGAAAAATAGGATGTGACACCTTTGGTCTATTATGACCTCTATCTAGATTTTTTTAATTATAATTTTAATTAGAATGATGCCAAAAAGAAAAAGCAATGCATACATAAACACAATGTTACCAATTTTTCATATATTGCTAGCGTTAGCGCCCAAAGTTCGGACCGGGTTTTGGTTCGGGAGCAGTTCGTCATCCCAACACCAGGGTTCGTCCCTGGGCAACACCCAAGTACAGGGGATTCTTCTGCCAAAAGAACCCCCAAGTACCCGAGTGCCCAGGGATGAACCCTGGGCATTGGGGCAGCAAACCTACTACCTGTGGCAGTCAACATGAGTCAAAAACAAGTGTTTTTAATTTATTTATTCATTTTTTCCCCAAAACCAATGTAAGGAAATAATTAAAAACACATTCCTAAACCCTAAAACCCAAGTATAAACAAAAGCTAAAGCTAAAAACAAAGTGACAAAAGGAAAACCACTTGCCTGCAAGAAGAACCCCCACATACACAGGGGCATAGGGATGAACCATGGACGTTCAAACAATGACCTTGCTGCCTGTGACGGTCAACATGAGTCAAAAATGAGCTTTTTATTTATTTTTTATTTTTTCTCCAAAACCAATGCAAGGAAATAATTAAAAACACATTCATAAACCCTACCCAAGTATAAACAAAAGCAAAAGCTAAAAACAACACAAATGATAAAAAAAACGTGACAAAAGGAAAACCACTTGCCTCCTAGTTTTCTAATTTTCTCATCGCATACTTGCCTTACATTAACAATCCTTCGGCTTTGATGACACAAAACTTAGCTAGTGGGAGTGGCAATGGTGATAGTCCATGTGGTCATAATGAACCACAACATTATGTTGATGTTAATGCTCTCAATGAAGAGCAATATGACAATAAAAATTAACTTTTAAAGTTTGATGTAATTAATTACAGCCACAAGATAATTAATGATATTTTATATTTTAATATTTATCATTTATGTTTAATGGTTATCAACTTATTAAGATGCATACTATGTAGTTAATGACAATGTCACTAATTTCCTATGTATCAAGCTTGAATTTCTATATTTTTTAATTTATTATATATTTTTTGTATGGATGAACCCAAAACGAATCCAAGGAAAAAAATCACCATACCGGTGAACTAGGTTTTTCGAACCCACACCGGAACCAAAAACGAACCGGTAACTTAGCATAAACAAAGTAAACCCTAATAATAACATTAAAGTTGTACTTTATTGATAAAAATATGTTGGAATACATCAATACAGAAATAATAATAGTGTGTAACTAATTAGAAATCAAGCACCTAGTGGAAGATCTTTTCCGAATCAAAATTAATGTTGTATAATGTTGTTCCAACCACCCAACAAATCAAATTGTCAATTAAAAAAGAATGCTTTCAATCCAACGCATTCCCTGGATGAAATTGCCCCCAAGAAACCATAATGGTTTTGTCCTTTGATCTGTCTATTGTAGCCACCCACTCTAGGTCTGAAAATATGTAAAATGAGCATAGACTCCTCTTCTCGAGGTTGGACAACCTATATTTATTCACAACATGCTCCAAACCCTATTAGTGTCAAATAATAAAGATTATTTCTATTTAATATGACACTAATATCACTTAATAATCAAGTACTAAATAACATGGTGCTAGTGCAATAACATTAAAATGACCAGTAGTTAATAAACCTTGACCTCTCATCAATAAATCAACCATAGCTTGAGAACTACTCACCAGTAAGTCCTGAGATAAAGCATTATGAACAACTGACTCACACTCTTATCCAACAATAGGCTGCATGACATGGTCCTATTCTCATAGCCTTACAAAAGCACCTAAGAAATACGAACAAGTTTTTCTAGGGCAATTAAAATGGACACGGAAGGCATGAACAAAGTCAACAGTTGAAAAGCCCTCTTAGGTTAAATCCCACATGAGAAGACTAATGGTGAGAGTCTTGCCTCCGACCAACCTCCTAAAATTTAGGAAATGACCTTGAAATATAATAAATGGTCCAAAACTCATAAAAATACTAGGCACAGATGAAAGGAACTGATCCTCACTAGTATATACTTCTCTAACGATCGCCCATCAAAACATATAGAAATGGGCTCATAGGTCCCACACATGTTGACTTGGTACATGGGGACATTACAAGCCCACCCTTCCTAGAATTGTTTGCCCACAAGCAATGCACCGTCGGATGTTCAAGTGATTCTAGCCCCTCCCAAGTAGCATCCTCTGTGGGTAGGCTCCTCCAACGGACTAAATACTCTGTGATGGTCCTATTCCTCAATCTCTTCTCCTGTGTGTCGATAATGGCATTTAGAACCAATACAAGTTCCCCCTCATCATCCAGGGTGGCAAATCAACGGATCATGTAACACGTTGTCCAGGGACCTTTTTAAGGCAAGACACATGGAAAACATTGTGAATCCAACTACCTGCTGGTAACTCCAACTCAAAGGCCACCTCTCCAATTCTCCTCAATACTTTGTACAGCCCACAGAAGTAAGGATTGAGCTTTTCAACCCCACTTCATTTCAGGAAGTTTGCCTATAAGGCTGCAAGCATAGAAAAATCATAGTTTGTAACTTCCACCCTACGTGGGTTGGCCAAGAAAAGAGAGTTGTCTTGCATGTTTAGTGTCTTGAAAAAGGAGAAATGCATGTAAGAGAGAAGGGGAGAGTACTAGAACGTTAGAGGAGAGTAGAACTTCGAAGAACAAGGGTAGAGAGTTCCAAGAAAGATCAAGAATTGAATGAACTCTACATACCTTACAAATTTTGTACATAGTCTGTGCATATGTTTAAGAGAATTGAAGGTGTTTGAAGAACAATTATTGAATCTCAATGTTTCCTATGAAGGTAAGTGCTATTGTTTGTTGTTATTCATGCTGATCTTGAGCTTTTATGATCATTGTTCACTTGACAAAATGGTAACCTATAGTACAGTCCATTTGATAGCAAATTCTATGTTTACACAGTCCTACATGACAAGCAAATTTGCATAGTTGATCATCGTTTGAGGGTTCTTGAGTGGTTTGAAGCATAACCATAAGTAGAGAATTTGTTATTAATGAGAATAAGCATTGTGGAGGCTCAAAGATCCATTTATAAGTCCAAGTTTCCACCCAACTTGCATTTTTCTACACACAATCCTCTAAAGAGCAACACAGAATTCTGAAACAGTGTATGTTGGAGCCTTATCAGGATCAATCAAAGACAAATAACTATTGGAATAGTTAGTACCTAACTGTACAGTACGGTCACGATGTCTGTGTCATTGGAATAGGCCTAGAGACACCTAATTGCCAAGAAGGGCGTAAGAGAAAATGTATTTCCATTGAGAGTTGTGACCTAAGATTTTAGGTGAAGCTGAACAGGGATAACGTGTATCTAAATATGTCTTTAGTTTGTCTGAACCCTCTATAAATTTGTCAAACCTACTAGATTTTTACTAAAACAGGGCTACAAGGAAAGAGACCTTACAGAGGAAAGAGGGACTCGTGTGAGAGTACTAACCCTGAAATGGAAGATACTGATTGGATGTGTATGGGAGTTCAAATAAGCAGGTGGATGGCCATAAGAGCCCTTGTGGAAAGACAAGAACCTTGGATCCATGTTTTAGGCTTTTAAGCATATGTACCTATATCAAAGAGAGAGACAGTTTGAAGAAAGAATGGAGTGAGGTTTTAATGTATGAGACGATGATGATGGTGACAAGATGAAGAGAGTGCAGAGGTAGATGAAGGGTGATGAGTCTTGGAGTGACTAAAGGACTAGCTAAGGAGACTTATGAGCCTAGTGAAGGCAATAATAGACAAGAGTGTCAAGGTTCAATCAAAGTCCCTGCATGAATCAAGCAAATCAAAGGATAGAGAAATGTTTGAGGCATAAATCAGAGCTACAATGATGGATGAGGTATGTGTAGGCATCAACTCTACATCAAGTGGTATCAGAGCAAGTAAGCTCTTGGAATAGTTTATAATTTTGAGTATTAACTTGCAAAGTTTAGGTTGCTATTTGAAGTTGCATGAAGTTAAGTTACAGGGATGAGTTAGAGAGGCAGAAAAAAGTAAGAGTTTGTGATAGAAGAGCAGCCCTAAGAAGAGAGAAGAAAGACTCCAAGAAGAGTTGTTCCAAGGTAAAAAAGACTTGGACACGATTGTTAATAGACCAAGTAGAGAAGAGAATCTAAGTTGAGAAACCAAAGCAAGGTGAAAAAGACTTGCTTGTAAGAAGACAAAGATAGAGAAGGCAAAGGAGACGAAGGGCTTGGCTGAGTTAGAGTACCACAATGAGAGAAAGAGGAAGACCCAAAGAGAAAAGGGTTGGTTGTTGAAGAGAAGATGAGTGAGATAGATCAAAGGTTAGAGAGAATAAAGCTATTGGTGGAGCTCATGCAAGAAGAGGAAAGCCAATGTAATCGCTGAGTAATGAATAAGAAGACAGTTAAGTGGCCTATAAGGCTACTCATAGAAAAAAGAAGAAAGATTGTCATGAGAGACAATGAAAAGCAAAAGTTGTTATCTAGACAGCTCAAAGAGGAGATGAAAAAGTTCATGATAAATGAACAAGCTGGTAGACAAGAGGAAGGTGTGCGACACCTTAAGGAGAATGAAATAGTCATGGAGGCAAAGCAACCTAAGAAAAAGAAGATGGAGGCAAACAAGTCTCAAACTTTTAAATCTTATGATTTCATGTTATATGTGCATGCAGGTATCAAAATGAAACAAGAAAAACTCCATTTTGAAGACATAAAACTTGAAAGCATGAAGGAAAGCATGCATAAACAACATGTTTATGTTGAAGAAGAGATTGATTGGGCAGCCATATATAGAAGTACAGTAATTTGTCACCCCGAAAGAGGAGAGATGTTTGAAGAAGGAGATCTTCAAAAAGAAGGATGCCTCATTCAAGGCATAAAAGATATAGAAATGAATCAAGAGGATGGATTCAAGATATATGAAGATCAGAAGTCTGAAATTGTATTGCAAGAAGCAATCAAAGAGCTTGCACAAGAGATTGTAGGTGATGGCGAATTGCTAGATAAGCAACAAGACCAATCATTTGTCTATAAGAGTTGGGAACAATCGCAAGCAGAGATGGCAGCTTTGGAGGATGCTATCGACAATGGAGAAAAGGACCAAATCAGTCCTAGAACAACAGTCAAAAATATGAGTAATAGGTATGAGTCAATTGAGACTTGAGAGAAAGAGTGATGGATAAGGCAGCATACATCATGGAGCTCCAAGGTATACAAATTGATTTGCAACAAGGAGTGTCTAGCTTGACTCATGATGGAGACGAAACCCAATTACAAGTGATGGTAGAAGCTATACAAGAGCACAATGAAGAAGAGGAGTTGATTTGGAGAAAATTGATACAAGAGGCTGAAGTTGACTTATTAGAGTTCCTAAGTCAAGGTGCAAAGAAGGTGGAAGTTGTCATAAATGAGCTAGAGGCAAAATTTCAAGATGAAGAAAAGAAGATTTCAAGGTCAAGGAACATGTTGTCCATTGAGATACTTCAAGAAGATGAAGTTACAGATCATACAAAATCAGAAAAAAATAATGAATTGCAGCCAAGAAGATAGACAAGTATGGGTACAAGGTGATGCAAACAAAGTTACAAGCAAAGGTAAGGCAAAAGCCATGAACAAGTTGAGCATAGAATCATCTGGGATGATCTCTAAGCATCCATTCGCAGCTAATGATGCAAGTAAAGAACAGAGATTAAGAGGACAAGAACTTAAAAAGATGAGAAAGAAGCCTAGAGAGGCTTGGAAGAAGAACACAAGAACAAAAGGATGGAAAAGACCATGAGGTCCTTGAAGAGTCTAACAAGTCTCATGAATGCAATTTGATGGATACTAAACATGATGGTGCAGTTATGGATATGCAAAAGAGGGAGTCAATCCATGATCCCACGGAGAAGAGAAGCAATGAGGTACAAGAGTTCATCATAGAACCAAGGAAAGAGGAGGACAGCCATGTTCCTCACAAAAGAAGTGATAGGATGAAGAATGCTTGTTTCGAGTGAGACAAAATCAGTCCTAAGATAATCCCAGAAAGGAGTAAGAGTATGATAGCATTGAGAGAGCAAAGAGAAGGCAGCCCTAGCCCAAGAATCAGTGTGAATAGCATGCCAAGAATTAAAGAGCAAAGACTCATGGAAGGAGAGATACAAGCAAGTGAGCAAGAGAACAAGCAAATGAAGATAGAACAAGGTAAGAAGTCAATTTATTCAATTGGTAATATTGCAGCTGAAATAGTTGGAGGTATGCGTGATGAAAGCAAGAGGAAAAGCTTCCAAGAAGTGTGGTGTTATGATGAGCACAATTTGGTCAAGGAGTTGTCATTACAAGACAAGCTAAGAGGCTATGAGAAGACTCACCATGAGAAGGTGGAGTATCCTGAAAAAGCAACTGAAGAAGATATCAAAGATGAATGACGAACTGAGGCATGAGAAGCCATTGGAGCATGAAGACCGAGGAGAAAGCATTGTTAAGAAGCAAGACCAACAAAGAGTGGTTGAACAAATCATGACCAATGTAGAAGAAAGTCATGGAGTAGGAGCAAGGCTGAAGAATGAGAACCAGCCATTTGAGGCAGAACATGATGAAGAGAAATTTGAGATGGAGGACACAGAAGAGAAGGTGGAAAAAGAGTTGCAGCAGGTCATATACTACATGGAGATAGAGGATGAGTTGATAAAGAAGCTAGACAAGGCAAGAAGACAAAGACAAAGAAACCAGCTGAGGGCAAAAGAGAAAGACGAGGAGCAATAGTAAGAGAAGCTCAAAAGATCATAGGAGGAAGAATTGGAAAGCAAAAAAGTAGTTAGACAAAGTACATATTAGCAGGAGCTCAAATTTTCTCACTTACAGAGCTTGATGCAAAGCATCACAAGGCAACATAAGATGTTAGTCTCTTTGAGGGTTTCATGATAGCCATTTCTAGTTTGATTTGGGTGTTAGAGGTCTTATAGGGAGCCTTGGGATGTTTTAGAGTCATTGAAAGTCTTGAGTTTGTGTGTTATTTGCTCTTCTAGAGTTTCCTGCCAAAAAGCAAGATTTGAAAATTTGAATTTCTAATAAGGCCTTGTTTGGTGTTTTGAGGTTTTGTGTGAAATCTAAAGATTGGTAAATACTGTAAAGGGTCCTATTAGGTCTTAGAAGAGTGTTTTAGAGGTTTTTCAGCGTGCACATCATGAAGAGAACAATGTAAGCAAGAATCTTCGGTTTGTAACTGCCACCTTACATAGGTTGAACAAGAAAAGAGAGTTGTCTTGCATGTTTGGTGTCTTGAAAAAGGAGAAATGCATGTAAGAGAGAAGGGGAGAGTAGTAGAAGGTTAGAGGAGAGTAGAACTTCAAAGAATAGGGGTGGAGAGTTCCAGGAAGATCAAGAATTGAATGAACTCTACATACCTTACAAATTATACATAGTTTGTGCATATGTTTAAGAGAATTGAATAAAGAAAGGCGTTTGACAAACAATTATTGAATCTCGGTGTTTCCTATGAAGGTAAGTGCTATTGTTTGTTGTTATTCATGCTGATCTTGAGTTTTTATGATCATTGTTCACCTGACAAGGTGGTATCCTACAGTACAGTCCATTTGAGAGCAAATTTTGTATTTACACAATCCTACATGACAAGCAAGTTTGCATAGTTGATGATTGTTTGAGGGTTCTTGAGTGGTTTGAAGCATAACCATATATAGAGAATTTGTTATTAATGAGAATAAGCATTGTGGAGGCTCATAGATCCGTTTATAAGTCCAAGTTTCCACCCAACTTGCATTTTTCTACAGGCAGTCCTCTAAAGAGCAACACAGAATTTTGAAACAGTGTATGTTGGAGCCTTATTGGGATTGATCAAAAACAAATAACTTTTGGAGAAGTTGAGGGGAGTTGGGACAGACCTCACACAGGGCTTAGAAAGGTTTGAAGTGTCTTGAAACTCAATTTAGCCCTTTTTTTATGCTCTCGGCCACCTACAGGTCTGTGTTCAACTAGACCTAGGGTTTGAATCTTACATTATTCATAACTTGACTTTCCACCTTTGAAATTTAATGAAACTTTAGGATCCTATGTTATTTGGCATCATCTAAAGGATTTTGGAGTTTGAGTCAGTACCTGATGGTACAGTACGGTCACCAGGTCTGTGTCATTAGAATAGGCCTAAGGAGACCTCACTGTCAAGAAGGGTCTAAGAGAAAATGTACTTCCATTGAGAGTTGTGACCTGAGATTTTAGGTGAACCTGAAGGGGGGATAATGGGTATCCAAATTTGTCTTTAGTTTGTCTAGAATCCCTATAGATTGGTCAAACCTACTAGATTTATGCTAAAACAGGGCTACACGGAAAGAGGCCTTAAAGAAGAAAGAGGGAGTTGTGTGAGAGTACTAACCCTAAGATTGAGGATATTGATTGGATGTATGGGAGCTCAAATAAGCAGGTGCATGGTCATAAAAGCCCTTGTGAAAAGACAAGAACCTTGGATCCATGTTTTAGGCTTTTAGGCCTATGAACCTATATCAAAGAGAGCTACAAGTTTGAGGAAAGAAAGGAGAGTGAGGTTTTGGATATTGTGTATGAGATGATGATGATGGAGACAAGATGAAGAGAGCACAGAGGTAGATGAAGGGTGATGAGTCTTGGAGTGAGTGAAGGACTAGCTAAGAAAAAGAATTATGAGCCTAGTGAAGGCAATAATAGACAAGAGTGTCAAGATTCAATCAAAGTACCTGCATGAATCAAGCAAATCAGAGGATAGAAAAATGTTTGAGGCATAAATCAGAGCCAAGATGATGGATGAGGTATGTGTAGGCATCAACTCTACATCAAGTGGTATCAAAGCATGTAAGCTCTTGGAATAGTTTATGATTTTAAATATTAACTTTCAAAGTTTAGGTTGCTATTTGAGATTGCATGAAGTTAAGTTGCAGAAATGAGTTAGAGAGACAGAAAAAAGTAAGAGTTTGTGATAGAAGAGCAGCCCTAAGAAGAGAAAAGAAAGACTCCAAGAAGAGGAGTTATTCCAAGGTGAAAAAGACTTGGACAGGAGTGTCAATAGACCAGGTAGAGAAGAGAACCTAGGTTGAGACACCAAAGCAACATGAAAAAGAGTTGCTTGTGAGAAGATGAAGATAGAGAAGACAAAGGAGAGGAAGGGCTTGGCTGAATTAGAGTACCACAGTGAGAGAAATAGGAAGGAAGACTCAAATAGAAAAGGGTTGGTTGTTGAAGCGTAGATGAGTGAGATAGATGAAAGGTTAAAGAAGATAAAGCCCTTGATAGAGCCCATGCAAGAAGAGGAAAGCCAATGGTATGACTAAGTAATGAAGAAGAAGAGAGTTAAGTGGCCTATAAGGCTACTCGTGGGGAGAAGAAAAAAGATTGTCATGAGAGACAATGAGAAGCAAAAGAAGTTGCTATGTAGGCTGCTCCAAGAGGAGATGAAAAAGTTCGTGATAGATGAACAAGTTGGTAGACAAGAGGAAGGTGAGAAGCACCTCAAGGAGAATGAGATAGTCATGGAGGCAACGCAACGTATGAAGGATAAGATGGGGGCAAACAAGCCTCAAGCTTTTAAATCTTATAATTTCTTATCATGTGTGCATGTAGTTACAAAAGTGAAGCAAGAAGTCCATTTTGAGGACATAAAACTTGAAAGCATAGAGGAAAGCAAGCATGAACAACATACTTATGTTGAAGAAGAGATTGATTGGGCAACCATGTATAGAGGTACAGTGATTTGTCACCTTGAAAGAGGAGAGATGCTTGAAGAAGGAAATCCTCAAGAAGAAGGATGCCTCATTCAACGCATAAAAGAAATAGAATGAATCAAAAAGATGGAGTCCAGAGATATGAAGATCAGAAGTCTGAAATTGTATTGCAAGAAGAAGTCAAAGAGCTTGCACAAGAGATTGTAGGTGATGGTGAGTTCCTAGATGAGCAACAACACCAATCATTTGTCTATGAGAGTTGGGAACAATTGCAAGCAGAGATGGCAGCTTTGGGGGATGCTATCAACAATGGAGAAAATGACCAAATCTGTCCTACAATAGCAGTCGAAGATATGAGCAATGGGCATGAGTCAATGGAGACTCAAAAGAGAGAAATAGTGATGGATAAGGCAACATACATCATGGAGCAGCGAGGTATACAAACTGATTTGCAGCAGGAAGGAGTGTGTAACTTAACTCATAATGGAGATGAAGCCCAATTACAAGTGATGGTACAAGTTATGCAAGACCACAATGAAGAAGAGGAGTTGATGTGGAGAAGATTGATACAAGAAGCTGAAGTTGACCTATTAGAGTTCCTAAATCAAAGTGCAAAGAAGGTGGAAGCTGTCATAAATGAGCTAGAGGCAGAATTTCAAGATGAAGAAAAGAATATTTCAAGTTCAAGGAGCATGTTACACATTGAGATACTTCAAGAAGATTAAGTTGCATGTCATACAAAGGCAGAAAATCAGAAAAATGTAATGAGTTGCAGCCAAGAAGATACTAAGTATGGCTATAAGGTGATGCAAACAAAGTTACGAGCCAAGTTAAGCCAAAAGCCATGAACAAGTTGAGTATAGAATCATGTGGGATGATCTCTAGGCATCCATTGGCAGCTAATGATGCAAGTAAAGAACAAAGATTAAGAGGACAAGATGAAGAACTTAAGAAGATGAGAGAGAAGACTAGAGAGACTTGGAAGAACACAAGAACAAGAGAGAATGGAAAAGACCTTGAGGTCCTTGAAGAGACTAGCAAATCTCATGAATGCAATTTGATGGATACTAAACGTGATGGTGCAGGTATGAATATGTTAAAGAGAGAGTCACTCCATGATCCCATGGAGAAGAGAAGCAATGAGGTACAAGAGCTCATCATAGAGCCAAGGAAAAAGGAGGACAGCCATGTTCCTCACAAAGGAAGTGATAGGATGAAGAATGCTTGTTTGGAGGACAAGATCAGTCCTAAGGTAATCCCAAGAAGGAGTAAGAGTATGATACCATTGAGAGAGCAAAGAGAAGGCAGCCTTGGCCTAAGAATCAGTCCAAATAGCATGCCAAGAATTAAAGAGCAAAGACTCATGGAACAAGAGCTACAAGCAAGTGAGCAACAGAATAAGCAAATGAAAATAGAACAAAGTAAGAAAATTTATTCAATTTATGGTAATACTGCAGCTGAGTTAGTTGGAGGTATGCATGATGAAAGCAAGAGGAAAAGTTGTCAAGACATGTGGTGTTATGATGAACATATTTAAGGAGTTGTCATTACAAGACAAGCTAGGAGGCTATGAGAAGACTCACCATGAGAAGGTGGAATATCCTGAAGAGGCAGCGAAAGAAAATATCAAAGAGAGTTTGACAAGGATGAAAAAAGAACTGAGGCATGAGAAGCCATTAGAGCATGAAAACCAAGGAGAAAGCATTGTTAAGAAGCAAGACCAACAAGGAGTGCTTGAAAAATCATGACCAATATAGAAGGAAGCCATGGAGTAGGAGCAAGGATGAAGAATGAGAACCAACCATATGAGGCAGAACATGAAGTGAAATCTGAGATGGAGATAGAAGATTAAGTGGATAAAGAGTTGTAACTGGTCATATACTTCATGGAGATAGAGAATGAGTTGGCAAAGAGGCTAGACAAAACAAAAAAACAAAGACAAAGGAACCAACTGAGGAGAAAAAAGAAAGACAGTACAGCAAGAGAAGCTCAAAAGATCATAGGAGGAAGAATTGGAAAGCAAGGAAGAAGTTAGACAAAGTACATGTGAGCACGAGCTCAAAGTTTTCCACATACGGAGCTTGATGCAGAGCATCACAAAGCAACATAAGATATTAGTGTCTTTGAGTGTTTCATGATAGCCATTTCTAGATTGATTTGGGTGTAGAGGTCTTATAGGGATCCTTAGGACATTTTAGAGTCATTGGAATTCTTGAGTTTGTGTGTTATTTGCTCTTCTAGAGTTTCCTGCCAAAAAGCAAGATTTGAAAATTTGAATTTATAATAAAGCCTTGTGAGGTGTTTTGAGGTTTTGTGTGAAATTTGAAGGTTGGTAAGTATTGTAAAGAGTCCTATTAGGTCTGAGAAAAGTGTTTTAGAGGTTTTTCAACGTGCACATCATGAAGAAAACAATGTAAGCAAGAATCTTGGGTTTGTATCTGCCACCCTATGTGGGTTCGCCAACAAAAGAGAGTTGTCTTGCACATTTGGTGTCTTGAAAAAGGAAAAATGCATGTAAGAGAGAAAGGGTGAGTAGTAGAAGGTTAGAGTTGACTAGAACTTCGAAGAACAAAGGTGGAGAGTTCCAGGAAAGATCAAGAATTGAATGAACTATGCATACCTTACAAATTCAATACATGATCTGTGCATATGTTTAAGAGAATTGAATAAAGAAAGGTGTTTGAAGAACAAGTATTGAATCTCAGTGTTTCCTACGAAGGTAAGTGCTATTGTTTGTTGTTATTCATGTTGATCTTGAGTTTTTATGATCATTGTTTAGTTGACAAGGAGGTAACCTACAGTACAATCCATTTGAGAGCAAATTTTGTATTTACACAATCCTACATGACAAGCAAGTTTGGATAATTGATGATCGTTTGAGGGTTCTTGACTGGTTTGAAGCATAACCATGAGTAGAGAATTTGTGGAGGCTTAGAGATCCATTTATAAGTCCCAAGTTTCCACCCAACTTGCATTTTTCTACACACAGTCCTCTAAATAGCAACACAGAATTTTGAAACAATGTATGTTGGAGCCTTATGGGATTGATCAAAGACAAATAATTGTTGGAGAAGTTGAGGGGAGTTGGGACAGACCTCACACAAGTCTTAGAAAGATTTGAAGTGTCTTGAAACTCAATTTAGCCCTTTTTCTATGCTCTCGACCACCTACAGGGCTGTGTTGAACTGGACCTAGGGTTTGAATCTTGCATTTTGCAAAACTTGAGTTTCCACCCTTAAAATTTTATAAAACTTTGGGATCCTATATTATTTGGCACGATCTAAAGGATTTTGGAGTCTTGAGTCAGTACCTAACCGTATGGTGCGGTCACCAAGACTGTGCCATTGGAATAGGCCTAAAAAGACCTAATTGCCAAGAAAGATGTAAGAGAAAATGTACTTCCATTGAGAGTTGTGACCTGAGAGTTTAGGTGAACCTGAAGGGAGATAATGAGTATCCAAATATGTCTTTAGTTTGTCTAGAATCTCTGTAGATTGGTCTAACCTACTAGATTTATGCTAAAACAGGGCTACAAGGAAAGAGTCCTTAAATAAGAATGAGGGAGTCGTGTGAGAGTACTAACCCTGAGATTGAGGATACTGATTGGATGTGTATGGGAGTTCAAATAAGCAGGTGGATGGTCATAAGAGCCCGTGTGAAAAGACAAGAACCTTGGATCCATGTTTTAGGCTTTTAAGCCTATGTACTATATCAAAGAGAGCAACAAGTCTGAGGAAAGAATGGAGAGTGAGGTTTTGGATATTGTGTATGAGATGATAATGATGGTGACAATATGAAGAGAGTGGAGAGGTAGATGAAGGGTGATGAGACTTGGAGTTAGTGAAGAAGGACTAGCTAAGAAGGAGACTTATGAGCCTAGTGAAGGCAAGAATAGACAAGAGTGTCAAGATTCAATCAAAGTACCTGCATGAATCAAGCAAATCAGAGGATATGGAAATGTTTAAGGCAGAAATCAGAGCCAGGATGATGGATGAGGTATGTGTAGGCACCAACTCTACATCATGTAATGACTTCTTCCGCTGCTCAAAAGAAGAAGTTTATGGCTGTCCATAATTATTTGTCCTTGGCTGCCCTTAAGGAGCTGATTTAGGCTGCCCTTAAGGAGCTGATTTAGGCTGCCCATAGGGGGCTGATCTTTGTTGTCTTGTAGGCTGAAATCTTCCTCTAGGGGCTGAAGTTTCAAAATCCAAAGCCTTTTTAATGGCTTCATGTAAAGAGATAGGGCTAAAAGCCTTCACTAAACCTCTGTGGTTCAGCGAGACCCTAAATGAACAAAACCACAAACCTTCTTTCCGTCACATCGGGAACCATAACTGAAAGCTTTTGAAAATCAACAACATAGTCATCCACTGAATTGGCTTGTTTGAGTTGAGCTAACTCTGGGAATGGATTTCTAGATCAATTATATCAAATCTCTCTATCAACCATAAACTGAACTCCATGTATGAGTGTATGTAATTGTGCCCCTATGTGATCAACCCCTAGTACCACCACTCCTATGCTACACCTTCAAGATGAAGGGTGGCAAATTTGATGGCTTCATCTTCCATCATTGGCCTCAGTGACAAGAAGATGTCCAACTTTTGTTTCCAAGAACGTGTTGTATACTTACAGGATCCATCATATATAGGACGTGTTAACTTACTAATCCCTGTTAGAGGTCCCTCTAATTTGTTTGTGGCCTTGTTTTAGCTCTTTGACCACCTGTGTTTTTCTTTTTATTTATAAAATTAGTCAGGGACATAGCCTCCCTAACTTCATCTAATACGCCCCTGTACTCCTCATAATTGGCCGCAATATCATCCCCTATGGAGGGTTGAACTTCCTCCTCGATAACCACTTCTTCCCTACGGAGGAAGTTGGGCTAGAAGGCCCTGGTCATTGAACCAATCACTGTCATCTAAGAGGGTGGATTATTATTTACTCATAAAGAACTGCCTTCACCATTGTGAGGTCTTTGTATGTTATTATTCTACATAGTATTGACTAGTTGGGCCATTATGTCAGTTAGTCGTTCTTGCCTTGTACAAGCCTTTCAATACAAGCTTCATCTTCATCCACGTTATTGTGACCCATATCTTTCTTTTCTTTCCCTGCAAGTGATTATGGATCTTTCTGCCCTAACCCTTCCTCTGACTGTTCTAGACCCTTTTTCCTTTCTCTGGTAATACCTAACTTCTCTATCACTACATTGTATGAAGTCAAAGCAGCAAAATAATTCTTTCCCACAAGCTGGGAAGAAAATTAGCTCTGATACCACTGAAATATTTTTTTTTAAATTTTATCAAAGGTCTGATTTTTTAATAATTTCTCTGAATATCAATGTTGTTATAAACCCTAAATTATAATAAGGCACTGAAATGTGCAACACTGAAAATACCCAATTGCAATTTTTATTCAAATATGTTGAATATGAATTCATTACAACCCTAACCTAAAACTGCATAGAAAGCATGAAAACTGAATTTTTACTAAAATCCTAGTTGAAAGAGAAAATCTAGAAGTATGGCACTTTGCTGGAAGGTACAGCAAATCTCTGGTAGGAATAATA
Source organism: Torreya grandis (assembly GCA_037957365.1). Lineage (NCBI taxonomy): Eukaryota > Viridiplantae > Streptophyta > Pinopsida > Cupressales > Taxaceae > Torreya > Torreya grandis. The sequence continues at coordinate 287,704 of JARHVA010003074.1, read as the reverse complement.
AACCCCTGAGAGTGTCATGTTAGCAGAATTTTCCCTAAAAAATGACGTCAAATCTCGAAGTGCACTGCAAGTGGTACGACATGTAATTGTAGGTATAGCAATGAAAAGTGACATGAATAGTGACATCAAGCTGAGATGTCACTTTAGAAGAGTATTTTAATAATTTTATAAAGTATTGCAGCCATAAATCAGCCTCTTGTACATGTGTGATGGATTTCCCCTGAATCTGAAAGCTCGAGTGTAATCCCTGAATGGAATTACCAAATGGGTTTGAGGGTTTTCATCTCCAAGCCTATGCACATGAGGGTTTTCGTCCTCTGTGTAAAATATTGAAGTTGCCCGAAATTTGCAAAACAAGGGTTTTGTAGAAGTGTTTGAATGAATGGATGATTGGCCCTTCACTTTTTCCAATCAATTCTTTTGATAAGCCCTTTTCATCCAAAACCCTGAAAGTAATTAGTATTACTTTTAATTGAATATTCACTTTTTTCCACTCTTATAGTTATTAATTACCTTTTTGGCCATGTATCCAATATTTGCTTTTTGGCCCCATTCAATAATAATACACTGTCCCTGTTTTTCCTAGCTATAACTTAAGATACCTTTTTGGACAACTCAATGAATTATTATAATATTATTTCCCCTTTTTAATCCCCCCTCAGTGCATGGGAAATAAGAATAGGCTTCAAGTCCTTTGATTTAATTAATTCGAAAAAGGAGACATTATAACATGCAAATAATTCAGTCCAAAAATTACAAGTAAATATGGGATCTCGGTCACTTACAATGATTTTTTGAGAAACATGCAATTTTTGAACTGTATTGAAAAAAGCAAAAACTTTTGTATTGGCGACAAATGGTTGTGATAAAGAACAAAAATGAGTATACTTGGTGAGTCGATCCACAATTACCATGATAACATTTTTTACCCTCAGACCACAGTAACCTAATAATGAAATCCATGGAAACGTCCTCCCACCTCTAGCTAAGGATGGATAAAGGTTAAAAAAAACCTTGGGTCTTAAAGGTTTCACCTTTGTTTTGTTGACATACCATGCATTCGGCGACATTTCTAGACATCCCCTTGAGCCCTTCCCAAAAGAAATCTTGTTTGATTTTATGATACGTTTTTAAAAATCGTAAATGACCTGTTGGAGATGCATAAAGTTCTTGAAGGATTTTATGTTTAAGAACAGAATGCTTACAGAGGTATAATCAATATTTATACCATAATGCATTCCCCTTCCATGCAAATTTTTCAAACCCCTAGAACCAAGCTAAAGATTCTAAATCAAATCATGGGTATCCCTGTCATTCTCCCATTCTAATATTGCTTTCTCTAGTCAATCTTTCTACCAAATGGTCACTGCACATAACAATGATCTTTTGAGTACCATACAATTTGTGAATTGTATTAAGAAAAGCAAAAGTTACTATACTGATGACAAATGATTGTGAAAAATGAATAAAAATGAATATACTTGTTGTGTCGATCCACAATTACCATGATAACATTTTTACCCTCAGACCGCAATAACCCAATAATCAAATCCATGGAAACCTCCTCCCACCTCTCACTAGGATGGATAAAGTTTGCAAAAGACCTAGGGTCTTAATAGTTTCACCTTTGTCTGGTTGACATACCATGCATTCAACCACATATTTCTAGACATCCCCCTTGAGTCCTTCCCAAAAGAAATCTTGTTTGATTCTAAGATACGTTTTTTTAAATCATGAATGCCCTGTTATTGGAGATGCATGAAGTTCCTAAAGGATTTTATGTTTGAGAAGAGACAAAGGTAAAATTGATCTTTATACCATAATGCATTCCCCTTACATGCAAATTTTTCAGACCCCCCAAACTAAACTGAAGATTCTGAATCAAATCCTGAGTATCCCTATCATTCTCCCATTCTGATCTTGCTTCCTCTAGCCAATCTATCTACCAAATGGTCACTACGCATAACAATGCCTTCACTGATTCATCTCGTCTGGATAGTGCATCTGCCACCACATTCTCTTTTCCTTTCTTATATATTATTTCAAAACTATATCCTAACATTTTAGTCACCCATTTTTGTTGCTCTTCTAATGACAATCGTTGTTCCAAAAAATACGAGGCTATCATGATCAGTCTTTACCTAAAAGTGTCGACCCATCAAATAAAGTCTTCACTGCTTGACTGCATTCATAATAGCTATCATCTCTTTCTCATATAGATTGGCTTGAGCCTATTTTTTCCCTCTAGTTGACGACTCTCAAATGCAAGTGGTATGTCTTCTTTCATCACATTTGATAACAAAATTTTTAGAAAAATCAGGGGTAGCCAAAACTAGAGTGGTGCACATATCTATTTTCAGTTGTTCGAACGCCTTGGTAATTGTTTCACTCCACTTGAAAGAGTTTTTCTTCAACAAGGATGTGAGTGGGGTTGTGATCTTGCCATAATTTTTGACAAACCTGTGACAGTTACCTGTTAGCCCCAAAAATCCCCAAAAGTTCTTGAGGCCCTGGGCACTTGCCACTCCATCATCGCTTGGATCTTTTTGGGATCAACTTCCACACCTTCATGTAAAACAATATGACCTAAGTACTCCACCTCTTCGACCCAAAAAGCAAATCTGGAAGGTTTTGGCAAAAGTTGATGTTCCAAAATAAAATGTACATGTGTCACATGTTCAAATGGTTTTCCCAATTTTTGATGTAAATGAAGATGTCATCAAAAAACACTAACACAAACTCTCAAAAATAGTCTAAAAATAATATTCATCAAACTATGAAATGTAGATGGCACATTTGTGAGACCAAAACGCAGGACCATTAACTCATAATGGCCTTCATAAGATCGAAAAATTGTTATAGGTATGTCCTCTTCGCAGATTCAAATTTGATGATACCTAGAGCAAAGATCTAATTTGGTAAAATAAACAACACCGTGCAATTCATCTAACAAATCGTCAATTATTGGAATAGGAAACTTATATTTGATGGTGTACTTGTTGAGTTTTTTGTAGTCTGGACACATCCTCCAAGTGTCATCCTTCTTACGCACCATGACCACCGAGGAGGAATATTCGTGTTAGTTGTGTCTAATAATTCTTGCCTCCAACATCTCTTGTAACATATTTACAATTTCACTCTTTTGGGCATAGAGATACCTGTAGGGTCTAATGTTGAGTGGTGTACTACTTGAAGTAGTCGAATGGTATGATCATGCGCTCTGCTTGGTAAATATCCTTTTGGCATGGCACCAAAAATAACATGTCATCCAACACAAGTTGTAAATCAGGATAGGTAAACTCCTTCGTTGGTTGAATTTCTATGGGAAACAATCATGCAACAAATCCTTCAACACCTTTTTTGAGCATCCTCGTTCTGGTGAGAACTAACAAATTGTAGAGATTTAGCCCATAAACCACGCAATTCAAATGCCCTACCTTTTGAATGAAAGCGCATGAACAGTTCAAGCATATATTCATCTCAATTGTGCCCAAAATGGTGACCCATTGCACTCCCAAAACAATGTCAACCCCGCCCATGAGAATAGCAAACATAGGAGAATCTAATAGGTAGTCTCCCATAGCAAGCTTAATGCTATGACATTTGCCAGAATAATTGATTGTACCATAATCTGCAATCATGACCTGAAATTCTTGAGTTGTGTAAATGAAACAATTAAAATGAGTAACCAACCTATTGTTGATGAAGTTGTGTGTACTCCCAAAGTCAATCAACACTGTCACCTTATGTTTCTTGAAGAAACCCACCACCTTAAGAGTTTGAGGAGCACTAATATCTGAAAGTGCATGACATGAAATAGTAGGTTGAGAATCTTCAAATTCATCCTCCAGTTCTTCCAGACCTACACCTGAAGGCTCGTCATCTTCTTCATCCTCATTAGCATCTTAAATGTAAAACAACTTCTTTTCAGTACATCTATGTCCTTAGCTCCATTTGCTATCACATCCAAAACATAACCCTTTTGCACACTTCTCATCAATTTGTTGGGGGGTCAATCTTGTAGGTTGAGGAAATGATGGCACTAAAAAATTGTGTTCGCGAACATTAGCGAAAGGTCTGCATTTGACCAAATCTTTTTCCTCTACCATACGTATCATTGGTATTGCTTCAGATATTGAACTAAGACTAAACATGCAAACCTACATTTGGATGCTATCTTTAAGGCCACCCAAGAACAAGGTAATCAAATTTGCCTCAATGATGTCATCCACACGTAAGGAGAGATTTTAGAATTGATGAAAATAATCCTTCACAATCCATGTTTTACACAGTAGACTAGCTGACTAAAGTAGTTTTCTGAGACATTGTTGCGATAGTGAAGCTAAAGTTCCTTGAAAAATACAAACCAAGTAACCTTAAAGCCCTTCTTTTTCTTTTAAACACACAACCATCTATACCAACTAAACTGCTCAAGTTTCAAATACAGAGAGGCCATGACCACCTTTTGCCCACATGGAGTTTGATCTAGATCAAATAAATTTTCGATTTGATTGATCCAAGTGAGTGGATCCTTACCATCAAACTTGCACAAGTCCACTTTATCAAATAAATTTTCGATTTGATTGATCCAAGTGAGTGGATCCTTACCATCAAACTTGCACAAGTCCACTTTTGGCAACAACTGCTTCAGACTAAGATTGGAGGTGTGATTGTTGGAATGGGGAGAACTGAAATGGAGTGGTGGAGAATTATTTTGCGAAGATTGAGTTGTAAGATTGTACAATTGCCCAGTTATGAGAGTCAATTGATATTTTAAAACATTTAAGTCTCCTCTTACCCCAATGATGTCCCCTTTGACTACATCAAGATCATCTTTCCAAACCATGCTTTGTAAATTTGACTTAAGTTCGTGAACCACCTTAGAACACACAGATCAGAAGTGTCGGACTCCATGTTGTCTTTGTGAGGAGTTTTTGGAGTTTCTTGTCATTTCCCACATCCGCAAGTGTTACGACCAGCCATACACAAACTCTAGGATGGAGGGTTTCAGCCCCAAAAAAAAGTGTATCGGCAGATTATACCGTTGCGATCATCTCACTGAGATGAATCCAATGACTATTAATTTGTAATAAGGGTGAAAAAAATCTAGACATTTTTAAAAAAAAACACTTTGAAGAATACTACAGTGATGGAAAAATTAAATTATTCCCTAATTGCAAGCTATATTTTTTTATCCTTCCGCTCGCAAGAGACCCGCAACACCAGATTTAGAAAAAGTGATGCCACAAAAACTTGCCCAAATAGAAGCTCTAATACCACTTGTAATGAAATTACTTAGATGTTCGCACAATAAAATATTATATTGCATAAATAAGAGCAGAATATGTAGATCTGCAACAATAATTGACAGAAGAGCAAAATGATTGATAAATATAGATGAGGCACTTCAATGGGGCAACCTCCACAACAATGTAATAAGCGCAGAATCCAATGACTGTTAATTTGCATAAGGGTGAAAAAAATCTAGACATTTTTATTAAAAAAACACTTTGAAAAATACTACAGTGACAGAAAAATTAAATTATTCCCTAATCGCAAGCTATATTTTTTTATCCTTCCACTCACAAGAGACCCGCAACACCAGATTTGGAAAAAATGATGCCACCAAAACTTGCCCAAATAGAAGCTCTAATACCACTTGTAATGAAATTTCTTAGATGTTCGCACAATAAAACATTATATCGCATAAATAAGAGCAGAATATGTAGATCTGCAACTATAATTGACAAAAGAGCAAAATGATTGATAAATATAGATGAGGCACTTCAATGGGGCAACCTCCACAACAATGTCATAAGAGCAGAATTCACAATATGATGATCCAATACTAGCCACTACCTCCTATATATACTCTAATTAGCCATGGTTATTCCATAAGCCGACCTTACTAAGAACACAGAGAGATGCAACAATAAAATATAAGAGGTATGTATTAAAAAAAAATTCAACAAAGCATTGAATACAAGTTTCATTGCTAATTGGAAAGCGGTTGGTTCATTCATTAGCCCGAATGGCATGGTCCATGATTACACATGAAGGCTATCTTGTGCACCTCCTCACACAAATCTGATGATAGTCGGACCTCGTGCCAATTTTCGAAAAATAGACAGTTCCATGCAACTCATTGATATGCTTATCAATCCTAGGAATGGGACACCTATTCTTAATTGTTTTCTTGTTCAAGGCTCGGTGATCTATGCACATCCTCATCATACCATTCTTCTTTACAAGCACTATTGATGAAGCAAAAGGACTAGAACTAGGTGTGATGTGACCTATCTCTAGAAGTCTTTTTATAGCCTTCTTTATTTCCTCTTTACATAGCCTACTCTAGGGCACTTATAACAAACATGTACACTTTAAAAACTCCAAAGGCGTGAACAATGTCAATAGTAAAAAGGCCCCCTTAGGGTAAATCCAACTGGCCTCCTAAAATATAGGAAATGCCCCTAGAATATAGGAGATTGTCCAAAATTCAAAAATACGGGGGACAAATTAACGAAACCAATCCTCTCCAATTTATACTTATTTACCAATCACACCTTGCACAATGAGAAGTATAGAAATGGGCTCGTGGGTACCACGCATGTTGGCTTAGTACAAAGGAGACATTACATGGTCATCCACTTCTTCAAATTCGAAATACTCCTCTAGATTCAAAGTTCTTGAAAAACTTGGAGCCTTCACCGTGGCTCCTCCCAATCTTTGAAATGGCTCTAAAAAGCCTATCTTCTCCTTCGTCCTACCGTTCAAGTGTTACTCCCACATCTTTTACTCCCAACTCTTCATTTTCCACATCACTCACATCATCCCTTGGGATAAATCCCCTTCTTCTATCCTCTTCAACAGCAAATAATCTTGTCTACAGAACCCTCAACATCTCTACAATCTCATCCAACCTCCCTGCCATATTGGTAGCCACTGCTCCAACTCTTCCTACTCTTCTTGGAGGCATGTGGACTCTCTCTTCCTCAACCTATTGCTGCAATAACTTGTTTACAAACCTACATAGGCCACACATTTCTCTAGACCACTCTTTAATCACTACACTACACTCATGCCCTTTACCCATTCCTTTCCTAATGGAGGACAAAGACACTCTCACTTATCCCAAAGTTGTTACCTTGCTTTGATACTACTTGATGCAATTAAGGATAGGGGGTCCAACTTGATGCAATCAAGGTTAAGGGGTCTAATGAAGGGAACCCTGTTCCTAGCAACCTACCACTTAGACACACACATAGACATGAGACTCAAACCAAACTTCACACTTTATTGATCCTCCTTGAGGTAGTATAGAGATTACACACCACTCATAAGACTATAGTACGATAGAAGAAGGCTCACACACACGATCCCTTTGTTGGACTAAACACAACTCTCTACCCCTCTTAGCTTCCTACTCTACCCATTCACTTGGAAGTTTTTCTCCACTTCAATCTACCTACTCCAAGGCCTTCCCTCCTTTTTTGTGTCTCATGGTGTGACTTGGGATTTCCACCCACCTTTAAAACACTCCAAATGAGTAATTGAATAATTAATGAATGTTACTGAGCATGGTTAAGCATGGTGGGTGAAACCACCACTTCCTACAAAGCAGCAATTTCGTCACGAGACAAAGAAAACTTTGTCTCGTGACCCAAAACAGCTCCTTCTCCCTTCCAAAAGCCTGTTGAAGTTTGATCAAGTTCATGTAAAATGTCTTTGACTATCGGAAGCCTATATACACATAAGATATATTTTTAAGTTATGCAAGATTGCTTGACTAACAGGGTGTTCCTGCATCAGGATCTAAATGAGGCACTAGGAAAAGGTAGTTCTAACATATCCATCATGGAGAACCCTGCAAAAGTAAGAGAATTTCAGTTTAACCAAAAAATTCAAACATATTATAGCTTACAAGCATTGCCCAAGGGTATAGGTATGGAGACAAGTACAACTCCATTCAGACTTTAGCCATATTTGCAAATATTGGAGTGAACATTACCATAAGAACAAATTTGAAAAACATTAAACACAAGCTAATAGAAATGGATAATGCCACACCTAATAAAGGCCTCTACCACGCCTTGATGACCCCAGAGTGGATAAAGAATTGCTACTAAGTCCTTCAAAATGGGAAAGAACAGTAACCCAATGGACGTCAGTATAAACCTTGACAGCATAGAGGTTAAATGAGATGTGGTAAACCATTCTACAAATGAAAAATCACACAAAGAAACTTAATAAACCTAGATTCATTTTCAATTAAATTTTTAAAACCATAAAAATACTGTTGCCTTTGGGAAGAGTTTTTCACCCGCTATGTATAAAACATGTATTGGTGTGAACATAATCCAAAAAAAAAAAGGCAAATAAAAAGCAGAAAAGATGTTTTCCATGTGAAATGCAGATTTGAAATATAATTTAGTTGCGTGTAAGCAAAACAATTAAACTAAGATGTATTACCTTCCATTTACCATAAACAACAATTTCCAAATAACAAACTAGACTAAAGCCAGATTTTGCTTGCTTTATCATCAATGGATGCTTTGTCATCAATGGATAAAGAATAACTTCGAATAAAATTTCAACCAACATTAACAAACAACAGAGGATAAATAAACAAGCAATAAATGAACATGCGAAGCAGAACTAAGACTCACTCAAATTTTGGGTAAGGATGTGAGTTGGTAATTTGGAGACCCAAAATTTTCCGTCACAACTTTAGGATCGAGATTCCCAACAATGGCGGGACTTACTCCTGGGCCAAGTAAGGTGGGACTCACAAACCCTCCTGGGCCAAGCATGGCAGGACTAAAAAACCCTCCTGGGCCAAGCAATGCTGAATATGGGTTGGTGATTTTGGGTCGGGCTATCGAGCAGCGTGCCACTTGGCCGTTAATTTTCTTTCTCGGATTCCTCAGAGCACTTAAAGCACTTAATAAAGATTTGAACGTGACAAAACCAAAACCCTTACACTTGCCGGTGTTTCTGTCTATAATTGCCTCAACATCATCTAATTCTCCATATTGTGAAAAGATCTTCCGTAGCATATCTGAATTCGTGTCTGAGGCTAGATTTCCAACATATAATTTTCTCCTAGATGGATCTCGGTCTGCCGCACCTTCGATGTGGCTTAATAAATCTGAGTGCTTATGTACAGCCAATTTAAGAGTCTCTGAGAGCTCATCTTTGCTGAGACTGTCCACAAGCATTTCCATGACTCCTGTGGAGTCATTTTTTTTTCGCTTCTTGTGTTTTTCCTTCGTGTGCTCTTCCTCCGAGACTTTCTTCACCTGTCCATCTATTTCTTTGTTATCGTGCTTCCTTTTCTGGCTCTTGCGCTTCTTTTTTTTGCCCTTCCTTTCCTCATCTATCTCCATTTTCTCTGGTTTTTTCTGCATTATCCCATCGATCTCCATTTCCGTTAGTTTATTCTGCACTGTCCCATCAAGATCCATTTCCTCTGGTTTTTTCTGCTCTGTCTCTGCTTTCTCTGCACTTTCCCTCTCGTCCTCTGCTTTCTTATTGTTTAATTGTTCTAGTTTATTCAACTTCCTTTTCTCTTTCCTGCTCAGGCCTTTACTCTGCTGTGCATCTAGTTTTACTAGATTCTTCTTCTCTGTCTCTGATTTTGCCAAAACTTTTAACTTCAACTTCTTTTTCCGTCTCTGATGTTCTCGTTTCTTCTTCTTTCCCTGTGTCTTGCTGAGGCCATTATTCTGCTGCGCATCTGCTTTTGTGGATCTTTTCTGGTCAGACTCTACTTCCTTATCATCTTCTTCCTCCGCTACATCTACATTTTTCTTCTCGTGCCCAGCTTTCTCTGGATTTTCCAGCTCGACCTCTACTTTCTCCAAATGGTTCTCTTCGGCCTTAACGGTCTCTGTATTTTTCTTCTCAACCTTGGCTTTCTCCCTCTGTAACTTCCTCGTCTGTGTCTTGTTCGTGCCATTTGTCTGCTCAGCATTTACTTTTTCTGTATATATCTGTCCGACCTCTAATTTCTCTATATTTATTTTCTCAATTTCTCCCTGTACAACGCGTGAAGTTTTCTGCTCACTCGCCGAATTTTTCTGCTCTGACTCAGCATCCTCTATAATTTTCTGCAACAATTCAACTTTCTTTACAGTATTTTCTTCCGCCGTCATATTGTGTGCAATTTTATGTTCGGGTTTCATCTTCTGTGCACTTTTCTGCTCGGCCTTTACATTCTCCCCATTTTTCTGCTCCGCCTCTCCAATCTCTTCATTTTTTGGCTCGGAGGTTACTCTTTGATCATTTTTCGGCTGGGCCGCTACTCTATCGACATTTATGGACTCGGCCTCGACATTTTTAAAATCGGCCGCTACTTTATCGACATATATGGACTCGGCCTCGACATTTTTTAAATCGGCCGCTAATTTATCGGCATTTTTTTTGCGGATTTTCCTCGTGGACACTGGTTTCTCTGATTTTGTTTCCTCGGTGCTCATTTTTTCTGCTTTTTCCATGTTGGCCTCTGCTATCTCTGAGTTCTTCTGATCGGCCTCTGCTATCTCTGAATTTTTCCGATCGGCCTCTGCTATCTCTGAATTTTTCCGATCGGCCTCTGCATTCTCTGCATCATTTTGATCGGGGCTTTTCTTGAGGGCTTCCTCCTGAGGTATTTGCATCGCATCTTGCACTTGTTCTTGCGTTACATCCTGAGCCGCTTCTCCTTCCTCTGCTTTCAGCGTGGCACCTTTGTTGCTTGGTGTCTTTCTCTTTCTCTGCAACATTTCCGTATACCTAAGAGTTAAAGTAGTACCACAGAGTAGATGGTGTTTTGCTTGTTCAGTTACAGAACAGACATGGATCCGTGGCTACCGTTTTCAAGCATGGGTTTTATCGAATTTGGATGTATCCTGCCCATTGTTAGGGTTTAGGGTTTTGGACGTGTGCTCGATGGGGATTCGTTGCCCAGGTTGAATACATTAGGGAAGGCTTTAGTGTTTACGAATGGACCGGATGGGTTTTTTTTTAATTGATTAGAGAGGTTGAACTTTTTACGCTTAAGGGCTTTTAGTTTTATGTGAATGAATAGGAGGGTTTGCAATACGGAGGGGAAATATTTTATATTAAAAAAATATACATAGCATTTATTTGTAGTTCGTTTTCTCAATTAGTTGTATTAGAAAATGTGTAAATAATATATTTTTATTCTTTTTTTTCATATTTTAAAATTGTATTAAAAAGTAAATAAGGAAAAGAAAAAATAATAATAATAATTTTTTTTCGTTGAAGTGTGATTAAATCATTTTTCTTATTTATCAATTAAAGAGGGAGAAAAATAAAAGTCTAAGATCTTCACTATATAAAAAAATTCAATAATAATCCCAAAAATTTTGTTGTGCATAGACAATCGTTTTAAATAAAATATTGAATTCATTAAATGTGACTGCATGAAAGATGTGAGTATAATATATGGCATGTTATGAGTGACATTTCAAGCAATGACGTCATGATTTCCATCTACTTATGAGAGGGTAATTTTTTATTGGTAAGTGATGTTGTAATAGTTTTTATTCCGAGTGGTGATTTTCTTGTGGCAGTCCATTTTTTATGGTGTAGGCATGAAAATAAAACAGACAACGTGGAATGGCTGGAAACAATTGAAGTTGCTTTTAAAATCTATCAAATGTTTTTGTATGTTTCCAGCCATAGGATAACTAACACATTTTCAATGAATATTTATGTCATAGGATCTAAAGCTTTTACGAGTTTCGAACAAACAATTTTTGGACTTGAAAATCGAATAAAATATTATGACATGAATTGAAGAAATTTATATATTCCATATTTTCTTTCGATAAGATTTTTGATGGGGATATGCCTTTCAGGTACGAGAATGGCTAGATATAGATTTTCTAGTTGTATTCTTGAAACTTGTATTAGTTCTCCCTAGAACAGAACCGCATTTAGATCAAACATGGCTATAAACTTTGAAGCTCAAAACTTTAAGATTATTTATGGCTATGGAATGAATTTGTTCTTAAACTATTTTTTTATGTTGGTAGGGCTAATTTCGAATATGGTTTCAAGTGAGATGATGTAAGGGGAACTAGAGCTAGATTTGGAGCCTCAACCAAGGTCTGTAGTGAATTTATGGTAGAGATGAGGTACAAAAGGAATCTCAACGATCACATTTACATACTCCGCTCTTTCACTCCATAATCCCCAAAATATCAAAAGGTAAATTTAAAGGGTTTTGTTGGGTTTGCTTTACCCCACATCAAATTATTTCAGAGGCTTATACTTCTGATTCAAAATTGTTGATGTAGACCAGGGATGCAAAAGAAGGAAGGGATGTAGCTTTATACCCCTCACACCCCTGGTGGCCTTGCCTAATTGCATTTTTGTCTTTCTAGGGATTGTCGCATAGGAGTGGATGCACATGAAATGCTCTTCAAGATGGTTGAATATCTCAAGAAAGGTGGCAAGATTGATATTTTCAAGATGATCTGTTAGAAGCCATAACTAGATGCCAACTTTTAAAATCTAGTGGCATGGTAACATTCTACTTGACACTATTGCAAAAGAAGATTTTAAATTCAATAAATTAATTTATATTTGTTTTGTAACTTCTATGAACGTGTAGAGTAAGCATTTCTTAGAATTTGATTGATTAATTAGGTCATCAATATGGAATAGGGGAATTTTTGGTTGTCTCATGTTTCATAGACCTTTTACAATGAGGATTTAGATGCAGATAACTTAAATCCAGACAATCGGGTATGTTTTATAATTTTCAACATGAAACACCCCACTTCTTGGTTTAACCAGTGAATATTTATACAATAGTGTAGTGTTTCAACATTTGATGATTTAAATGTAGTTTGCTTCAGAGATTTGAGAAATTGGTGTCAGGAATGTATCTTGGTGACATCATGAGAAGGGTGATCTTTAATATGGCACAAGAATCATATATTTTCGGTGATTCAATCCCCTTAGAGCCTTTTCAATTTGTATCTCTTCATGTTGGTATGTTAAGTATGTTTATGTAAGACTTTTTAAAATGTTGGGACTTGCTTTTTGTTTTGATTTTTAGTGTGAATTTACCCAGTATACACAGGGTTTGGTTGAAAGGAATAAAAAGGTTATTTCTTTGGTGTTTTGTAAAGAGCTTGTCTCGTGTATTTTCTTTGCAAAGAATTTGTGAGGGATTTTAATTTATTTTTGCATGTGTTTAGTAATAAAAATGGGACCATTGTGATACCCTAATTATTGCCTTCCTAGCATTTGTAGCTTAGTTCTTATGTTTCTTTCTATTATCTCTAGTGTAAGCCTTGTAAGCTGTAGATTATATTTTCAGGAGCTTTTGATTTGTAGATTATATATTTAAATTTTATATTATATTTTCAAATAAAACTCTCGTACGTGGGTAATATAGAGCTTGTTCCATTATATGTTTTGAGAGGAAAATATTACAAGCTTGTAAAAGTTGAGCTTCATCGAGATTTATATTTCGTGTTTTGTGTTATTGAACCAAGTTGGTCCTTTTGTTGGCAAAATTTTTTGGTTTTTAAGTGTCATTGTTTTCCCACATCTTCACCAAAGCATGTTTATTATTTTCTTTTAGTATTTAGACATATTCTAATGGAAAACTTCTTAAATTATAGGGCTCCATTTGTTTCAGCTATGCATCAAGGTGACTCTATTGATTTGTGAGAAGTTGCTAGAGTTATGAAAGATATTTTAGGGGTACATTATTTTTTTATTTTTAATATTTATGGCTATACAACATGTATTTTAAAGGTTGTTTTAAGGGGCCTATCATCTTACAATGATGTTTATATAAACTAGTTTATTTTCAAAAGATTAATAATGAATTTAATTATAGATCTCCAACATCCCTTTTAAAGTACAAAAGTTGATCGTGGAAGTCTGTGATTTAGTCACGTGAAGAGCAGCTCATTTGGTAGCATGTAACATCATTGGAATACTTAAAAAGATTGGTATAGATGGAGCTTCGAGATTTACAGGTAGTAGTATGAAAAGTGATGTAACAAACAAAATAAAGAGGACAATTATTGCAATGGATGGGGGTCTTTATGAGCATTACAAGAAATTTAGGTAATATTTACAAATAGTTTATGTCAAGCTCCTTAGAGAGGACACAACTCAACATGTTGATATAAATTTATTCAAGGATGGATTAGGAATCGGATCTACTCTTATTGTTGCCTCTCACTCTATTTACTCAAATAATTAATATATACTTATTGAAAGAAAATTCATTTTTGTTCGTTAAATCCTTTCAGAATTGCCAATATTAGAAGTGATTCCAGTCAACAAATAAATGTTTATTCAATATAACCCAAGTGTATTGTAGTTTGGTTACATATAGCTTAGGGTTTTATAATTGGCAAGTTGTATTTATTTAAGTTTTTTTCTAGGCATTTTCTCAGCTTTGCATGTATCAATATCTTGTAAATTTGAGCTATATGCGTTTATCATCCATTATTTGAGAAAATAATGTAAAAAGGATTCAGTTTGTATTTATTTTCCCTAAGGGAAGCATCAGATAATTGTTATTGGTGCTAGAATACTAGTATCAATCCAAGAATCCTTCAAACAAGATAATACAATAGATATTTATTTCAACTTATTGGTTGTTTTTTTTGTAGATGGACAAAAGTATGTGTACCACATACAATAGTGTTATGGGACAAAGTCCCTCCTCTATTAATAGGTGAGGCTACCTTTATTGAAATCAAAATAAAACTGAAATAAAAAATTATTTACAAATATACATTGTTGTTTTTGTGTTTTGCATGTGTGTAGAAAGGAATTTCAACAAGGGGAAGATATACAAATAACAGAAAAAGATATGAAATTTGGAAGAAGAAAAGAGAAAGAACATGAATAATCGAGCAAACACATATTTTAAGTATATGTCTTGTTCTTTAGATGAAAATAAGAATGACTATTTAACCATGAATATTTTGCATAAAAGAGTTTAATCTTTTTTAGAATGGGTTAGGGGGAATAGCCTAATCAACTATGGAGTAAGTTATTCTAAAAGTAGGCCAATTAAATGTATTTAGATTTATAATTTTTTGATAAATATGATGAATCTGAGAATATGCTAAATATAGACACATGCAATGCCAAACGATATTATGAAATTTCCCATACAAAGGAGAAATAATACTCAACTTATTCAATGATGTGCATGCATATCTGACATGTACAGGTGTAAAAGAAGATATATTGATGTTTCACCTTGATTCATCATATTCTAAAAAATAACTCTCTATTAGCCTAAACACTATAGTCAAGATCTGGACACTATCATTGACACTTTTATCCTAGTTTTAACACTTTTATCTAGCTCAAGATACAACTCTTTCTCTATAAAAACCACGTGCACCTGTCAGGGTTCATTGTCACCTTGCAGGTTATCAACTTGGATCATGTGCACATGTTCCCAAAATCACTTTTTTGTTCAAAACTTGAGATCCTTCAATATGGCATGTCACCTTGAAAAACATGGGTTAGCAAGCTCAAGTGAAGTTGATTTGACCTCAAAGACCCCTCTATCAATGAGCATTGCCTACATAGTCATATGCTCTGAAGAGGACATTAGACCGTTGTAGTTTTCCCCCTTATGTGAGCTTGTGTGTAAATAGAATTTTAACAAACAAAAAGAGGTAACAATAAGACCTATACGAAGACTACTCATATGACTAATTTAAAAATAGGGAATAATATGGTAATATAGCTTAGTTATGCAAGTGATTTTTGGTACTTATAGTGTGAGCTTGTGAGGTGCTTGCTTATATTATTTTAGATGGATAGTGAATGGTATTTCGTTTGTATTTATACCATACCTTTTGAAATAATCTCATGGAAGGGTTAAGGAAGATAAATAGGCTAACCCATACATGTCAAAAGATTTTTAATTTGATCATTTGGAAGGCAAGGACACTAGTGCCAAATTAGGGACACTAGCATTGACTCTAGTGACTTTATCTATAATCTAGATGCTAGTGTCCGATAGGGTAAAAAGCTACTAAGAATCTATAATTGTCTATGCAGGATAGAAGTCAGGTTTTATGCAAACTAAAGATCACATGTGATATAGGTAATTAGAATGTTAGGGTTAGACTAGAGGATAAACAAATTGGCACAGTGAGATGGTGAATACGAACCTTTTGGTAGTACAAAGGTTATGAACTAAAGGGTTGAGCCATAATTGGTATTTTTTAAGTGTATAATATTAATATATCATATAAAACAAATTTTAGTATTTATATTTACCCCCCTTTTAATCTACTAATGCATAAATATGAAATTACCAGGTTAAAAGAAATAAATGTGTATCATAGTGTGTACAACACAACTTGTCTTTGCATGGGCCCTATTTGAGTTTACTATTTATGTATTACCTATAACGAAGAACATGTTATAGTATAACTAGTGCATATAATCTAAAAATGAATAATTGAAATGCTTGAAAGTGAAGAGAACATGGAAGGAATGCACATGTGTGCCGATGCAACTATGCTACCCCTTGGTACTTTGCTTTGGTGATGATGCTTCCTTGTTGAAGCATTGGAGAGAGAGGCTCACAACTAAACCTTGAAGATGTGAAGAGGGAATTAGAGGGTGATCTTGCCCCCCAATCTGGTGCAAAGTTGAATTGTGTGAAGGCCATTGAGAGCACTACATCTTGATCACATAACTCAATTGTATACATAATATAGCCAATCTAGCCAAAGTCAAGTGGTGTAACCATCTTAACTTTAAAAAGGGGAGTAGTGTCAAGGTAATTGAGGGTGTTGAATCTTGACCACACTACTAAAGGGATCCAACTATTGCAAACATATTAAAGGCTCAATCAATGCATCTTGGAAAAATTGGTGTATCAATGTGTGGTGAGAAAGGAATGAACCATGTTCATGCCCTCTCATCAAATTTGTTGTAAATGGTGTATAATATGAATATGTATATATGATTTGGTGTATATGCATGGCATATACACTTATAATTTATCTCAAACTGAAATATCTATCAAAATATAACATTTGCTCTGTAAATTATATATAATATTTATCATAATTTTAAAAAAGTTTGTCCCAAATCTGTGAAAATCAGTGCCAAATGCCTAAGATTATGTCTCAAGTGTGTATCTAAATCATGTAAATTGTATTTAATTAGACCAACTATATGTGTGTGGACTCATGTCTATATGACATCCCCCCACTGATATGCCCCCCTTTTGAGGTGAGGGGAATGCAACTTGGTAGTCACCTTATCTCAAAAGGATAAGTTACGATGTCATATATGTATCAATCATATAGTAAATAAGCATATAGTGGTATCATGTCTAAGTAGATGTATCAATGAATCTTGTAGTAATTAATCACAACAAGCCCTAAGATGCATGATATGGATCATGAAAATGTTTAGGAGTAACAAACACAAGCTCAACAAACAATCAAACACACATACAAGAGTACTCAATGTCATGCAAAAGGATCCAAGGAGACTGTAAATAAGGGACATGTTAAAATGCCACACACTCAAGAGGAGGGCATGTTCAAATGCTTGCACACTAAAGAAACAACACTTGATGATATTATGGCCAACAAATAATTAACATGTTCAAATCTTCCACAATCAAAACAAGGTATCAAATAATAAGTACACTCGAGTAAGCCATGTGATAATATGAATAAGTGAAATATAAGCAACCAACATAAGCATATCATACTAGTTCTTGCATACATGTGTTAACAAAATGTCTTGTAGCATAGCATATCTAGCACACTATGTAAGATGTAAGCATGAGTATAAACATGTGTAAGCATTAATATATAAGCTCAATCATGATAATGTAAAGTGATCATAAAATAATGTGACTTGTATCAATCACGATGAATGAAGTAGAATCCCCTAATGTATTGTGTTACACAGGTGGAGGAAAAGGTCCAACATCTATATACTCATGTATCATGCATCTAGTATATATTTGTATCACACTTAAGCACTGTTGTCACAGTTTTTAGCAATTTAAAAAAACTAGTGAAATTTTTTTTTTCAGCTAATTTTTAAGTTTGGGCTTAAATTTTTTTAGATTTTGAAAATTTTGAAAATTAATTAATTAATTAAATTGAGAATTGAATTGCAAGCAAAACACTTTATTTCCCCAAACTGTGCAAATGCTCTTTCAAGTTCCCCCATGTAAAAAGAAGTTGGATTTCTTGCAACTGTGCAAAAAATCATTAAACTTTTTTTAAGCTATGCAAGTGTTTTTTTAATTTTCCCATAGTTTTGCTAAAGTGCCTTGACACTTTTTCAAGTCGTGCAATTTGTATTTTTTATTTTGCATGCGTGCAATTGCAAATTTAAAAAATAATAATAAATCAATTGAAATAATGTTTAATTATTTCAATTTATAATTTGCTTTTTAAAATCTTGTTGTCGTGTAATTTATTTGAATGCTTCCTTGGGTTGTGCAAATTTGTTTTGGCACTTCCTCGAGTCATTCAAATGAAATCTTCCACTACCATGCACGTTATTGCCATTATTACTTCCCTAAATCATGTGAAAGTAAAACTTCTTCTCTTCCAAAAATTTGAAGCCATTACACACCCTTCAAGCATGTAAAAGCTCCAAATCATCTTGTGAACTTCTAATCAACACCAGACCAAAACCACTATGTGTTGTTTGAAAGAAGTAAAACATCATAGCAATTGAAAAATTACAAAGCGAAGTGAGATTTGAAAGAAAGAAATAAATTATTTTTGTTATGGCTGCCATAAATAGCGAGTTGTATGATGCCATAAGGAGAAATGGAGAAGTGAGTATTTAAAAAAAAGAACAAATCAATTTTTTATTATCTATCCCTATAAAGAGAAGGTCGTATGACCCAAGAAAAGAAATCATATATGTAAAAAAAGGATGAAGAAGAGAGATCAATTCTTTTCTATTTTTACATGCCAAGAGGGAGTCGTACGATGCTTTAGTAGTTAGAGAGAAGTGAAAATCAAAAATGTTAATTTTAATTTGTTTTTGATCTACAAAGAGAGGTCATGTAGCCATATGCCCCAAGGAGAAAGGTGAAATAAAAGTCCAAATGGAAAATATCAGATCAAAATTCATTCTTTTTGTTGTCAAAAGAGACCACACAATGCCCCAAGGAGAAAGTGTAGTTTAAAAAAAAAAAAAAAAAGGAAAGTAGATGACGTATTTGTTTTTTCCTATGTAAGCAAGCCATGTGGCCCAAGGAAAGGTGCAAGTTTTTAAAAAAAAGAAAAGAATTAATTAAATTATTTTTAGCTACATTGGTAAGCCATATGCCATACAGTCAAGGAGGGTGAACAAGGTTATCAAAAAAGAGAATAAATTAAATATATATTTTTTTACTTGCAGATGTAAAGTCATATGACATAAATGAGAAGAGGAGTGAATAAGTATAAAATCAAAACAAAAAATCACCAAATCAAATTTTATTTTGCTTGTTTTCATTCACCATTTGAGGCCATATAACCATGTTATGGGAAAAAAGACAAAAGAGAAAAGAAACAATCAAAATTTGATTTTGCTTGCCTATGGTAATTGTACAACTCTCCAGGGGAAGTTAAAATTATGAATGGGTAAATCAAGAAAGGTGATTGAGCATGGTGAAATTCGTCAAATGATTTTGAATAAGCATATGAATGAATTTGCATAGGCAAAATTATGAGTACAAAAAAGAAAAGATATATTCAAGGATATAGAAGATGGTGAAGTAATTCTAGACTACATTACATCTACTTCAAAGAAGAGAGTTCTATAAACATGAAAGATAATAAAGTTAGTTTAGAGCATTGTAAGAATGTCTCGTTATATAAATAGACTTTAAAGTTGCTACAATTTGGTGAGTATCCTTTGATTGGGGCAGGCTCTCAAGGTTACACCTACAACAAGTATTTTGACAAGTTAGGGGCAAATCCACATAGTATTCATAACTCAGGAGTGTGCAATAAGAAAATGTTGTTGCATATTTCAAAAGAAATAGCTTAATTGACCACTAGTCTTCCTCTAGAGTGGGAATGGAATATACATGTACATGTGGATCAAGTGAGAATGGATGTGTTAAAATCTTTGATAATGGGTCCTAATGGAACCCCATACAAAAATGGAGTCTTTATATTTGATATTTATCTTCTTCCAAGCTATCTTCGAGTGCCACCTCAAGTACATTTTCTTACAACAGGATGTGGAATTATGTATTTTAATCCAAATTGGTACAATAGTGGAAAGGTCTGCTTAAATTTGCTTGGAACATGGGATGGACCTGGCTGGAAACCTTGGAAGTCCACTCTTTTGCAAGTTCTTGTTTCAATTCAAAGCTTGTTATTTATAGCAGATCCATTCTATAATGAACCAGGAAATGATGTGGGTAAAAGAAGAAGAAGAAGAAGAAGATGATGATGATAATGATGATGCTGGTAGATATTCTGCTCAGGATGCTACTGAAAAATAAAATAGAAACCATAAACATAATACTTTGAAAGTTGTTATTCTTGGTGCACTTCGAGAGTTGGATCCTTACTTTAAAGATGTAATTATAGTGCATTTCTTACACAAGAAATATTAGATTATAGATAAATGCAATAAGTGGAGTAAAAACATCAAATCACAATTGCACCTTTGTACTTTTCAAGTCGTGCAATTTCTCTTTTGCACTTTTACATGCAATGCAATTGCCCCAATGCACTTTCACATCATTTAAGTGGTTTATTTTTGTAAACTCACTTTTACACCATTTAAAATGCAAAAAAGGTGGCTACACATCATAACCATCTTTCTGTGTTATAAATATGAGTGTTAGGCTCATTATATGGGGGGCTTTTTGAAAAAATAACTCCGAGACATATTTTTCAAAGGCAAAATTGTATTACAACTCAACAAAGATTAATACAAAGAAGGGGATTTGTAGATTGTGTGTTCAGATTCTCTTCATGAATTATGATTGTGTGTATGATTCATTTGTATTCAAATCTTTGCTTTCAAAACTTTGTCATAATTGTTATCAATTAGTCTTAATGTGGAAATTGCACAATAAAATTTATGTTTGTTATTTCCACAAAATGTGAAATCTTGGTGGGGTTTAAGTAATATTTTAATTGTTTTTTATAGGTAACTATGGGATGGTTGTCTTTGGTTTGCTATCAGTATCAGAGAATCATCTCAGTGTGTGTTTTTCACTTTTAAAAGTGTAATTAAATATTTACCACCCATTGAATGAGAAGAAATTTCCATGAACAGAGTGTCTATCCTTCTTGGGCTATTCTAGTGAATCTTTGTGTTTCGTCACTTAGAATCATCCTTCATTATTTCCAAGATTATCATGGTAGCTTTTGTGTTTAATTGGATATAATAATCATGTTCTCCTTATATTCCTTTCTTTTCTCTATTTCCCATAATTCCCTTCATTCACCTCATTTTTTTGTATGTCCTTTCTATGTTTTTCGGTTAAAAGTATGAAACCCCCAATAATTTTTTTTTTGTTATAAATAAATGTGAACATATTTTTTCCTACTTTTCCCTTTTTGGCTTTCAATAAAGGTAGCTCCACCTACTAATAGGAGAGGGGCTTTGTCCCTACGTTATCGACTAACGTAAGGACTCAGTTCCCACACTCTTGACTCAAAGTCACGAATTTATCTCCCTGACAATTTTTTGAGCCAACAAGTACCTATGAAACATATGTGTGTATATAAAAGAGATGATATGTTATCTACTAACATAAAGTAAACAACATATATGCAAAATCTAGTAAACATGCAAATGCTAAATATTTTTGTATTTTTGTTTTAGTTGGATGTTTTTGTATTTTATTGATTATTTGAAAATTAAAATTTGCATAAGTGAAATTTAAAAATATTGATAACATGGTAAGAAACAAGGGTTTGAAAATAAAAAGGAGGGGGAGACTTGAACAACCCTCAACAAAGTGTTAAAGCATAACATAACAAGTATGCCCATTTAGACTCGTGTAAAAGTAGTTAGATGTGATCCCTAGGTACAAGTGAAAGCTATAACATATATATGTGTGCAATAATAAGCAGATAAGTTGACATAAAGAGTGTGTATTAAAAGCTTAATAAGATAGTTGTCTTATATTATTTTATTTGGGTTACCAAATAAGGGATCAAATGTCCCCAAAATGAAAGACATATCCAATGGTTTAGAATAAAGTTTGGAGAAGGTGTAGAATGATAAACATTAAAGTAAAAAATAAAGAAGCTATGTAAAAATAAAAGTGCTACTATAAGCGAATGAGCTCGTCAATGAGATATCTCTATGAAGGCCATGTATCATTTGTGTCATATTTATATTCTACATAATTCGTATCACGATAATCATAGTAATTTAGTGTATCTTGAAGTTCAAATTGTGAAATGCCACTCTTGTCTTGTGTTGTATCTGTATATGAATAACTAATTACCCTGTACTATGGGATTGGCATTTTTTATTTATATTTTTCAACATGTATTATGTCTTGTGCCTCTATTGATATGCCATTACTTGTATTTTTTTGTAAACTAGTTGAAGACATGCTTTCTTTCGGTTGCCTTTGCTCTAAAGATGTTCCTTCCTTGGAAAAGGATGTGACCTTGCCTTTATGATCAAATTATATGCAACCTTTGTTTTTATCAATCATTTCTCCTATTTATTTTAACCATGCTCCTCCAAATACAAAATTGTATGCACTTAGATTTGAAATAACACAAAATGTAAGATGGCACTCTTTTGAAGCAAAAGAAACTCTTAACTTGATTAATCCCATACATGTTACAGATGTATTAGTTTGATCCAAGTGTTGATAATTATTTCCAAAAGAGCTAAGAAATGACATAGAATAAAAAATTGTACCTTGATAGCCCATAACATTGATATTTGTAAATTGTTTGCCATCTATGTGAGTAGTGATAGTGAAAGGGTCCTGATATGAGGAAAGGCTTATAATTGCCCCCTGTGCAACTATATTTTAGAGTTCAGTTTTTTCAAGTTTTTCTTACTTTTTGACCTTTTTTTAGAAATCCCACTTTAAGCATTCTTGTTTTCTTACATTGAATGCAATTTACTAGATGCTCTTTTGTAACATTGCATTTTCAATACATTGATTTTTTAATTGTTCCTTTTCATATTGTGCCTTTTGCAAGTTTGCTTTTTCATCTTGATTTTTTTGTAACATTGTTTATTCTTGCTTTGCCTTTTGAATATTTTCTTGCTCTAATTTTTACTTTTGAATCTTTTCTTTATTTAATTTT
This sequence comes from Torreya grandis, assembly GCA_037957365.1. Classification (NCBI taxonomy): domain Eukaryota; kingdom Viridiplantae; phylum Streptophyta; class Pinopsida; order Cupressales; family Taxaceae; genus Torreya; species Torreya grandis. Next base: position 264,410 of record JARHVA010003074.1, on the reverse strand, counting down.
TGTAATTGCAATCATTTTTTCTATGAATTACCCTTTTGTACCCATAGTGGTTATTTTTGCACTTGTGTTGTAGAAGATGCACTCACAAGGTGAGTGGGTTGCTTGATGATGTATTTATTATAGGATAACCACTATTAATTGAACTTTGTATTTTATTTTTTAAATCCAAACAACTCTTTGTATGATGCCCATGTATTATATGATATGCACAATAGTATTTTGATCTCTTTAGAGGATGAAGAGGAGGTAGTTTGATCAACTTATTTTTAAGCATTTCTCTTAGAATCTCACTTAAACTCTTATTAGAATTTTGTATAATTTCTGAATTACTTATTGCATATGTATTCTATTGTAGCTTTCCACTTAGAAATGATGTCTTGTTAGGCATAAAATTGCTAAATGAAGATACAAATGCATGATTAATCCTAGCACATTTTAGATTCTTTGCATATGTGACTTGAGTTTCTAATGATGTGATATTTGAACTAAAATACTAACTTTACTTTTATAAATCTTCTATGATCCTTCTCATAGCGATAAGTTTATCTTTAAGGGCTTCACAAGCACAAAACCTAGGTACTTTAGAATGAGCATGCATACACACACCATCTAAAGGAGATGCGAGATGTGGAGGGGTTTGAGAAATGATATGTTGGTTACCTTATTTTAGCACTATTGGATGGCCTATCTTACCCCTTGGAGCATAGAGAGCATGGACCTAGTTCGATGGAAAGTAGTTATCACCCTCCTTAGGGTTAAGAGGAGGAAGAGGTTCCTTTTTACCCGTTATAGATGTTCCAAAGACTAAGGTGAGAAAAAAAAAATAGAGACATACAAATGCTTGAAAATACTCCAACATGATAAGGAAATCATTATTAAACTTGAAATCTTAGAAGGATGAAAACCATAGAGTAAGCTATGGTTATGCAAGAAGAATCATAAGTCAAGTTCATCAAATGTTTAACCCTTTTTATAATGGGTTAGGGGGATATCCCAATAAACTCTATAATAAGCTGTTCTAAAAGTAGGCCAATTAAATGAATCAAATTTTATAATATTATGATAAATATGTTGAATATGAGAATATGCTAAATATAGATAAATATAATTCCAAAAACATTCTAAAAGTTATAATGCGAAGGATAAAAATACTTAGCCTATTTAATGATGCACAAACATGTGTAGGTGCAAAAGAAGACAAGTTGTTGTTCTACTTTGATTCATTAAATTTTGGAAAATATATCTATACTTTGATTCATTAAATTTTGGAAAATATATCTATGTCAGCCTAGACACTACCGTAGGGATTTGGACACTATTGTAAATGCTTCTATCCTAGTTTTGATTCTTCTATGTAGCTCAAGATACATAATATTTTTTAGAATAACCACCTGTAACATAAGATTGTGAAGAGGAGCATTCGTCTCTTGTTAGTGAATAAAATTAAAACCAAACAACTTCAATGCAAACTAACAATTCTTGCCTAAGTATTAGGGTGAACATAAATAACAATAAAATAATTAAGACACAACTAAAAGCATAAAAGAGAAACTCTCTTTGAACTTCTTTGTAGCTCAAAATCCACTTGTTGAGGTAGTTGGATTGCTCAACTTGTAGACAATGGAGTCTTTGTCAATGGTTCTCTTGCATCATCTCCCCTTTGTTCACCTTGGCTTGGCTTGGTAAATGGGCATGGTAACACTACAATAATGAAGCTTTGTATGTATTTGAGTATAATAACTTTACACCAAGAGAGATTATTTAGAATGGTCTTGGTAATTGTATTTATAGCCTCCAAAGTTAATTCTAACCCAATTGTAGTTAGGTTAGAATTAACCATGATTAAGTTCAAACTAACCCTAAGTGAGTTAAAGCTAACCCTATTTGAGTTAAGGAGGGGACATGTAATTAATATTTGGGATAGAGATCCCATTAATTAGGCATGGCTCTCCATTTTTGAATTTATTAAATTTTAAGAAGATGTTTTAATTCCTTGACTTTGAGGATGATGATGTCATCATGAACTCATATTTATTAAAATTTATTTTTTTCAATTTTTTGGTATCCATCGAAATGTAGCGGATAAAAACATAGCAAAGATAAAATGTAGCGATGACAAAATATAGCAAGGACAAAACATAGCAAAGGATGCGCTCACATAGAATATGACACAACTTTCAACTAAAGGTCAAAACTCATGAAATCACATTTTCTTATGTTATTTTGATTATAAATTTGGTGCATTACTTTTCCATCATGAAATGTTAACTACTATCACCAAAATAAACCAGACAACAAATAAACAATGTGCTAATCACTAAAATGTCTCAATTATGCTCCTTGCTATATTTTGGGGACATTACCAATACCACTACATTTTTTCCTCGCTACGTTTTGTCATACTACATTTTTGACATACTTTGTTTTTATCACTACATTTTTTACCGCTACATTTTTTGTCACTACATTATCACAGAGAGCCAAATTTTTACACTAATTGCATATAGAAAATTAACCTAAGAATTTAATTTGATTTGATTAGCTAATTCATTTTGCTTAACATTTTAACACTTTAGGAATTGTTCAAGTGCCTTTCTTAATGGTTCCAAAAGCCAAACTATCATTTCTTAGGTCACAAGGTGACTGGAGATGAATCCATGAGAGGTTACTATTGGGTACATGATAATACCTTAAACAAGGATACCTCAACATGATTATAAGAACTAACGTTTGATGTGCAAATGAAATTAAGACATTTAGTGATTCCTAAGATTAATTTACAATGTTTTCTCTAAATCAATTCGAAGTCTAGTCAGAAGCCAGTTATGGCTAGAATGGGGTGCCTACAGTTTGCCCCTGATTAGGAAGGCATTATAAGTTATAAGCATAGTAACATCTTCTTAAATAATTAAAAGGTCTTTAATTCCTAATGCCCCAACAAATGATGGATGAGCCCTAGATGCCCCCTTGAGGGAGTGAGTGACAAATAAGGTCGACAACCATTCCCTTGAAAAGAAGAAAATGATGGGACCTAAAGGTAAAGGGGGTAGAAAAGACTAATTTGCCCAAAGGCAGTTATAATTAGTGGCATAATGAGATGCCCCAGTTGGGCAAATAGAAAAGATGATTTACCCAAAGGTGGTTATAATCATCGACATAGTGAGGTGAAAAATAATGATTTATCCAAAGGTGGTTATAACCATTAGCATAATGAAAAATGTCTAAATTGGGTAGATAAAGATAATGATTTTCTCAAAGGTAGTTATAATCATTAGTGTATGCACTTAAAATTTCTCGCTCCATTATAGTCAACTAATATTCCTATTAGTCGACACTAATTCTGCTTAACCTATTTTATTTTGCTAATTTATCATATTTCTAGCCATAAATCTAATGTCCCCATCCATTATCCTTCATTCACCATCCTTAGTTTAATCCCATTCCTTTATTAATTCTTCTAAAACACCCATTATCCTAATCTAATTCTAATTGTCCATTATATGGGAATTTAAAATTCCCATAACCCCACCTACCACCTATTAACCTACACCCTAGCCTTCTCTACATCCCTATGTCACTAATCCTCATCTAATCTCCCATCTAACCCCCACCTAATCCTCCATTATCTCTAAGATAATGGAGAAGTATCTAGAATTGGAGACTTCCCTCCAAGTCTCTATAAACCTCTAATTCTAGAGGTTTCCCAAGGAATTTAATATTCTTTAAATAATCTAGAGCCATTGATTTCATCTCCCTAAATTCAAATTACAACTCTTGATTTTCCATCCTAAAATCTATATAAACAACCTCTCCCTCCACCTTAAAACCAATTAGAAAGCCCATACCAAAACCATGCCAAAATGATTCTATAAATCCTATAACAAATCCATGTCCAAACATCCATTGAATCCTCCATCAACAATCCAATATCAAGCCATCATGGAGTTAATCTGAATGTAATCATCCATTTGCAAATCTTGGAAGGCGGTAACATAAAACAAGGGTTTTGATAAGCTCTATTATCATTCAGATTTGTTTTATAAATCCTTCCTATTATGTATTTTACATTTTGAGTTGGATTTAACATTATTTAAATTCATATAGAACTCAACATCCTACTATAATTAACACAATGAAAACATGCCCCAACAGGGCAGGAGAATGATAATGATTTACCCAGAGGTAGTTATAATCATTAACATCTAGCTAGATCAAAACACAATGATTTGACCAAAGGTGATTAGAATCATTGGCACAGAGATGAGTGGGACAATGTGGCAAATTGGAAAAGGGGGCTTACGTATTGAATATGTACTCACGAAGTAAGGGCAAGCCAATATAGAGGATAGGCATGAATTTGGGCTACATGCTAGTATGGAGATACACATCTTAACTAGTAGGGATTAAAATTCATTCATTTTTTAATTACTCTACATTTGGGGAATATTTGGGTAAATCTAGAATTTGTCAGGTGAACAAGGAGAAGTAGTATGAAACCATTGCATGTAAGATCCATTTAACTAATTTCTATTGTAGCATAGGACTGTATGCACCATGATATAAAGCATCATGATAACTTAGCCATAATATGCATAAGGATTGACACGTGATCTAATAAACAAGTCAAAATAATACACCAATGATAAAAACCATGATGATAATGTTTATGTATGAATATGGATGAACTTAAGTATAATGCGCAAGGAATCACCCCATGAATGCATACACATGAAGTCAAGGCACAACAATAAAAATAAAAAAATAGACAAACAAAGAGACAAACAAAAACATAAAATAAAACACACATAAAAAAACACAACAAAACATGAATAAATAAAAAGTGAACAAAGCATTTAAAACAAAAAGGAAACAAATACAAACAATGAACTAATCATAATGTTAGTGCAAAGAGATCATAAAATGTTCATGCATGTGTAATAGAGGTGTTATGCCTTAGCAATAGGGTGACTCCTAAGCTAGACAACAATGATATAAGTATAACAACATAGGAAAAAAAGACACAAGGTTGCCCTAAGGTTATAGGGAAACAATGACACAAACAAAATGACAAACATTACCCCCTTAGGCTATAGGAGCCAATGAAGAAAAACAACAAATAGGGGGAATAGAAAAAAAATGAAGGGGTAGCTGAGCTAACTTCAAATGTACTATGCAAGTGGACATTGCCTACATATTTTAATGGAAACAAGATCCAATAGGAACTTCAATCCAAATGTAGTTCTCCCAAGATATGCGATAGAATAAAATTGATGATAAAGAAACATGATTGACGTGTAGAGGAATATGGGAATGGTCTCACAAAATGGTGAGAGTGTAAGAAAAGGCCAAGTGGTCATTAGTGTATCAAAGTCAAATGCATAATGCTCATAATATGAACTCTCAAAATGATGAGAGTGTATGACTAAGGCTAATAAGAATGAAAAAACTAAAGGACAAGTGGTTACTTTTAAAATATTAGGAGTCCTAAGATCCTTAAGGCAAAGAAGTGGTTGAACAAAAAAGGAATGCATAGCTGAGCTAACTTGAGATATCCCATGTATCCAAGTGTTGCCTACATAGTCCGTGCAGACCTCAAGCTGATGTAGTTCTCCAAGAAATGGGAGGAAAAGAGACCAAGGTGGTCTAGAAATGAACTGAACAAACAAGATGCCCCATCCCAAAAAATTTGATGGCTTTATATTTGCATGGAAATTCTAAGCTAATTTTTATGATTTTGTGATTTTTAGGATTTTATAGGTCTTTTATAAATGTTTTTAGAATTTTCTAAGCGTCTCAACTCAATTAAGAATAATGAGATATTAAACGGTCCAACTCACAAAATGACGAGAGCGTGGCTTAGGTTGCTCACAAAATGATGAGAGCGTTTAAACTTAAATTGCTTGTAAAATGATGAAAGAGTTGGAAAAGGGTGACTAAATTGACCTCAATGTAAATTAAGCATTGCCTACATAGCCCCAATGGGACCTTAAGTCATTTTAGTTCCTTCTTACAATAGAGGAATCCAACTAGGTAGCAGTAAGTTTATGAATCCAGAAAATGGCATAGTATAGCATAGGAATGGCAAAGTGATGCTACAATGTATGGTAAAGGTGTTGATCCTAATTTTCCCATAAGCAGTATAATTAAGAAATAATGACATGATTCAATGATACTAAATTTCCCATAAGTGGTTATAATTAGTCACAGGGTGGGACATTGATTTGTCCAAAGGTTGTTAGAATTAGTAGCACTCACAATGAAATTAAACAATAAATGAAGGATGTAACTGCCAAACCATTATCATATTGGTTTGAGATACTGTTGATCTATAATACTGAATCAATTGCTAAAATTTTCATATGAATTACTTCACTAAATGTGTTTGAAGAATGAATGGATCAAAAACAAGGTCAAAAGGGTGGGTAGGGAGGGTAAAAAAACTTTGGTTGATAATGAAGGTATAGTAAGAATGTTATATGGTATGGTACAAGGAATATCACAATATGGTACAATGTAAATGAGCCTCATAGATAATACTTTGGATTTCTCAGTGAAATAACACTTGAGGTGTATGGTGTTCATAGGCTCATCAAATTCATCTTCATCTGGTGTAGTGAGCCTATATATTCTAGAGCCATAATTAGAAATAATGACATAGGTGCCTACCCAATTGGGCTTGAACTTGCCTTTCTTCTTCTCAGTCATGGTATTCTTTTGGTTTTCTTTGAGGACAATATCACCAATCTCAAACTCTCGGTGTTTGACCCATCAATTATATTGGCCACAGAGTTAGTTTTGGTATGTTTGAAGGCTATTTAAAATGGCCATGTGTTTCTCATCCTATAACTATAGCTTCTACAGGCAAGCTACTCTATAATATTCATCATCCAGGATGTGTTCTAATGAGATACATAAAGAAGGTAAATTGACAATGATGGGAATAATGGCTTCAGTGTCATAGGCTATGGAATATGGTGTGGCTCCTGCTAGAGTGCGGTAATTAGTATGATATACCCAAAGGACATGAAATATCTACAAGTGCCAATCACAAACAACATCATTGACAATATTTTTAAGGATGTTGGCAATGGTCTTGTTAGATGCCTTTGCTTGGTCATTACCTTGTGGGTAATATGCAGTGGAAAAGTATTGGGCGATATTGTATTCAACACAAAGTGCTTTGAAATCTTTGTTCTTAAATGATCTACATTATCAAATATAATGTTGGATGGGATACCATAATAACAAATGATAAGATTAAAGATGAATTTAGAAATCTATTTTTCAGTCACGTGAGGGGTATAACTTCAACCCACTTAGTGAAATATTCATTAGCGATAAGGATGTGTTTATGGACATCAGATGAGTTAGGGTTAATATTCCCAACAACATTGAATCCCCATATTTAAAATGGCCATGGTGTAAGCATTGATTTAAGTGTTTTGGTTAGGGCATGAATCAAATTGGCATGCCTTTACATTTATCACACTTTTTAACATATGTAGTTGCATATATTTCCATAGTTGGCCAATAGTAACTAATATGTAGGAGATTTTTAGCCAGGATGGCCCCACTAGTGTGGGATCCACATACTCCTTCATGAACTTCTCATAATGCTAATGTGGCTTCTATCGAAGTTAAACAATGAAGCATAGTTCCATTAGAGCTTCTATGATAAAGGGTTGGGATAAGTAGGGTATATTGGGAGGCTTGATGGGTAAAATGTTTTTATTGTTTACGTGATAGGTTTGAGGGCATGATGTGATCATGAAGGTAATTATATAGATAGAGTTAGGAACAATAATATCATAGATCATTATGATGGTTGAAGGTTCATGAGTAGGTGCTAGAAGATGTTCAACAAGGAACTGATAGTCTTTAACCTTATTTGTGATATGAATCAAAGAACCAATGATAACCATGACATTCATTATCTTGTTACTAACCCTATGTATATGTTCAAACTATATATGGGCAATCTATTGTTTGAGAGTGTCCACCATGGTCTTGTATGATACTAGCTTATCATATTTGGTCTATAAGTGGTATGTAACCTAATTGATGATTAACTGAGAGTCACCATATACCATGAAATGTTGAATATTCCATTTTATTACTTGATGAAGCCCTATAATGAGTGATTTATATTCAACCATGTTATTAGTATAAGGAAACTTGATATAGAATGATTTGGGAATAAGATCCCCTTATGGTGTAACAAATAATAGGTTTGCCCTTGATCCATGGGATATGAATGACCCATCGAAATACAACTTCCACTACAGCTCCTTAGGAGGTGTTTCTATGATGGTCATGATGGATTCATCTAGGAATGAAAATGTGAGTGGTTTGGTATCAGAAAGGGGTGCTTTAATAAGCTACTATGCAAGTACTTGTCCCTTTATAACATTCTGATTGACATACTCAATCTAAAACTCAGTAGCATGATCCATTTAGCCATGCAACCTTGTAAAATTATCTTGGATAGTATATACTTGAGCATAACTACTTTTTCAATGACTATGGTCTTATTTTTAAGCATGTAATGATGTAGCTTCTAGGCTACAAAGACTATAGCTAGACAAGCTTTTTCTATCGACATATAGTTGTGTTCATATGTGACTAGTGTATGACTTAGATAATACATGGTATGTTTTTTTCCATTCTCATCATGTTGAGCTAAAGTGCCCTGAAGGATTTATCAGTGGAAAATAGGTACAATAAAAATGTCATCCCTAACATTGGTGTTAATAAAACTGGTGGATTGGCAATATATTCTTTCAAGTGCTAAAAGGCTTTCTAGCATTCTTCATCCCAAATAAATGTAACACCTTTATTTAACAATTGAGTGAAGGGATGGTATTTCTCGGCCATCTATGAAATTAATCATATGATAGATTAGATTTTTCCCTATAAACTATAGAGTTGCTTCAAAGTGGAAGGTGACGACATCTCGATAATGGCTTGTAACTTAGTAGGATCAACTTCAATGCCTCAATGAGAGACAATGAAGCCTAATAATTTACCTAAAGTGACACCAAAGACACACTTCTTGGGATTCAGTTAGACTTATACTCATGAAGCCTTTTAAGTATCCTTCATAGTATTATTGGATGATCTACATAGGTCTTTGATTTACCCATTATGCCATTTACATAATCTTTAACAATGTCATGAAATATGATGGTTATAGCTCTCTAGTATGTGGCCCCAACATTCTTAATGTTGAACAACATAACATGATAGCAAAATGTTCCCTAAGGAGTGGTGAACATTGTTAGGTTGTGGAGCTAAAAGCTTCACCAGGGTGCAAACAAGAGGAGTTAAGGAGGTTGTAGAGTGTTTGTTGAGTGTTACAGACACTGGCATCGATCAGGCCAACTGACGTCAGCAGAGAAGAGACAGAAGGCAACCGACATCGGTTAGAGGTCGATCGGCGTCGGCATCCCCCAGGCAGACAAGGACCGACGTCGATCACCTGTATGGTTCGAGCTGCGAGTATGTTACGGGCAGTTAGCTAACAAACCAAGTGTTTGCATGTCAAGAGCCAAATTTAGACTAGAAGCTGCGGATCTAATTATTGTAATTAGGTGTCTAATTATTGTTTACATGAGATCTATTTAAGAGACTCATTAGTTGTATTGTAATTTAGTGCTAGAGAGTAAGAGAGAAAATAAGCTCCTTCAGACAGAGGAGAGCAATGGTGTGTTCCTCCTAGTGCCACAGTACCAAGTGTGGGTGCTGGTTTGGAGAATCAGAAGGGTTCTTCGTATATGTATGATCTTGGTCAGCAGGTGTGCATGGCTTCTTTTGGAGATCTACAATGGTGAGTAAGGTCTAGTGATTTGCAGGTAGCAGTAGAGAGCAGGAGATCTACTTGGTGTACTGGCAGCATTGTTTCTGACTGGTGGAGGTGAACATCAATTCTGTATTGGAGTTGATTGTTGTGATCGAAAGAGAGAGGGAAGAAGGTCTTGAGGTGTGGCGAGCCTTTGAGGTGGAAGAAGAAGTGGCATCTTCTTTATTATATTTTCTTCTAAGTGATTATTAATACAATTGTGTATTGTCTCTCATATTCCTATGTTGTTTCATATTTCTAGTTACTTGTTACTTTTGGTTGAATTCCATGTTTAGTTGCTAATACAATAAGTAATCATATGTGCTCTAATTGGTGGAGCAAGATCCTGACAAGTGGTATTAGAGCCTGGTTGTAGGTTCAAGAGCTGATACCATCAAGTGGTATCAGAGCTTTTGATTGGGTTACTAATAGGTGGTTTCAGATCTGGTAGTGTTTTTGATTACAGGTCACTCTCAGGGGTTTCAGATTGAGTGGGAGTATAGCAATGGCAGAAGAAAGTAAGCTACGAATGGAGAAACTGAATAACACGAATGGTCTGATTGATGGAAAGAAAGAACAGGTAAAGGGAGATTGTTGGTTGGTAGAAGATCATCGTGTAGAAGCAGATGTTGCAGGTGACATTGCACAAGTTGCTCTGGATAAAGTAGAATCTTTGTTTACAGATTCTTTTGCCTCTTTCCATGCAGCCCGAAATAGAGCATCTTTTCATAGGTATGTCTTTGGAGACTTTGGAGAGATTTATTTAGGGGTTGGTGAGCCTTGTCAGATTATTGACGAAGGGGAAGTGAAGCTGAAATTGTAGACAGATAACACACAGGTGTTGAAGGAGGTCATGCAGGTACCAGTCTTGGAGATGGGTCTAATTTCTTCAAGAAAGTTGGGTGATGGGAGATGCATTGTAACTTTCACAGTAGATGCACTTGAATTAGATGGTGGCAAGAAAGTAGGTATCCTTTATCTATCTACTTATATTACTGATTCACCTTCTATTGCAGAGATGTGGCTTTGTAGGCTTGGTCACATGTGTAGGAGGGGAATGCATGTTCTTAAGCAAAAGATAGATGTCTTTGATAAACTTAAGAACTAGAAAGCCTTGGTGTTCATGGAGGAGATGACAGACAGAGATCAACTAAGGGGACTAAATTATTCTGAGCAGGGCTGTGTTGATTTGAACAGGGTTTTGATCCATGGAGAGCTCACGGGTAAAAAATTATCACTCACAAGCGAACACAGGTACCAGCATCGATCAGACAGTAACCGACGTCGGCAACAGAAAGACCGACGTCGGTCATGAAGGAACCGACGTCGGCAAAAGGGATACTATCATCGGCCAGGGAAACGATGTCAACAGTCAGGGTCAGTGTAGGGAACTGACATCGGTCGAATGCAGACTGGGAGATGGCTGAGATCGGTCACTTGAACGGATGGTGGGCAGACAGCAAGCTATCAACAAGTCTCAAACGCCCATATGGAGGTCAGAAAGGGTAAGTGAACCTCATATTTGTTGTTCACCTTCTCTATATTGCTTATTGATGGTCAAGAACCAGGAAGACGTGAAGAGGCAATGTAGGTAGAATCCAGATACAGTGGGAGCTTGGCATGGATGAGGAGTGTGAGTCCTTGGAGAAGAACCAAACAGGTATTTGTTGGTGGAGTTGTCAGCTGGAAGAAAGCACTGAGAGACGGATGGATTCCCAAGTTAAAGAAGAGAGTGGATGGATATGTGAGATGGAAGGCCAAGGTATATGGTCTTGAGCAAGCTGCAAGGCAATGGAAGTTTAACTGTTGTGTTTGTCTTACTAGGTGGATGATGAGTTGTGACATTATCCAGTTACTGTATGTGGGTGATTTGCTAGCAGGTTTGTACATACAGGGTTTTGCTGAGCTAAGGGTAAGGTTAGTTCAAAGGTATGTCATGAAGAATTTAGAGCAGCGAAATTCTTTGGCATAAGAGACATGGAGATTTTGTCTCCAGTGGGAGCTGGTGTTGGCGGGGTTCATGATGCAAGATGCAGAATCAGAAAGCACACCAAGGGCTAGACAGTTCAAGCTTAGCTTAGAACAGGGTTCGAAATCACATGAGGTCTAGTGTAGACCTAAGTTTTTCCCAAGCAGTGGGAGTTGTCAAAAAGTATGGAGCCAATTCAGGGAAGGAGTACTGGAGGGCAGTTCAGTGGATTCTCAGGTATCTGAGAGGGATCAACAACAAGATTCTTGTTATGCAAGGTCAAGGTCTTCACTACATGGAGTTGTAGGTTCGGATGTGGCAGGTTACTTGGATGACAGGAAAGGCATCACAGGGTGTGTGGTGGGTGGTCTTCAACATGGAGCTTGAAGAGGGATACAAGCTAGGGAATAAATTAGATGGTGTACAGGTACAGGTACAGGTACAGGTGCAGCTGTTTATCTCCAAGTGGGAGATTGTTAGGTTGTGGAGCTAAAAGCTTCACCAGGGTGCAAACAGGAGGAGTTAAGGAGGTTGCAGAGTGTTTGCTGAGTGTTACAAACACCAGCGTCGGTCAGGCCAACCGACATCGGCAAGGAAGAGACAGAAGGCAACCGACGTTGATCAGATGTTAGTCGGCGTCGACACCCCCCAGGTAGATAGAGACTGATGTCGATCACCTGTATGGTTCGAGCTGCGAGTATATTACGGGCAGTTAGCTAACGAACCAAGTGTTTGCATGTCAAGAGTCAAATTTAGACTAGAAGCTGTGGATCTAATTATTGTAATTAGGTGTCTAATTATTGTTTGCATGAGATCTATTTAAGAGACTCATTAGTTGTATTTTAATTTAGTGTTAGAGAGTAAGAGAGCAAATAAGCTCCTTCAGAGAGAGGAGAGCAATGGTGTGTTCCTCCTAGTGCCATAATACCAAGTGTGGGTGCTGGTTTGGAGAACCAGAAGGGTTCTTCGTATATGTATGATCTTGGTCAGCAGGTGTGCATGGCTTCTTTTGGAGATCTACAATGGTGAGTAAGGTCTAGTGATTTTCAAGTAGCAGTAGAGAGCAGGAGATCTACTTGGAGTACGGTTGTGTACTTGGTGTACTGGTAGCGTTGTTTCTGACTGGTGGAGGTGAACATCAATTCTGTATTGGAGTTGATTGTTATGACCGAAAGAGAGAGGGAAGGTCTTGAGGTGTGGCGAGCCTTTGAGGTGGAAGAAGAAGTGGCATCTTCTTTATTGTATTTTCTTCTGAGTGATTATTAATACAATTGTGTATTGTCTCTCATATTCCCGTGTTGTTTCATATTTCTAGTTACTTGTTACTTCTGGTTGAATTTCGTGTTTAGTTGCTAATACAAGAAGTAATCATATGTGCTCTAATTGGTGGAGCAAGATCCTGACAAACATTGTCTTGTGTTGGTCTTTTGGTGTAATATTGATCTTATTATATCCTAAAAATCAAGCCATGAGGGATAACATTTCATATCCAGCTATGGATTCAACTATCATGTCGATATTCAACAAAAGAAAGTCATCCTTGGAGTAGGCCTTGCTAATGTCTCTGAAATCAATGTAGATTCTATTATTTATGGCTTTTTATCGATAGGCACAATGTTTGAGATCCACTCTAAATAGTTGATTGGTCAGATGCATCTCACTCCCAAAAAAATTTCCAACTCTTTCTTTACTAAAATAATAATACGAGGATGTATCTTACATAATTTCTATTTCATAGGCTTGGCATCAGGATGTACAACAAGGTGGTATACAACTAAGGTGGGGTCCAAACCTAGCATGTTTGAATAGGCCCAAGCAAAAATGTCAACAAACTCCCTCAAAAGGGTTTTAAAAAATTCACATTCTTCCTTAGTGAGGGATGAACCTAATTTGATCCATTTCGGGTCGTCTGTAGTCCCAATGTTGACTTTTATAATATCTTCTACTAGGAGAGTCTAGCCATCCTCCAAAATGGTTGGAAAGGATGTAAATTAGCCTACAATAGCAAAGTCCTCTAGTCATATTGGTTCTTCAATTTCTCCCAAACAATATGAATCTAAATCCTCTAATGGTAATGATGGCCATGTCATATATAATGTAGGAAATTTCGGGCAATTCGATAAAGGCATGTTGTTCTACTGAATTGAACTTGTATTAAAAAATAAGTTTGTCATTGGTGGTCTCCTGAGTTTCATTTGAGGAAAGGTGAACACCCCTATCTAGTGGTGCCTGAAGCAGGTTTTCACCAAAAGACTGGCCTTTCTCTTTACTTTTACCCTGGTCCCAAAGTGCTTCAAAGAGGTTTTCACTTTGGGAACTCAATATTTTATTATTTTGTTTTTGGATAAGGGTGTTCACTTGCTCTCCAAAATAGGCAGTAAGATCCAATTTGATAGAGAAACCTTATTTGTGGTATCCTAACAGAACATTATCTCTTAGGCCTAGAAAATCACAAAAGGCCTCATCATTATCAAACTCATCTACAAGCATTATGGATTCTTGTTGGTCCCAGTCTATAAGTTGAGGATGATAAAGGATAAGTGTGGAATGTCTATCTATTGGGGCAATGGTACAAATGGTACATGGTTCAAACAAACTAGTATTGGTAAGTTCTTCATAAATACTATGATCAAACTCTACTTCACTGTCAACATCATCATCACTATTCATTGGCGTTATAACATGAATAAGATACATGGGTCACCCCTAGGCGGTTTAAATCCGAGACCGTAAATTCATTTCTATCTCATCATAAAAATGTGCTCAAGAGTACCTTGTTGATTTTACCCCAGGCCTCCACCTTCATAGGCTTGGTTATCCATGATCCTGTTAGGGATGGGATACTTTGGACTTTTGTAGTAATCAGCTAATTTATCATTGTACAACCAAGAACTATCATTGGCAAGTGGGTCTTATTTTTGGAAAGTGGTAGGTGTGAAAATAATAGGTGTTGGTCTATGAAACTTGATTTTTCCCTTTTGTTGCCATTCCATGCAAGCAGGTTTAACTTTAGGCCTTCTACAGGACTTGGGATTCTATGGAAACTTGGCAATATGGAAGTGTTATAGGTCAAATACTCTCCTAGACCATTGTTTGAAATGGTAAAATGATTAGACATTTCAAGAGGAGGGGTATGTGACGATGAGTCAAGGCTATCAGGGTATATATAATTGGGTTCTAGCAATTTGACAAGTATCTCTTTGTATTTGTCGTTCTTGAGTACTAGATCTAGGCTAAAATGGTAGTTGTAACTTTCATATTCAGCCTCCAAGTGTTTTCAATTTTCATAAGACTATAGATATCCATGGATAGTGACCCCCATCACTTAGTGAGGTAACTTGATACAATGGTGAAATGTCAAAGGGATTTCATGAATTTCATGCATCCATAGTCTACCCAAAGAAAATTGTATGATATTTCTAGGTCTAACACATGATAAAGTGTAACATGGGTCAAAGGACTAATGATCACTGATAAGTTTATGGTTCATTATGACTCTCATTTTTCATTTTTTTAGGTTTTGATAGTAATAATTTCTAGTTGTAGATTCATTTTTGTATATCTTAGATGCTTGTTGAGCTTTAGAGACATAATATTCAAGCCCAATCCATTGTTTATGAGGACTTGTTTGACTTTGTGCTATGTGATGACAACTTCAATGCATAACAGGTTATTATGGAGAGGGGCAAGGGATGACATATCACTTTAGTCGAATTTTGGTTATTATCATGGGGCTAGGTGTCCAGCCAAAACTTGAAATTTGTCTAGGGTTATGTCATTTAGAACTTGGGATTGGCATAAGAACTCTATTAAATTATTATTGTGGATGATAGATGTATGCAACAAATCTAAAATGGAGATTTATGTGAGCATCTTCTAGAGTTGTTCAACAATATCATATGTATTTTCCTTAATAGTGGTATATGGTTTGTTCCTATCTAACATAGTAGGTTGAACCAATTCATTGGCAGGGGGTTATGAGCCTGGAATGGTAATCTTAGATCGACAAATTGTGATTACATAATTGAGATTGGATAAAAGATCATTGTTATTAGAAAATGATAGAGATGGACTAGATAGGATAATTCTCAATTGTCGATGCACTTGGTTGTGGTTACAAGGTAATGAGGAGTTCTCAACATAAGGTCCTGAAATAGTAATCCCTAGTTATTATTGTACTTGGTTACAGTCCTAGGTCAAAGAAGGATTACTAGCATAGGTGGGTTGATTAGAATTGTTAGGCAATGGTCTTGGTCTGTTGGTACTTGGTATATGATTGATGGTGATGATAGAGACATGCCCACCCACAATATGACCTATACCTTTATTATAGTCATGTGCAACTACGTGGTAAGACTATTGGTTGTTGGGGTCATTTTGGCCTTGGTTCCTCCCATTTGGTTGGCATTGTTATTGCTATTGATTTTATTTATTTTGTTGTTGATACTATTGTTTTTGTGGTGACCTTTATTCTTGTTGTTGATTGACATTAATATGCTGTGGAAAAGGGTTTTAGTAGATACCCAAGTTATGATTAAACATAGATGCTTTATTATCCAATTGGATTTTCCCATTTTCTAGCATATTTTGAATAAGGTGCTTCATCTACACATAATTATGCATATAATATCCATGAACATGGTGGTATTTATAGAACTCATGCTCTATGTACCAGTCTAGATATGGTATACCCTCAGGATAATGTTTTAGAATCAACCAACTAATCATATTGGCTGTAGCTAGCTTACAAAACACTACTTTAATGGGTTCACCAAGGTCATTGAAGACTTGAAGAGTTGGATTTATTCTTGGAGGAAGGGTTTGCAATGGTGGTGGTTATTGTATTTGAGGAGCTAGTCTAGGTTACAACGTAGGTTGTTGATGAGGAATGAGTTACATTTATGTCATAAGCTGAATGGATGGTGTTTGTACTATTTAGACATGGTGCAACTCAGTTATTCCATTACCAACAACGTTCTTGTTGTGATTGTATGGTTTGGATTTTCATAGTTGTTGGTCTAAGGTGGTGTTAATGCTTGTGTTTGGACTTCATTAGGACTTTGACTTAGTCCTATGCCTTAGTTTTGGTTCTGATTTAAAGAAGTTAACTTGATAATCCTTTTATTAATAAGGGTCTTTTCAATTTGTAAACCTTTCTCAATATTCTCCTTGAGTGCGTATGCACACTGAAGCTCCAAATGGTAAGATATCTCACTGCACAAATTTTTGGTAAACATAATAACCAATTTTTTATCCAGTAATTTATGGGTGAAGTGACTAGCCAACACTATCCATCTCTATAAGTAACTTGTGAAGCTCTCACCAACTTTTTTGCTTAGCTTGAGTCAAATCTACTAATGAAATCTCATGTTTGAGATTGTAAGATAAATGCTACATAAACTTTTTTGGGAGATCATCAAAATCAAATACTAATTTTTTTGATAATTTGATGAACCACTCCAAAGCTTGTCTAGCTAGATTTTGAGGAAATAAAAAGAGTAGGTAAATGTCACTCTAAACCACTGGTTGGCAAGCAATAAAGAACTCTTTTAGATGGGCTTTAGGGTCTCCTTTACCCTTGTACTTGTCAAATTTTAGTGGTTCATAACTTGGAGGAAATGGTATGTAAAGATACTCCATGTTAAAAGGGTATGAATACACATCATCTAATTTGAATTTCTTGGCTTGCTTCCCCATTTGAATGGTAGTAATCACATCCTTCATTTATTACAATTCTTGGGCCAAGAAAATTGATGGCACATTTGGTTGAGGTGGTGGTTGGGCGGTCAAAGGTGAATTACCTTGATTGGGGTATAATGGAAGAATGGTTTATTCTATAATGTTGGTTTGATGGGTAAATCAACCTAGAATATGCATCCATAGATTGAGATGCAATTGTTGAAATTGTACACACTGTTGATAGATATTCAGTTCAAATTTAGGATATGGCCTTGGGTTTGAGGGAATTGGGGTTGAAATGGAAGGATATGGCTTTGTGAACTATACTATGCCTATTGAGGTTGAGTAGGGACTTACTACTGACTAGTCGAACATCACTATATAAAGGGAACTTATTGTTGACTGAGGCCCTATTTTTAAATCTATGGTACTTGCTGAATAAAAGGAAATGATTGCCTAATGGGTACTTATTGGATAGTGGTACCTCTTTGTTGTACACACACCTATTATTATGTACTATATGATTGTTGTATATTTAACATTTGTCTTTGACTAATAAAAATATGTTATTGATTAGACAACATTTGTGATTGTAAAGGTATATTGGTATGCAACTATTGAGGTATGTTTGTCACTACCTATTGAGGTGGAACATTTATTGCCCCCTATTGAGGTGTAGTGTTATGCCTCTATTATAATGATACGTTAGATTGTGCCTATTGTTGTGGAATATTAGTCACCACTATTGAGGTGGGATAACATTCATCACTTGTTTGGTCAGTACTTGGTTACTTAATCCTTTTTGAGTGTTTGAAGAAGTCACTAGTTGAGGATCAGGAGTAATCTTATATTTTTGGGAAGTAAAAATTCCTCCCTTCTTATTGTGAACCACTCATGGTACTAACTAAAGGCACTTATTATTACAGACTATTTGTTTATGCATTTAAACCATTTTAGCTTGGATTGGATGACACTTGTGTGTGATCCATGATATTTGGCACATTGTTCTGTGTAGAGGCCACAATCACATCTTCAATAAATGGGACATTGATCATGTCACCTAATGAAGTACTTTGGACAAATGGGTCTACACCCATATTAGCTTGACGTATCGAATTGACTAACATTCTTGTTGAAGGAGTTAGCTCTTTGAGGGGAGCATTCGACATGACCATGACATTAAAATTACATGATAGGTTTAGATAGGTCTAATATGCTTATTGTATTTACACAAAGTGGTCCTCCATGGGGAATTTTCCTCTTGGAATCATATTTGGGTCTTGATATGACATCAACATGAGCACTTAAGGGTAACTTGTAGAGGCATGTTCAATATTTTGGGTATAAGGCATGTTTAGATGCACTGTAACTAGACTAGGTAGGTTTTCATGGGTGATGTCTACTAAATACTTGGCCCCTACCTCCATGGATATGACTAAAACCTCATCTTTATTTTTAAATAAGTGATGATAAAATAAATATGAGTCATATGTCAATAACATAATAACATAGTATGGTTGGACTTGGACTTGTTCTACAACCGATGACACACTAGCAAGATATTGAGCCATTTATTCTTGGTCTTGTTCTAAATATGGACGTGTGTTAACAAAGTAATGTGCTAATGGATCTTGGATTTATTCTCCAGATTGAGCAATATAAGGAGGATAGGGATCCATATCACAAACTATAACATCACCATATGAGTCTTAAACAAAGTTATCATTCATAACTATGTTATCATAACCTAGATTATACATAGTTCTACTATGAGTGTAACAAGACATATCTAAATCAATGACTAAAGTCTCATAAAAAAAGAGGTCTAGAGTTCTACAAACTCTTAAAATGTGGTCTAAATGGCAAATGGTCCAAACATGGTATGTCTAGGAACTTGGTCTAAGAATGGAGTTGTTCTCCAAATTTGATCAATGATAAACTTAGTCTAAAATGTTTTCAAGGTTTAATGTCAAATGTCTCACACAAATGGTCAAGTGAAATACAAATACGAATGCTAATCTTGGTAAAAAGTGCTTTAAACAACTCTAATCTAGGTCTAAAAATGAAAAAGGTTGCTATGTCTTTGGGAACACGACACAAAGTTAGGCTTAAAAAAACCAAGCCTAAAAACTAAAAATAAAGGTAAATGCTAGGTATTTTGGAAACACAACACAAAATCTAGACTCAAAACAACTAGGTCTAAAAATAGAAAATAAAGGTAAATGCTAGGTCTTTTGGAAACACAACACAAAATCTATACTTGAAACACACTAGGTCTAAAATGGTAGAATGCTAGGTCTTTTGGAAACAAGACATAAAAGCTAAACTTGAAAATAGCTAGGTCCAACAACTAAAAATAAAGGTAAATGCTAGGTCTTTTGGAAACATGACACAAAAGCTAGACTCAAAACAACTAGGTCTAAAAACTAAAAAGAAAGGTAAATACTAGGTCTTTTGGAAACACGACACAAAAGCTAGACTAAAAAAACTAGGTCTAAAAATTGAAAAGAAAGGTAAATGTTAGGTCTTTTGGAAACATGACACAAAAGCTAGACTTGAAACACATTGGGTCTAAAACAGCAAAATACTAAGTCTTTTGGAAAAATGACACAAAATCTAGACTTGAAAATAACTAAGTCGAGGTAAAAATGACAAGATAATTAATCTAACAATTTGAAACACTTGGACTCAAACTATGCATATGTATTCAAACATAAAATTGACCATTGGTAAAAGACATTGGAATTTAGGAATATGCATAAAACTAATTGGTAAAATAAATTTCAAGTAGGCAAAAATAAGGATGAGGAGTAAAATATTCAAGCCCAAGTGATGAGCAAGAATCAAATGTAAACTAATCATGCTTAAGGTTACACTTGAAGAAGGAATTTTGACCTTAGTTCTAAGGCACAAAAGAGATATGAGGCACAAAAAACAAACCACTTCCAAAATCTAGGCATAAAGAACATCAAAGCAAGTAGGGAATTAGTCCAAGTTTACACAACCCAAAAGTGAGAGGTAAATGTCTAAGCCAAAATTAAGCGAGGCATAGGCATTAACCAATCAACATTTGAATCTAAACTTCACAAGACCAATTTTGAACTTGATTTAAAAGACTTGGTTCTCAAATGAAAGACATTATAGACTAAATTAGATGACATAATGATACTAAACATAGACCAAAAAGTCACATGTGGTTTTGAACTCAATGTGGACACAAGGCAAAAGGTCTTTGAAACAATATGAGCAGTGTAACGACATTATCTCACTCAAAAGGTATGACAAATGATTTGGTTCAAAAAATATAAGGAAAATACTTAGAATGAAATGGGAAGTGTAATGATGCCCCTTTCAAACAAGTGATACACACAATTTTTTTTGTAAAATGACTAAGGCAAAGTGTGGCATCAAATGGATGACATAACACCTCTTTTGGGCTAAAAAGGGGTGTATAAACATGACTTAATTTGGACATGTGTTTTTGACAAATGAAATAGTTTTTGACTCAAAACAATGCAAGTAAAAAGAAAAATAACAAAAACACCTAACTGTATCGTCCTATTCTTAAAAACTGACAAGGTATCTTCATATCATCAAATTCTGACTATATACTCCTTAAGAGGGAAAAAATTGTTAATCCAAAAATTTAGATGCACATGAAAAGTAGGGTTTTTAGGCTACCTTTTCTTTCAAGAATTCACATAATGACATAGAACTTTAGGATACTCTGTACTAATAATATTTCTGTGGCAAGTTGGGTTTGTCTAAAATTATAAGTTTCATGCATTCTAGATGGTCCCAAGTGTGGTTAACACTAGATATGCAATCATGTTAATTGAGTTCATAATGACTAACTTACTATGCAAGGGTTTATTCCTTTGCATAATGATTCTATCCATGTACTTCTTAGTGGATTCCCCTAGTTAGCCACACATAGCTCAGGTTTTTGTTATGATTAAAGAGGCTAACTGCTCAACCCTCTAATAATTATAGTATCTTGTGCCTTGATTTATATACCCCACCATGGAGCAAGATTGAAATGATGTCGAGAGATGAAATCATGGGTCAATGATTCCCTGAAAAACTCATGGGGAGCTGATAAAATCTTGAACATAAGGTAAGATACAAGAAATAAATTAATAAGGACTTTAAGGTCATTTTAGGATCACCCAAGTCATTCAGATCTTGGGGAGTGACTTAGCGACATTTTTTATATACTTGGACTAAGTGACATAATGTAAAGGATAAAGGACTTTTGGTCACACGAGTTACCTAAATGGGATGGGGGGAGAGCATATATGCTAAGTTAATTTTGCAAAACACACAACAAATAAATAAAACAAGAAACAAGCAAGATCTTAAGATTATTTAGTCGAAGTTGAGTTCATTGTAAAAACACCAATTGAAATGTGATGTGAAATTTAGCCCCTTGGCTTTGTTTATTGATTTGTGAACTTTGAAAAATGAAAACAAAGCAAGTAAATGATTTTTAAGCACTAAATGTAAATGTGATTTAAAGACTTAAAGTGCTACAAAAAATGTCTTCTCTTGGCCTTTGGGTCCTGCAAAAGTATTAGTGGGTTTTTCCTTAGAAGCTAAAAGATAAATGAACAAATAACATTTGAAATTTAGCTCTTGGGTTTATTTTCTTTTTCACACAATACAATACCACATATTTGCAGAGCAAAATTGTATGTCCCCTATAAAACTGTAATTGTTAACTCAAAACTACAACTACTTGCAACACATACTATTAGTGCAAAAATCACAACTACACAATGCAATAACACAACTTCATAGTTCAAAATTGCATTTCCCTACAAAATAGACCATTAATGCAATATCACACTTTGACAGTGCAAAATCACATATCACAAGGGTAATATCACATGTAGCTTTTTGTTTTATTATTTTTCAAAAACTAGTGTTTAGTTCCTAAACACTAAAGGGTCTAGAGTAAGGGGAAAATCTAATCCAATGTGGTAAAATACAAATTTTGATCAAATTAAATACATAGGTAAAAGAAGTAACTTATCTAGAAAAGTAGATTGAGATGACTATTTCAAGCCCTAAAAATTACTGCACAGGACTGGGAAGATGTTAGGAATCTAAATCTATCTTTCGTTTGATGAAAGGATAGGAGCAATAAAAATAAGACATTTAAGGGTTTGGTGTTATAGTCTAGGTCTTGTCGCTATTGTCCAAACTAGTCATAGAGATTTGAGTTTTTTCGGTTTTATCCACTATCTTTATGTGAGCCTGCCTATGAAATTTTATATTCTGAATGTCAACATAGCTCCTTGTAGAGCTATTTTAATCTTGAAAACCTTGGGTTCATCTACACACATGGAAAAACAAAATATATTAAAAGTAAAAGGGGAAAATTGGGTTAGGAGAAGTATGATTACATGATCTAGATCCCCTATTGTCCTAATCACTACCTACATTAACCCTTAAGCTAGGGTCTCAGATAAAGTATAGTTCTCCCTTAGGGAACATGCATAATCGATGCTCACAGGAGATGCAAGAATGAATTTCACCTAAGCCCTTCCTTGATCAAGCATGCAAATCTATGTGTGATGCAGAATGTGAAGCTATACTATTGACTGGTTTTTAATTATATATTGTGCCCAAGTAGTAAGTGCTAGATATAAAATACCTTGTGAAGTCATTTATATAGGAGACTCTTTGTTTTAAATTTGGGAACTTTATTTGTATTTGGACAACATCAAAAAGATAAACAAAACTTAAGGATGAAGCTAAGAAAGGTTTAAGACTCATTGAATGAGATAAACTAACTGTTGGGACTTAAAAATATAGTTGGATAGGAGCACTAGAAATGAGACACCCTAATGTTCAACGCTATAATCCAACCCCAGTTCTCCTATCCTATAGGCTCATGACCTAAGGGGATGGAATTAACACATGAAATAGAGTCTAGTTGAGTTGGAATGACCATTTGGAAGGCTATAGATGACTAGTATAATTAAAAAGGTGACTCAAGCATGAAACATGACCACGATAAGTAAAACAAAAGACATGGCTAAATGTGAACAAGGATCATATTCTCCAGTTGGAGTCTCCTATGAAAGGACTGTGAAAAGACATGATATGTGTGGTTTCTTGACCAATTTAATTTGTATACATTTGCCCCCCTTTTATTCTAGTGATGGAATGAAACGAAGTACTAGAGTAAAAGAAAGAAAATAAAATGCATACATGAACTTACCTGCAAGGAGATAAATGTGTTGCAAAGGGTCCAACTCACTTCCTAGCCAAGGAAGTGAATGGAGAGCCTAGTAGTGCCTAGACAAAGAAAGAATCCCTAAAATAGATGCCCCTTGTACTGAATCTGAAAGTAGTATCCATGTAATCATGGAGAAGGAGGGAAATGCTTGCCCCCTATGCTAAATCTAGCTAAAAATAAGAATGCTCAGAGGCCCAAAACCAATGTCTATCCTTTGTCCCACATAAACTCATGTAATCTGGAATGTGTTTATAGAATATATATGTTGTGAAGAGGAAAATATATCATACCCCCACTCTAAATATCTAAACTGGAATTGAGAAATGCTTGGAGGCCTAAAACCAATGTCTATCTTCTATCCCTCACAAACTCGTGTAGTCCGGGTCTAGGTAATGTAATTGACTAACCACTATAGATGGATGTGTAGTTTGACTTGGTGATAACATAGGTATAATTGGGTGTAATCTAAAATTTTGGTCAATATGTAAGAAGAGAATGGCATGTCTTATCATTCCATCTATATAATCCTAGATGATAAAGAACATGAACATATGTGTCATGCCTCCAAATCTAGTATGTGAGTGATGCATCATATGTGTAATCTAGTAATCTATATAACCACATGTGATATGACTTATCATGCCATGCCCCATGTACAAAACTGGAGATCAAGACACTATGCTCTGTAATATGCCTATATTCAACTATATGGTCATGTAATTGTGTCATGTTGTATGAAGCTATATGTGTGAGATGTGTAGTAATGTACACGCCCCCAAATCTAGTATCTGAGTCTGAATTTGTATCGAAGTCATTATGAATCCATATAATTTGAATCATTATATCTGAATAGTTTGCATACTTGTAAGTTGAAATCATTATGGATCCATATGATCTAAACCACTATATCTGAATAGTCTGTGTATCTATAAGCTAAAATCATTGTGGATCCATATGATCTGAACCACTATATCTAAATAGTCTATGTATCTATAAAATTAAGCTATATCCCCTTGAATGTCTTGAGTAATATTGAGTGACACATGTAATCTAAATCATTATATATTTTGACTGATTTGCACTGAATCTGAATACTAGAGGTGTAAGAACCATGGTGTATCCACTTATGAGAGTGGATGGGTATGTTGGTTGAGTGTAGGAATAGGAATAGTAAGAATGATGCCCCCCCTTTGGGGAGAGGGACAGAATTTATGATGGAGGAGGTTGAGCCAAAAGTGATGAATAGTGGCATAAGTAGAAACAAGGTTGGCTTGTTGTGAATAGCTTGAGAGGTTGTTTGATTGATTAGACAGAGTTGTTGAAAGTGGCACAAGTTTTGATTGGTGATAATTAAGGTGTGTGTCTGAGTATAAAATAAAAATAGATATGTGCATGATGTATTAGGCAAATAAAGTAGTAAGAGAGTGAAGCTTATGTGATGTTGAAGGTATCATTGCCATGAATCTGTTGGAAGAAATGGTTTGAAAAATGGAGTTACAGGGTTTGAGTTATGGTTGAAATAGTATTTTGTTTTGAATGAAAAGGTTGGTTGATATAGGAAATTAGAATGATTCTTTATTCATTTGTGCATTGACTAGGTTGATATTTTGAGCTTTTGGAGTGATGAAATGTTGAGGAGACGAGCACTTGCCATGACCCAATTTGAGCAGTTGGCAGTCCAAGTTCAGGCTGGTGGTAATGTTACCCTGGTAAGCAACTGAAATGCTTGATGTTTGTCTATTTTAAAGCCTATTTTTGGTGCTTTTGAGATGTTTAAAGTGTCTTAGGAAAAATCCACTAGTTTTAGTGCTCTTGCCCTGTATCCAACACTGCTATCTAGGTTATAGTGCTCCTGTCTAGGTTACAACACTCCTGTCTAGTGCTCTTATCCTATACCTAGCATTGTTATCCTGTGAGCAGGATTTTATAAGCTACTACTTTTTTAGTTACTATTGTTTTTTCTTTGCTAGTGATTTGGCATTGTGGACTGATATATATGTTATTTTTGGTGTTTTTAGGGTGAGGTGTGGATGAGAGAGTTCTGTAGGGGCCAAGGTTGGGTCATGTGTGTGACCTAGGCATAGTGTAGTGGGATAGATATCTAATTACAACCTTATGTGAGAGGTGGAATGTAGATACATGTACTTTATAGCTTCTTACAGGGGAGATTACTATGACTCTATAGGAAGTGTATCACAATTTGCATTTACTGGTTAGTGGATGATGTGTGACATTGCAGGATGATATGGGTGTTGATGCTATTGATCATGCATCCTTATATTTTATTGGTGTCCCCTTAGGCATATATCAAAGATGTAGTGATAGTGATGTATTATTGTTAGTTATTATGTAGTTGAGTGTTTCACACTTGTAGAAGTGGTTGATCATGTTATTGGCCTCATTTGTTGCTATGGATAGGAGTGGAGTGTTGATTGCATTTAGGATGCATAGGATTGTGCACAGTGTGGAGGTATATGGCACTGTGTTCTCATGGGGTAGGAATATGCTTGCCCACCTATATAGGGATCTTTATAGGTTTACACAAGAGGCATTTAGTGGTGGATTGAGTGCAATGATGTTATTACATTGTTGGGCTTATGAGCACATAGTAGTTGTGCAACTAATAAGATTATCAAGGGAGAGGTGGGCACCTCCATATCTATTTGGGGAGTGATGAATGAGTACATTGGCTATTTGATCCCCTGAGATGGATCATTATAGGTGGGTGATAGACAGATTGGTGGCTGGTGACATTATATGGAGGCTTTACAAAGGATTTCCTAAGTGGGTCGAGGATGGAGTGTAATTGTAGTATATGAAAGTTAGCTATTGGATACATGACCACTGGGTTGGAGTGTATGAGCAATTTCAGTATGAGCACATGACTATACAATTTAGGGTACCACAAGATGTGCCCCTAGCAACATGGGTATAGGTGAGGAGGGCACGAGCACCAACGATGGCAGGAGCTTGTGCGAGGCACACAAAGGCTGAGCTAGTACCATTACCTATAGATGCATGTGATGCAGCTATAGATATTCTTGATGTGGATGATGTTGGATGTACATATGCATATAATTCATGATAGATTAGGCATTGGTGGGATCCATTATATCCTGATGATGGAGGGAATGTTCCATAGTATGAGGATCTATAGTCGATCCAGATGGTTGGAGGTAATCAACAATTTCATTTGATTATGTACAAATTTGTGATTTTAGTTCATTTTTAAAAGTATATAGCTAATATAATGCCCTAATTTGTGTGCATGTATAGTGGGATGTGCTTAGGATGAGGCACATGCTAGGGTGGGGAGTGGAGATGATGACTATTAGGAGACCATCATTGAGTCTACACTTCGAGAGCTCACATGACATGTTCTTGATGATGAGATGGAGGAGGGATTGGTAGAGTGAGTGATGGTTATGGTTGAAATTCATGCTCATTTATTTTATAGGGATGCTATAGAGATAATTGCATATGTTAGGGCAATGGGAGAGAGAGATGAGTTGGATAGACATACGATTCCCCCACTCGATTTTAGATAGGTGAGTATAATGATTATGGATGAATACACAAACCTTTAGAGGTGGTAAATGGACTTGCATGAGGTGCATGGTCAACTACTAGAGCAAGAGACTCATTGTAAGAGGTATTTAGGAGTTTGAGGAGGTGCGGGGCCATCGAGTGCTAGAGTGGATAATGGGACTAGTACTAGTGGAGAGAGTGAGGGCATGATGCCCATTCGTGATTGATTTTATTTGATACGATGTATATATTTTTGAAAAACTATTATATATATATATGTGGATGTTGGTTTAATTTTGGATTCAGGTGTATTGTGTTATGGATTTTGGAATAGATTGGTATATGTATTGCAAATGGTTTATTTGACATTGATGTTAAGGCTGCATATGTTTTAGTAAAATGGTATTTGGGATATGTGATTTGATTATTGTTGATAAGTGTGATGTTATTTTTTATTTTGAATTATATGTAAGTAATAATTTATTGATTTTGTAATTGGTAAATTATTTTGATAAAGTGAACTGGTTTAAGCTTGGTAAAATAAGATATTGGTAAGGTCAGGAGTTGGATAATTTGGTTTGGCTAGGGATGGCTATTTGGAACTAAGGATGTTAGTTGTTAGTAGAAGGGGATGAAAGAGATCACTCTATGATTAATTCCCCAAGAGTGGCTCATGAATGCAAAGCCTATCCCTTTGGCTCCATCATCACCCATTAAGTGAAACTATGTAATCATATGTGTACTAATAAATGTTTGGACTATGTGTCTAATCCATTTGAGTAGGTGGCTCAAGAATACAAAGGCTATCCCTTTGAATTTATCATTTCCCCATAAAGTGAAGTTATGAACTGATATTAGTATGAATATGTGTCATATCACTCTATGCTGTATCACTATTTGAACCCTAATGGCCAATTAAACAAGTGTCCATATTACTCATGTTGTGTAGGAACATATGTTGTATCTGCTACTATCTATTGTGCACTAACTATAGTTGTGCATGGATACTTTACCAAATGTAACCTTATTAGATGTGAAACTAAAGTTGTGTGTTGTGAATAAGGATCAACTATCTATAATCATAGTGGATTACTATGTGAAATAACACCCTATGGATTTTGTTGTGATGCATATGACTGAGCAATAGATCAAGCTAGACCTATAACCTATAATGGGGGCTCATCTAATTAAAATCATAGTGGGTTTCTATGTGAGATAAGACTTAAAAAAATCAACCATAGTAAATATCTCTCAGGAGCAGTACTCTGTGGTGTGGGTTCATCTAATCTTAATCACAGTGGGTTGCTATGTGAGATAAGACCCAAAAAACTCAATCATAATGAATATCTCTCTAGAGTAGTACTTTGTTGTGGTGCCTGTGACTATGTTGAATATTCATATAGAACTGCACTATGTACTCCTTGGACTATAGTGTTATATGTAGGCTATTCTCACTGTATTGGTGTCCAAACCTTTTGAATAAGTGGAATAGGAGATCTCCTATGAAGCTCTATCCTAGAAGTCGCATTGCTCTCACGATGAGTAATTGATGATTCCATTGAAGGAATGTCTTGGGATTACTCAGCCATGGAGGAATGAGGTATAGGAATCCATGATGGAGGAGATCTTGGTGCCCCTTATGTAAATGCTATGATGCCATTATCAACACATCTATTAATGCAATCCTTGAGTTCATAACAATATTTATCTCTATGTCCATAGATATAATGATAGTTACAAAAGGGCTGATGTGGTTGTCTATATAAGAGATGTGGATCTCGTTGATGAGTAGAAGGTAATGTGATTAACCTCCTATCTAGTAGTGCTGATAATATGACACATGGGCTATCCCACTCTGAATCAAACTGTAGTGGTGCCTTGCTGTTATTCTCTATAATGCATATTGTAGGTTGTGCTCTAAAAACTAGCTCTCTATTCTTAACTGATTGCTTTTTTACTTGAGGTCTCCTATCTTGTTTAGGACATGGTGGATGCTATGTGCTAGGATTTATTGATGGAGGTATTTTTGTGAAATCTAGAGTAATTCAATCGACTGAATCTACCTCAATCAATCCTAATTTCTTTTCCAAGGCTAGAACTGTATAACATAAGTGCCTGAAAGAGGACTCTATCTGATATAATAGATACTCGAGGAAAGGTTGATGAAACCCCTTAATAAAGATATGTTAAATCTATAAATATGTTGGTTTATAGATCAATATTAACATGTGAATCTTGAATCGTAAGATATAATCACTAACTGGCTCTAAAGTATTCTAATGCAATGTGAAGAGTTTTTCATATGTAACATGAGGCACTGTGTTTGCTGTGTAATATCTAAAAAAAATGCCTCTTTTAAGTCATCATATGTGTGAAAGGAGCCAATGGGGAGTAGATGAAAGAACCAATTCTATGCTTCCCCCACTAAAGTTTGTTGGAATAACTTCAGTAGAATCAAAGGACTCGCATGAGATGGAAAAGCCTTCTAAAAGGCTTGAAGGTGTACGAATGGATCTACAGTTCCATCAAAGTGAGGCAATGATGGTATCTATAAATTCTTAGGTAATGAAGCTTTTACAAATGTCTTTGAAAGAGGGTTACCATGTAAATCATTGGCATCCATCCAAGATTTATAAGCCTTGTTTTCCAGGGTAAGGAGATGTACTTGGTGTTGTCATTCACCAACTTCATGCATCAACAAAATAATCTCCTGGGATGGTATATTATCATCTTGAAGTGGTTCATTTAATCATTGAATTTGATCATTAATTTTAGCCATGGGAATGCTACATTTAGTAATTGGATCATAGAGAGAGGGTGTACTCACTTGAACCTTTGAAGGAATGGTAACTTGGACTTTGGTAGAGGGATGTGGGCTATCATTCTCTTTAGGTGAAGAGCGAGAAATAAGTTCTACTGTAGTAGGGGGTAGCTTGGGAGATTCATTGGTATCTTTATGTTTTAGTGAATCACATTCTAATTGAGTAGAGGATGTGATGTTATCATTAACATATGCATTATTGAAATAGAATCATACATAGAAGTAGAAACAACACTTTGTAGTGCATTATGTTTGAGAGGAGGAGTGAGAGAAGAGTTAGAAACATGAGATGCATTTTATTCTTCACTATGAACATAATCATAATCATCATTCCATGCATTATAATAGTTAAAATATTTTTCATAGTCACTCTCATTTTCATATTCATTTGAATGTTCACTATCATACTCATTATCACTTCCATTGTCACTAAGGAGAGGTGTAAGAGAAGAATTTAATTCTTTTCCAATATGCAATAAATTATCATGTGAATTTGGAATATTATGTGCATCTATGTTATCCATAGATGGAGTGTATACATTATTTTCATTTGCAATAGAAGAAGTAAAAGTAAGAGAGTTATCATTTAGACATTCTTTTGGTAAAGTAGAGTTGAAATCATGAGATGGATCATTTAAAATAAGCATTGGCAATTTAATTTTATTACATTTATATTGTTTTATTTTGAACATAAAAGTAGCAAAAGAGAGAGAGAGAGAGATTAGGTTCACATGGAAGCAAATTATCACCAATAAGAGGTTCACTTAGAAGTGCATGACTAATTTGTTCTTTTGGTGCATTGTGCATAAGAGAATGAGGTGAAAAGTATCTTAACCATTTATCAAAATTATTTTCTTTAGAAGAAGAAATAAAAGAGATAGGTTTGATAGAAGAAGATGCATCTAATTTTTATTCACTATCACTTTCACATGTATCATCATATTCCTCATTACAACAATAGTAATTATCTTCATTGTAAATGAAATCATTTTCCACATTTTTAGATAATGTGTAATTTTGCAAATTTGTCTATTCATTGTCATAATTATGAGAAAACTTTAGAAATTGATCTATGGGATGAGAGGGAAGAAGTGACTTAGTGGCCATTTTATTTCTTTCACCAAAGAGAATATATAAAAGTACTATTAAGCAAATAAATACAATAATAACTACTAATATAGAGATTTTGAAGATGTTTTTGACACTCTAAATAATTTACAAAAATTCTAAAATATTTTTCTAAAAATTATAAGGAAGAAAGGCTTGGGGGTTGAGGACCTAGTTTGGAAATCTAGGGTTTTTGGTTGGGGTTTTAGAATTTTTAAAAATTATTGCTATAATTTAAATTCAAAAATAAATTTGAATAAGATAAATGTACAAAAATTTATACAAAAATCAGAAATTTGAAATTTGAATTTTTGCACATGATAACTACTAATATTGAGATTTTGAAAATATTTTTGACACTCCAAAGAATTTGTAAAAATTCCAAAATATTTTTCTAAAAATTGTAAGGGAGGGAGGCTTAGGGTTTGAGGACCTAGTTTCGAAATTTAGGATTTTGTGTTAGGATTTTAGAAATTTTGAAAATTATTGAAATAATTTAAATTATAAAACAATATTTGAATAGAATTAATGAAAAAAATTTTATACTAAAATAAAAAATTTGAAATTGAATTTTTGCGCAAAATATGAAGGAAAAACCCTAAGGGTACCTAGGATTTTAGATTTGTTCGAAGTAAGTTGGGTTCACCAAATATTTTATTATTTTTGGGAAACTAGTGTTTAGTTTCTAAACAATAAAGGGTCTAGAGTAAGGGGAAAAATCTAATCTAATATAGTAAAATACATATTTTTATCAAATTAATTACATAGGGAAGAGAAGTAACTTATCTAGAAAAGTAGATTGAGACGACTGTTTAAAGGCTTAAAAACTATTGCACAAGATTGGGAAGATGTCAAGAATTTGAATTTATCTTTCATTTAATGAAAGGATAGGAGCAATAGTTTTTAAGCCTTTAAACTTTGGGGTCCAATGCTATAGTCCAGGTCCTGTCGCTATTGTCCAAACTGGTCATAGAGCTCTATGTTTTATAGGTTTTGTCTGCTATCTCTATGTGAGCCTGCCTGTGAAATTTTAGATCCTGAATGTCAATGGAGTTCCTTGTAGAGATGTTTTAATCTTCAAAACCCTGGGTTCATCTACACACATAGAAAAACAAAATACATCAAAAGAAAAAGGGGGAAAACTAGGTTAGGGGAAGTATGATTGCTGTCTATATTAACCCTCAAGCTAGGGTCTCAAATTAAATGTAGTTCTCCCTTAGGGAACATGTATAATCAACATGCATGATAGATGTAAGAATCAAGTTTTCCTAGGCCCTTCCTTGATCAAACATGTAAATCTATGTGTGATGCAGAATGTTGAGATATATTATTAACTACATTTTAATTATGTATTGTGCCCAAGTAGTAAGTGCTAGATATAAAATTCCTTGTGAAGTCCTTTATATAGGAGACTCTTTGTTTTGAATTTGGGAAATTTCATATTTGACTGACATAAAAAAGACAAACAAAACTTAATGATGAAGCTAAGAAAGGTTTAGGACTCATTAAGCAAGACAAACTGACCATTGGGACTAAAAAATGCAATTAGATAAGAGTGCTAGAAATAGGACACCCTAGGGTCTAGTGCTATAGTCCAACCCCAACACTCCTAACCTATAGGCTTGGAACCCATGGGGATGGAATTAACATAGGGAATAGAGTCTGGCTGAGCTGAAATGACCATTTAGAAGGCTACAAATGACTGATAATAAGCAAAAAGGTAACTCAAGCATGAAACAAGACCACAATAAGTAAAATAAAAGACATGGCTAAATGTGAACAAGTCTCATATTCTTCAATCTGAGTCTCCTATGAAAGGACTGTGAAAAGACATGATATGGTGGTTTATTAACCAATTTAGGGTGTATACACTTTCAAAACTACATTTCACCATATAAAACTGCATAAGTTAGTGCAAAATCACATTTTGCAGGGTCAATAATGCATATATGAAGTGAAATAACACATGTCCAAGGAAAACAAAGCCTTATCAACATAATATCACATTTTAACCAGTGAAAAAATGCATGTTTAGCACAATACCATAGGTGTAATAATGCAACTCCATAGGGCAATACCACAACTACCAGGTGCAAAATTGTAATTTCCTATGTAACATTTGTGAGATTCAATTTTTCACTTTTTTGGTCATCAAGTTAAAATTTTAGCATGAAAAATGTTAGAAATAGGTCCTAAAATTCCATGGGAAGAAATTTTTGGGGTGTGAATCCCACTAGGCATGCCATTATGTATCATAAGATTACGAAGAGGATTGTTAGTCTCTTGTTAGTGAATAAAATTCAAACCAAACAACTTAAATTCAAACTAATAATTCTTGCTTAAGTACTAGGGTGAGCATAAATAACAAGAACACAATTAAGACACAACTAAAAGCATAAAAAAGAAATTCCCTTTGAAATTCCTTGTAACTCTGAATCCACTTGTTGAGGTAGTTGGCTTGCCTGGCTTGTGGAGAATGGAATCTTTGTCAATGGTGCTTTTGCATCATCTGCCCTTTGTTCACCTTGGCTTGGCTTGGTAAATGGGCATGGTAACAATACCATAATTAATATTTATATGTATTGTAGCATAATAACTTTACACCAAGAGAGTTCATTTAGAATAGTCCTGACACTTGTATTTATAGCCTCTAAAGTTAACTCTAACACAAGTGAAATTAGGTTAGAATTAACTATGATTGAGTTCAAACTAACCATAGGTGAGTTGAGGCTAACCCTAGTTGAGTTAAGGAGGGGACATGTAATTAATATTTGGGATAACAATCCCATTAATTAGATGTGGCTCTCCATTTATGAAATTATTGCATTTTAGGGAGATATTTTAATTCCTTAACTTTGAGGATGATGATGTCATCATGACCTCATATTTATTGAAATTTACTTTTTGTAAAATTTGTTTTCACTAATTTCATATAGAAAATTAACTTAATAATTTAATTTGGTTTGATTAGTTAATTCATTCTGCTTAGCATTTTAACACTTTAAGAATTGTTCAAGTGCCCCACTTAATGGGTCCAAAGGCCAAACTGTGAGATGTTAAGTCTCAAGGTGATTGGAGATGAATCTGTGAGAGGTTACTATTGTGTACATGATAATACCTAAAATAAGGATGCCTCAACATGATTCTGAGCACTTGTGTCTGATGTGTAAATGAAATTGGGATGTTTAGTGATTCCTAGGATTAATTTATAATGTTTGATAGAAATCAATCTAAAGTCTGGTTAGAAGCCGATTATGGCTAGAATGGGGTGTCTACACTACCTTCACTTATTTTAGTTCACTATCACCTTATAGGTTAGAAATTTGGATCATGTGCATAGGTTCCCATAATTAGTCTTTTGTTCAAAACCCTTGATCCTTCAACTTGGGATGTCACCTTAAAAAATAGGGGTTAGTGGGCTCAAGAAAATATGATCTAACCTCAAATACCTCTCTATCAATGAGCACTACCTACATATCCATATACTCTAAAAAGAGCCTCATATAGATGTAATTTTTCTCTTATATAAGCTTGTGTGTGAATAATTATTCAATATGCCATATTCGAGTGCATGTAGTGATCTAGCTTGTAACTTAACAAATGTTGCTTATGGGTTGCTCTTTGAATACTTCAAGATTTTAAGAAGACTAATCCTATGACTTATTTGGAAATAAGGAAGAATAGAGTCTTATAACTCAGTTGTACAAGTGATTTCTTGTAGTGTAGTGTGAACTTGAGAGGTGTTTGCTTATATTTTTTTTGATGGATAATGAGTGACCTTTGATTTGTATATATACCACACATTTTGAAATAATATCAAGGGATAGTTAATAAAGATAAATATGCCAACCCATACATGTTGAAATATTTGTAATTTAATTTTTTGGAAGGCAGGGCCACTAGTGTCAAATTGGAAACACTAACATCAAAATTAGTGTCCCAATATGGACACTAGTGTCTTATAGGGTTAAAAACTATTAAGGATCTATACCTATCTATGCAAGATAAAAATTAGGTTTTATACATACTGAAGGTCATAGGTGATCTGAGTAATTATAATGTTCGGGTCAGACTATAGGATAAGAAAATTGGCATAGTGAGATGGTGAACATGAGCTTTTTGACAGTGGGAAGGTCATGAATTGAAGGGTTGGGCCATGATTAGTATTTGTCAATTGTACAAGACTAGTATTATTATATAAACTCATATTTTAGTATCTACAAAAATAAAGTACATAAATTAATAGCATAAATCAATGAACATATGAACATTCATTCATAAAGATAATAGAGGCATAAAGTTTTGTAATAATCTTATTTATTGATTTCTAAAAATAACACAAAGTATCTTCTTTCTCCCTTTCTTCTCTCCAAAATTATGTATATTATCAAAAACTTAAAATGTCCATTTAGGATGGCATGCAAGCTTCTATTTAAAGCCTAAAAGGTGGTGGTTACCAAGTAGGAAACTACATATTGACTTTGTAGACCATTATAATAGTCACTTTTATAAAAATAGAATAATTACACTTTTAATTCAAAAGTGAAATTTACAAATTGAAAAAAGACATAACTTTAAAACTTGAAAAGTAATCATATCAAAACACAATTTTAAAAATTAGTAATTAGAGTAAACTAAAACACAATTTTGGAAACTATAATTTAGATAATCTCTTCCACCACCTACTGA
Source organism: Torreya grandis (assembly GCA_037957365.1). Classification (NCBI taxonomy): domain Eukaryota; kingdom Viridiplantae; phylum Streptophyta; class Pinopsida; order Cupressales; family Taxaceae; genus Torreya; species Torreya grandis. The sequence goes on along the minus strand of JARHVA010003074.1, from coordinate 228,532 downwards.
TTATTGCCTTCATCATAAACAATCTAACATTCCTTTTGATTATTTTATTGTAACCTATTTCTATATTCATCAAACAAATTCATTAATTTTTTAACTTTATCTTCCTTTAGACCATCTGAATGGAGGAAGATAATTTATCCTTCACCTTAAAGGTCTATCACTTGATGTGGAACATGTTGAAAATTCATAAAATATTTGTCTAGTTTATCTAAAGTATCCTGATATCTAATGAACCTTTGAATAAAATCATATTTGAAAGCAAAGCTAGGATTTGACTCCTCCATCAACTACTTGAACTCATTCTTGATAGTCTCTGCAAGGAGAACCACTCAATTATTGTCAAGAAATGAGCAAGGAATTTTTTAAATTACCTCCTTTATATTGTCTATAGCATCAATTGCCATCATCCAAGACTCTTTGAAAGTTTTAAGGATTATTCAAGCATTTGAATCTGAAACTTAGTAGCACTTAATAATTTTGTGTGGTCACTTTGATATTCTTAAATTAGAACATTTTCTATGACAAGAGAATTTGGAGTTGTTTTAGACAAGGATTCTAACCTTGGTAATAATTTAGTCCATTTATTGGTTTTTATTTTATATGTAGCCTTAGTTTTCTTAACACAATTGAGCTCATTCTTAATTATTGCATAAACTGGTGTAGTTACATTTATTGATTGTGTCCCTTGAAGGAACAAATTCTCCACCATTCTTTGGTGTCCCTATTAATATGTCCTATATCCTCATTTGTTTTCAATGGTTTAGTATCAGGAGCATAATCATGGGGGAGTGATCAAATTAGATTCACTAATTTTTGTACCATTGACGAGAGTTGTTCAACCTTTTTATTTAGGTGATCTTTGGTCACTTTATCCTAATAATTTTTTTTGAATAATGTGTTGATGGTTGTTTTTAAAGATACTCCCTCACACGTAGATTTTCCAAGTTTTATCTTAGATATTTGGTAATCGTCGACACCAATTTATTCCTTGAATTTGTTAGGAGGAGGAACCACAACCTTGACATATCTATTACCATGCTCATCCATGACTATGTGATAAACTATTTTGGGTTTCTTTGGTGCATGAGGAGTTGGGGTGGTAAGTTCACTATAGTCAATCTCATGTGGCTCAATGATTTTCTTCCTCTTCTTGACTACCTCATTCAACCAATCTAGACTATCTGCATTAGGAGCCTCGTGTAGAGATCCTTATTCTATTTGGGTCTAAGTTTCAGTGGGATCAGAGGGAATTATTAGGGTTTGCTCTTATATAAGCACATTAACTCCCTTATCTCACTTAAGAGATTTAGGTTTAGATTCAGGAGCAAAAGGCAAAGGTGGAGTGGTAACCTTTGATGAAGGTTGATGAGGCAAGTTGATTACTTTAGGGGAAGGCTAAGGAGATGTGATTTTTGAAGGAGTAGATGTGAGAACCACTAGATGAGGTTTTATGTCCATATAATGCAATGTGGTGTTCATGATCAAGCCTCGAGATTGAACCACATTTGAAGATGGGTTACTTAAAATAGTAGGGATCCCAATGGTTCCTTTGGACCCTCCAATCAAGTTCCTAATCTTGATCTTAAGCAAATTTTTAGTTTGACCAACTTATGGGGCCTCTAATTCCCATTTTTCCTCTTCAATTACAATTTGGCTTGTACTAACACCAAAAGAGGAACTTGCATGTTATTTTCCCTTCTTTGATTGTTATTAATGATTCAAACCTATGTATACAACTTTTAATGGTGGGGGAAATCTAATATTCTCTACATTGTTTGTGTCTTATCTTCTAAGAATGTTGATTTTGACTTCCTCTAATTAATTCAGGGTAGGGGTCTCAGCTCTATATTTTTCTTATGATAATCTAGATCCATGTTTTCCTCATCATTTTCAACTTACTATAGAATTTATGTAATTTTATAATCGATAACCTCCTCTAAGGTGAAGCTAGAGTAATCTCTGAGCTTGATTTCCCTCTTGTCATCACAATCCATTTAGTAGTTTTCAAAATATGGGACATAATGGTATGCAAAACTAAGAGTATTTTTAATAAATCCTTTGACATTAAAGTAAGGTCTATTATGAAAATGTTAGAGTTACCCGATTTATTCTTAGATTAATTTCTTTTGATTTAAAGAGTCATGGGAAAGTATATATCCCAATAGTGATTAGGAAATGAACTCTTGCCTTATGTTTGATAGATAATAGCTTGTGTGTTTCTAATAGTTGATGCACCCATTACACCGAATCCCACCTATCATCAATTAAATTTGGTAGCATATAGGGTGAAATCTCAAAACCACACACTCTGATATATAAAAAAGTAAGGAATTGTGTGAACCGAGCACCCCATTTGGAGATCTTGATAGTGGCCATAATAGAAAACTTGAAATGATATGGATTAGGTTCAAACATGTGGATGACATAGTGTAATAAATCATCATTGACTCTATGAAAATGCTTAATGCTGACCTCCAATATGAGTCAAGGTTAAAACTCATAAATTTACATTGTGAATATTTTCCCAACTATATTCAATCTATTATAGAATCTTCTATGGGAAACTACATAAACCAAATAGGAAGTCATGAATAAATTTCATGTGTGATGAACCTCACATAACTACTTATGAATATAATCATTACTGATTATCATGTATGTTTGAACTATATTTTTACATCCACTCATGAAAATCCCTAGTAGTGGGGTTCCCAATCACTCTATTAGAAGTGTGATGATGTCATTAATTTCCATCTTAAAATCATTGTGTGGGATAGTCTTAGGTAGCCTAGTGGAGGATATCTTCATTTTTATGAGCCAATGATTATTTAATAACTTTAAGCAAGAAACTAAGTTGTCATCCTAAAATTATTGAGCATTTTTAAGGGTGAGATCAACAAAATACTCATGATTGTATATATACATCATGTCCTCAATAAGTTATGCACCAAGATGAATAACATATTCATATTTTGAATTCTTAACCTCCTTGTTTTTATCATAATGATTAGCTAAAGTTAACACCAATTCATGACACTACACTGATGTCAAAAAAACTATAGCCCAAGGTAACACATTGTTGTATATATTTTGAATCTAGTCAAATTTAGGTTCAACATTGATCCTTTCCTAGAAAATTGGTAACCTAATATGCCCCAAATCAATGTTGATGATTTTATATATGTTTGAATCTAAATTAAATTGGGGTGAACCCCTAAAGTTGATAGTCCATGTCACCTTTTTCTTTAGAGTTCCTGACATGTATGACTAAAAATGTTTACTTTGATGGAAAACATGCATGTGGGTAGTAAAAAAAGGAGATTGAAAAATAGGTGTTAGAACTTGTGGGCTAATAGGCAGTCATCAAGGTTTGAGGGCTAGGCAATTGTCAGGGTTCAGTGGCTACTAGGTAATCATTAGAGTTTGGTGGCTACTATGAAGTTGTCAGTTTATGACAAGATGGGAATAGGGATACAAGATCTAAGAGGTATTTTATAGGTGGTAGAGTCTAAGGGCTACTTGGAAAGAAACAAGATTTGACACTTTCTTGGTAGGAGGCAAGATTTGGTGGGATGCAGGTGGATGAGTAAAGTCCTAAAAGATGTAGATAATAAATTTTGTTGAAGTGTTTTGTGACTACTAGAATATGTAAAAACTATAGAAACTTATGGAAGAACCATCAAATCATATATAATTTTTTTGAAGCCTATATAATAACTGTTAATATTAAACATGAATAAACTTGGAAAAGTGAGGCTAGGGATTATCGATCATTAGAGCTCTATAAAGGTGAATGGGACAAATTGATAATTTAAATGGGGGTGAATGGATATGTAGGGGAAGGTTGGAGACACCCAAACATGCATGAAACTAACCATATTAATGATAAATTATGTGAGTATTTGGAAGGCATTGAGGTTTTGGGGTTGTTAAGTAGGCATCAGGCTCTAATGACTACAAAATAGTTATCAAACTTTGGTGGCTACCAAATAGATATCGGACTCTAGTGGTTGCCAGACAATTGTTAGAATCTATTTAATTCAAAACAACTATTAGAGTTTTGTGGCTTCTAAACAACTATCAAAGTTTATTAGCTATCAATCAGATGTTAGGGTCTGAGAGCTGCCAAATAATTATTGGGGTCCAAGGGTTGCCAAATAGTTCACCAGTTTTGATAACCAAAGAATGAAGACCTGGGAATCTATGATCATTAAGATTTATTTTTAAATAACTACAATGAAATTTAACTCTCAATATAAATTTATTGTCTACACTCAAATTTGGGTACAACAATTGGCTCTGATTAAGGACTTAGACTAAAAAAGACAAAGTATGAACTCTAGAATCTTAGGTGATACAGATCAACATCTAATTCTATTGGGCTACAAAGTCATTATCACACAATAATATTTTTTCAAATGGGAAATTGAAAAAATACATGAGAGAAAGAGAGAACTAAAATAAAAACACAACCAAAACAAAAGGGAGATGAAACAAGAGAGGAAACACGACCAAAATCCTAAACTTGCCTATGTACATGGTTTAAAATGACCAACCTTTTAATGTTTGAAAAGTTTCAGATATTTCCCACTATAGGGCAATAAAAGATGAGTTCATTTAGGTAAGCTAGATAGAAGGTATTATCCCCATAAAAATGTCAAATTTTAAAAGGGTCCTTTCGTAATGAATCAAACTTTATGTGAATACCTTTGTGTTCTCTTCTTTTATCCCATAAGAGGACAAGATCATTAATTTGGAAATCCATGTGCTTAACTTTCTTGTCGAATAAATCCTTTGCCTTTATTTCATGCTATGTAATTTGATTAACTATTTCAACTCTTTCCTCTTCTAGTTTATTCACATAGATGATCCTATTATTTTAATAATATCTAAAACTTTGATCCTCAAATGTCTTAGTGAGATGAAGAGTTGGCAACTCTAGTGAGATTGACAATGCAATGTCAATGCCATACATTAACTAAAAGGTGTCATATTGATATATATATTTAGGTTAATGTGATCAACCCAAAGTGCATTATATAACTTTTAATGTTAGTTCCACTTATTATCATTCATGAGATTTCAAATAATGGTGATAATATTCTTATTGCTAGATTTTGCTTGGCCATTCTTTTATGGGTAGTAGTCATAAGAATGAGATATGGATATCTTGTATCCATGAAAAAATCCAACAAGCTCAAAATAATATAAATTATAAGCATTTTCTATTACTATCTTCTATGTTACACCATACCTAACCGAGATATTTTCCTTAATGAAGTTACACACCACTTCTAAAGTGGTTTACTTGACACAAATAACTTCTACCAATTTTGTAAAATAATCAGTCGCAATAAGAACATGGGTGTGATCGGCACTAGAATGAGGATTGAGTTCACTAATGAAGTCAAGACCCCATTGTTGAAAAGGCTCTTCGATCAAAACTAGTTTTAATAGCAGTGTTGTGAGCTTTGGTCTACCCACAAACTACTGACATGCCTCACACTTTGAAAAGGTAGAGCAGTAGTAATTTTCTCTTAGATATTATGTGTCATGATAGGAGAGGAAAAGTAACCTCCACATACTTTGTTATGAAATGCCTCTAACAATCTCTTCTGTTGTTCTTTATGAACACATCTCAAGAAAAGATGATCCATCCCTCTCTTGAATAGAACCTATCCCAAATAATGCACTTAGAAACTCTTAGATTTATTGCCATTTTTTATTTAGTAGTGATATTTTTAGGACACTCTCCATATGTGAATAAGTATGTTATATTTATATAGCTATCATCAATGGAGGTAATGAAAATAATGAGGGATAACTATTCAAGCACATCTTGCTTATATGATTCATAAAGGTCCTCATTATTGGGCCCATTTTCAACTATAATCTGACACAAGCCACATCCTCAAACAAGATTAGTTAGTTTGATATCAAAGACATACTCTTGGACCTTTATTATCTACCCTCCTCTTTGAGCCAAGCTCCTATTGAGTCAAGATAGACTTGACCACAATATCTAATAACATTACTATAGTATATGAGTTTAAGATATAATATTTAAATTGTTTGATAGCCTTAACTATTGTATAAGCATACTTTTCAATTGAGGAGTATCTAATTTCATGATTCTTTAAACTACATCTCATGAAGGCTATAGGTACTAGATTCCTTCATTATTTTTTGTACCATGATTACTAATAGAGTATGCTGTGATGTGTAACAATAAATCATTAAACTTTTATTGAAATTAGGGCACACTAGGGTCAATGTTTGGGCAATGGTATTTTTAATTTAATTAAAGGCTTCTTTACCTCCCTTACTCCAATTCAAGGCACCTTTTCCTTTCATCATTTTTACAATATGCTTTGTGAGCTCTGCTAAGTTGGGGATAAACCTTCTCAAAAAATTCATCTTCATGAAGAAAGGGTGAACACTTGGCTTGCTAGTAGGAAGAGTTAGATTTTGGATGGCTTTAACCCTATTTGGATTGATCTTTATTACTTATTTTGACATAACATGACCAAGAATATTCCCTTCAGTCACCCCAAATATAGATTTCTTTGGATTAAACAAAATACCATGAGCTCTGTAATTTTCAAACACTTTAGCTAGGTGATCATAGTGGTCTTCTCACTTCTTTAAAAAGATGGTTAGATAATCTAGGTATACTACTATTATCTTATTTTTAAGACCATGTAATTAAAAATCCATTGCCCTTTAAAAATTAGCTCCAATACTGATGGGGCTAAAGGGAATTTTTATATATGTGAAGGTTCCCCAAGGCCTCGTGAACACCATCTTATGTTGGTCTTCAATAGTAACCTCAAATTGATTATAGTCGAGAAAACCATCAAGCATGGAGAACATATCTGACCCTATGACATCTTATAATATTTAATCCATGATTGGTAGAGGATAATTGTATTTTAGAGACACTTGATTAAGATTCCTAAAATCAACATAAATTTAGATTTCACCACTCTTTGACGAATATGCACAATATTAGCCACCCACATAAAATGATGAATAGGGCATATAATGTGTGCGTCAAGCATATTTTGAATCTCAACATGGATGGTTGCAAAAAAATTGGGATTATAATGTTCTTTCTACCTATAAGGAGATATAATAGGTTTCAAAGGAATGTTATGCTTCATCTCTTTCAGCCTGAAGGATTTGAGATCATCATAACTCCAAGAAAAGACATATTTGTATAACTTGAAGATGTTATCAAACTTATGTGTCTCTTCTTTTGGGAAACATTTACTGATGCTAATGCATCTAAATTCTTCATAAGTACTGATATTTACTTTCTCATACTTAGAAGACCTAGTTGGTTATCATTAAACTTTTTCTTTGACATACCTATCATGTTTACTAAAAAGTCTTTTAGAGAAATCAAAACTTTTAAAATATTATTCCTTTTCAACTAAATCACCCCTTCATGCTTATTTTCATCTTGAGTTTTTGATCATTTAGTGGTTGTAGTTGAGAAAAAATCTCTAACATCATTTTCATCATCTTGGATATGTGATTCCCTATATGCGGAAGTGTTACCCTAAAAATAGAGATTTCTAAAGTTATCTAACTTTTTAAGGAAGGATATTATTTGTTCATCACTATTGAAAACCTGTCAGTGTTCTAAGTTGTCAGTCACGCTAGACGTAGACACTATTTCAATAGTGTATTTTTCTTTATCCACACCAAGAGGAAAAATCATTAGTGAAGTAGAAACAATAGGTGCATTTACCTTTGCATTGTCATCTCTTAGAATAACTATGATTTAAAATGATTTGAATATTTTGATACTATCCCACACATGATTCTTATAATGCTTCAAATGATCTTTTCTCACTTGATATTAGTTCTTTACTTGTTTTACAATGAGCTCAACATCATCTTATGCTTTCAAGTTTTTAAATCCCTTTTATTCAGCTGTTTGTAATTTGAGAAAAACAAGTCTTCATATTTAGTAGTGTCATTTGTGCTTTCAAATTGAAGCTTGTAAGAGTAGGGAAAAACTTCTTCATTTAGCAAAACAAGAATAATTATGACTCCAATGCTAGTCAAAGAGTAGCTACTATCTAATTTAAGAGTTTAGATGTCATTTGGATTAATTTTAACAACATCTGGCATATCCAACTCTTCTTTGAACATCATCATGTAGTTCCCTAAGCCAACATCTTCATAAAGTATATCAACTTGTGGGTCTTCCAATTTTCACATTGTGAGTTTGGCCTTTGATTCAAGTTCTAACATGTGCTTGACCCCATTTACTGAGAATGTAAAATGAGACAAATACATTTAAATATCTCCACCCAAATATTTACAAAAGTTTATTCCTAATAATATACCATATGTGGTTGGGATATTTCTTACTATTATAGTCATTTTTATCCTCTTCTGATGGAAAGAAGCTAAAACTACTTAGGCATCCTTGATCTGGCCAACTAATGGGATTCGTTTGGTGTTTATTGAAAAATATTGACCAAACATTTTATTATAGGTAAGTCCTAAAGTGCAATAAAATTTGGGTGGCATGATGTTATCTAAGGCTCTAGTATCAATTATGCAATTATTTAGTTTGTAGCCTTTTAAGAAAGGGGATATGTAAAATGGTTCTTGTTTCCCATTATTAGAAGTAGATGCAACTATAGTATTTACTAAGTGTTTCAAATTGATCGAGATTAGATCTTAGTTATTCAGCTTGGGACATTTGAATCTTAGATTTAGTTACACGATCTAAGATATCAAATGATGGGATATTGGAAGAAAATGTGGCATCTAAATTTATATGTGATGAAGATATATCCACAAAATTTTATAATTAGGACTGATCTTTTGATTTTCTTGAGTATGAGTTTGAGGAGATACCTTAAATTTAGACTACTTTATATTTGCCAAAGGAGATAAGGGAGATTATCAAAGAAGGATTACAGTTGTATGGGATGCCTTAAGAGCTTCCTTAGCTTTAAACCTCTCATTTTGGTTCACTTTATAGTATCTGCTTCTTTTTGGTTTCTTCCTTCAAGTTGATCTTATATGTAATACATAAGATTGATCATTCATATCTCTAAGTACTTCCTCGTAATCATCTTCTTCAGAATCATATTCCATAAAGACATTGCTAGAGTTTCCACCATGTTCTTCAGTTTTATATTCATGAAAACCTAGATATTCTATTTCAATTTATTCATCAACGTACATGTAAATTTATTCTAATTCTCATATTACATTCACTATAAGAGCTTAGATAGCCAATTTTGGTTGTGGATCTTACAATTAAGGATGATTGTTATTGTGAGGAATATAGCTCCTCCTAGGGATATCCTGGTATGTAGCCAATTCCTTTCAAGGTAACTACTTCTTTAGAGTGACAATATCATTTTCCAATTTTTTTAATCAACTGTTTCATGGAATCTTGGTTCAAAACTTGCCATTTAGAATTTAAAGATTGTCTTCTTAATTTCCTAGCCATAACCATGTCATTGGCAACCTCCATGGTGAATGATTGAGTTTTCTCCAGGTCATGTAAGATATTCCTCCTAAATAGAAAACCCACTTCTGGCATTTGAGCATTTCTAAAGAAACATTTTTGATTCTCCAGCCTAGGTTTTATTGTTTGAGGAATCTTACTTAACAATTTGTTGAACTTAGAAATAAAGTCCTGCATGTGTTCATGAGCTTCCTTTTTCATTTGAGTTAATTACACAAAAAGTGCATGCACATTCTTAGTTAGTTTGAATCGACCTTCAAACTTCATTTTTATAGTATTCTAGTTGATAACGAAACTTGGGACAAGATGATAAAACTAGGTAACTACCCCATTCTATGAAACTTTCTATGAATAACCTCACAACAACATCTTCATGTTCAACTCCTAAGCTCCCATATACGACAAAAAAAGTATCAACATATTTCATGTAACTATCCTAGAGATAACGACCTAATCACATTATCCCAAGGTATTGCCATATTTTGAAAAACTATTTTTGGGGTATGATAGTCTTAGAAAGAACAAGCACTTAGCTTATCAAGTACCCCCTTGTTGTTACTTATTAGACTTAGGACTTGTAGGTAAACTTATGATTTTTTTTCTTCTTACTTTCTTCTTAGGATTCAATTAAAAATTAAGAAGTTGTTGCAACTCAAAGAAAGGGTTAGACACACCTTTAACTTTGCTCTAATAAAATTTATTTCTACCAGGATGAAAAATATTATTAATTAGGAACACAAGGTGGTTGAATAAAAATACAAACCACTATTGTCATAAATTTTTGTGGCTTGTATAGAGAACTTATGGTATATGTGGCTTGCATGGAAAATCATAAAACATGCCCCATGATGGGTGCCACAAATTGTTAGTTTGATTTTTTGTAGATGGAAAAAAGTATGTGTATCACAGACAACAATGCTACGAGATAGATTCAATCCTCTATTAGCAAGCAAGACTACCTTTATTTAAAGTAAATGAAACTTAAAATAAAAATTATTTACAAATATACATTTTTGTTTTGGGGTTTTGCATGTGTGTAGAAAGAATTTCAATGAGGGGAAGATAGATGAATAACATAAAGGGTTATGAAATTTAGAAGAAAAGAGAAAGAACATGAATAATCAAGAAAATGTAGGTTTTAATTATATTTCATATTCTAAAAATGAAAATAAGAATGACTATTTAACCATAAATATTTTGCATAAATGAAAGTGTAAAAATCAATAGCATGAATCAATGAACATAATGACATTCATTCATAAATACAACTGAGGCACAAAGTCATAAAATAATCTCATTTTATTGATTTCTGAGAAAAACTCAAAGTTTCTTCTTACTCAATTTCTTCTCTCCAAAATCTTATATCTTGTTAAAAAGTTAAAAAACACCTTTAAAATGGCATGCAAGCCTCTATTTAAGGCCTAAAAGGTGTTGGTTACCAAGTAGGAAACTACATATTGACTTGGTAAACCATTATAATAATCACTTTTCTAAAAATAAAATAATTGCACTTTTATTTATAAAGTGACATTTACAAAGTGCAAAAAGACATAAATTAAAAACTACAAAAAGTAATCTTGTCAAAATGCAATTTAAAAAAATACAAATTAGAGCACACCAAATTACAGTTTTAGAAGCTATAATTTAGAGAATCTCTTCCACCACCTACTAATTGTTGACTTCATCATAAACAATTTAAAATTCCCTCTAATTTTTATCTGTAACCTCTTTTAATATTCATCAAACAACTTCATTATTTCTTTAACTTTGTCTTCGTCTAGACCATTTAAATAGAGGCAACTACTTTCTCCTTCAACTTGAAGGCCTATCACTTGATGTGGAACATGTTAAAAATTATTCAAATCTTTATCTAGTTTATTATAAGTGTTTTAATATCTGATGAACCTTTGAATACACTTAAAACTAAAGGCAAAGCTATGATTTTAATATTTTTCTATCAATTGCTTTAATTCATTCTTGATAGTCTCTGCAGGGTGTGCCACTCCATTATTGTCAAAATACAAGCAAATACATTTTTTTATTACCTTTTTCTATATCATTTGTAGCATCAACTACCTTCATCTGAGACTCTTTGATTTTTTCAAGGGATTATTAAAGCATATGAATGTGGAACTTAGTAGCACCTAATAATTTTGTGTGGTCACTGTAACATTCTTGACATAGAACATTTTATATGATGAGAGTGCCTGGATCTATTTTGGAGAAGGATTCTTACTCTGACAATAATTGTTTCCATTTGTTGAATTTTATTTTATATGTAGCCTTAAATTTCCTAGTATAATTAATCTCATTTTCAATTTCTGCATAAACTGACATAACTATGTTTATTGATCCAGTCTTTTGAAGGAGTAACTTCTCCGACAATTCCTTGGTGGCCCTACCCATATGTCCTATCTCCTCAACTGTTCTTGATGTTTTGGTATCTAATGCATAATCATGTGGAGTGATCAAACTGGATTTACCAATTTATAAACCACTAATGAAAGTTATTTGACCTTTTCCTTTTGATAAATTTTGGTCACTTTATTCTAATCATTTTTTTGAATATTGTGCAAATGGTTAATTTTATATATTATTTTAATCCCTCATGAATAAATTTTCTAAGGTGTAACTTTGATATTTGGTAATCACCAACACTGATTTATTCCTTTAATTTTTTAGGAAGAACAACAACCTCAGTATGTCTCTCACCATGCTCATCCATGACTATGAAATAAATCATTTTGGGTTTCTGAGGTACACGAGAAGTTGGGGAAATAAGAGCACTTAAGTCAATTTCCTATGGCTAAATAATTTTATTCCTCTTCTTGACTACCTCATTCAACCAATCTAGAATATATGCACTAGGAGCCTATTGTAGATATACTTATTTTTTCTGGGTCTTAGTTTTAATGGGATTAAGGGGAATTATTAGGGTATGTTTTGATGTAAGCAAGAAATCTCCCTTATCTCACTTAAGAGATTTAGGTTTAGAATAGGAGCATAAGACAAAGGTGGAGTGGCAAACTTCGGTGAAGGTTGAGGAGGAAAGTTGATTACTTTTGGAGAAGGTTGATGATATTTGTTTTTTTGGAGGAGTAGATATAAGAGTCATTAGATAAAGGTTTGTGGCCATGTACTATGATATGGTGTTCTTGATCAAGCCTTAAGAATGAACCACATTTGAAAATGGGTCATTTAAAATAGTAGATATCCTAGGAGCTCCTTGAGTGTTGGGGATCAACCAACAATGTTGATTACACTTATGAAAGCAATAAAATGCGGAATTAACCAGAAAGATAAGTAACTAGAATGATAAATAGCAAAGAACAAGAGATACAAGAAACCACCCTGAAAACTTGTATTAAACTCTTTACAAAAGGAATACAATTGAAGAAACTTCTTTTCTTCCACACCTCTCTCAGATGTACAGATCTCTCTCTAGATCTCTTTCCCTCAAGAGCTCTCTCTCTCAAGTAAAATCAATTCCAACAACCTGGAATGATTCACATATACAATTCTGTACTGTTCAACATTTACACATACATTAAGCTAAGAAGATCTATCCTATTATATAATAATTAGGAAACATGAGCATACAACTACAACCATCAGATGCACCTCCTAATCAAGGGCTCTAAACAGTCTTACTAATAATAGAGATGCAGACTTAAGACTATCACTTAATCTTAAAATGCAAACATTCTGTTCTATCCATGGAAATAGCTTTCTGGATGCATAGGTAACCGACGTCAGTTCCTGCCTGCTTGCCTATGACCGACGTCGACTGATCCATGACCGATGTCGGCATCTCCTGAATTACTCCTGACCGACGTCAGTCACTCCTGATCGACGCCGGTGACTGTGTAAACCTACAACTTCTGCAAAACGCTCCTTTGGTGAAGCTTTTAGCTCCACACCTTAACAATCTCCCACTTGGAGATAAACAACTACACCAGTACCTATACAGCAACATCTTCTAGCTCCTCCATCTTCAACTCAATCATGAAGACCAACAGAAGTTGAATGAAGATTCAACTTCTCCTTTGTTACTGGCTTGGTTAACATATCTGCAGGGTTCTTATCTGTATGGATCTTCTCCAGCTTCAACTCACCATCCTCCAATACCTGCCTTATGAAGTGGTACCTAAGCTGAATATGCTTTGTTCTTGAATGAAAGGCTGAATTCTTAGCCAAATGAATTGCACTCTGACTATCACTGTATAATCTGCAACTCTCTTGCTCCTTTCCTAGCTCTTTCATGAATCGTGTCATCCATATCATCTCTTTGTTAGCCTCTATGACTGCAATATACTCTGCTTCTATAGTTGACAAGGCAACAACCTTCTACAACTTTGATATCCAGCTAACCGCCATTCCACCAACAGTGAAAACATATCTTGTGGTGCTCCTTCTGCCATCCAAATCACTTGCCATATCTGAATCTACATAACCATGTAGAGAAGTATCTGAACCTCCATAGCACAAATGCCTACTACTAGTTCCTCTCAGATATCTAAGGATCCACTGAACTACTTTCCAGTGCTCCTTCCTTGGATTGGCCATATACTTACAACTCCCACTGCTTGGGTAATATTCGATCTAGTACAAACCATTGCATACATTAAACTCCCTACTGCGGAAGAATATGGAACTCTACTCATGTACTCTACCTCATCATGTGAATTAGGACATTGTTCTTTACTCAACTTAAAATGTCCAGCCAAAGGTGTGCTTACCGATTTTGCATCCTGCATATTAAACCGTTTCAACACCTTGTTCACATAATCCTCTTGAGACAAAATCAACCTGTGATTTTTCCTGTCTCTCTTAATGCTCATGCCAAGGATTTTCTTTGCTGCTCCCAAATCCTTCATGGCAAATGTGTGAGATAATTTCACCTTAAGCTTAGAGATATCCTACATGTGTGATCTTACAACCAGCATATCATCTACATACAACAACAAAATAATATATCTACCATTATTCAATCTCTTAAAATACACACAATGGTCAGATTGACACCTACTATAGCCATGCTCAGTCATAAACCTGTCAAATTTCAAATACCACTGTCTAGGAGCTTGCTTGAGGCCATACAAGCTTTTCTTCAATCTGCACACTAACTTCTCCTTACCTTTGACCTCAAATCCTTCCGGTTGATCCATATATATTTTTTCATCCAAATCTCCATGAAGAAACACTGTCTTAACATCAAGCTGCTCAAGATGCAAATCCTCAATAGCAACTAAAGACAGTACAGTCCGTATAGAAGTCATTTTAACAAGAGAAAAAATCTCACCAAAATCAATACCTGGCTTTTGTGCAAATCCTTTCACTACCAACCTGGCCTTATATCTCATCTATCCATTCTCACCTTCTTTCAATCTGTAGATCCATCTGTTCTTCAGTGTCTTCTTACCTGTTGGCAACTCAACCAAATCCCATGTTTGGTTCTCTTTCAAGGACTCCATTTCCTCAACCATGCCACACTCCCACTGATTCTTGGATTCTACCTGTAGTGCTTCTTCAAAACTCTCTGGTTCTCCACCATCAGTAAGCAATAAATAGAATAATGAAGGGGGATATCAAATTGGAGGTTTACTTACCCTTTCTAACCTCCTGATGGGCATCTGAGACTCATTCACAACACGCTGTCTGCCCAAATTCTCTGACAGTGACCAACCTCGGTCACTTCCAAGCCTGTAACTGGCTGACGATGGTTTTGCCTGATCGACGTTGGTTCCTACTTGGCTGATGTCGGTCACTGTATGACTGACATCAGTTTTTGTCCTACCGATGTCGGTTCCTTCTTTGCTGATGTCGGTCTCTGTGTTTTCCTTTCTGTGATTAATTTTTTCCATGAGCTCATTTTGGACCGTCACCTCGTCTAATTCTCCATTGCTTTGCCCAGATTAATTCAGCTTCTTCAGCTGATCACTATAATCACTTTTTCATTGAAAACAACATCACGGCTCCTAATTATTTTGTTAGTTCCTAGATTCCAAAACCTGAATTTGAAATCATTAGAGCCATAGCCAATAAATGTGCACCTCATAGACTTAGCATCCAGCTTCTTTCTATTTTCCTTATCAATGTACACAAAGGCTTCACAACCAAAAAATTTGAGAAATGAGAGATCTACCTTTTTACCTGTCCATGCCTCTTCTGGAATTCCACCATCCAGAGTTATAGAGGGTCCTCTATTAATCAGGTACACTGCAGTATCAACAGCTTCTGCCCAAAACTCTAAGGGCAAACCATCATGTAGTCTCATACACCTTGCACGCTCCATTATTGTTCTGTTCATCCTTTCAGCAACTCCATTTTGCTGAGGTGTCTTTGGAACCATCCTTTACCTATGGATTCCATGCATATAACAATACCAGTTGAACTTGTAGCTGCAGAACTCACCACCATTATCAGATCTTAGGCACTTCAATCTTCTGCCTATTTCATTCTCAACCATAGCTTTCCAAATCTTAAAAGTCTCAAATACATCAGATTTCTTCTTAATATAATAGACCCATACCTTTCTTGTAGCATCATCTATGAATAAAACATAGTACTGTGATCCTCCAATAGAAGCAACCTGAGCCGATCCCCACACGTCTGTGTGAACAAGCTGCAACTTATGCTTCTTCTTTGTTGACCCAGTCTTGAGAAAACTCACTCTCTTCTGTTTCCCAAAAACACAGTGCTCACAAAAATCCAAATCTATGCTTTTCAAATTTGAAAGCTTACCTTTTGACTTAAGAATGGACATTCCCTTCTCACTCATGTGGCCAAGCCTTGAGTGCCACAACTTTGCATCCACATCTGAAGTAGATAATATAAAAGGAGAATTATTAGTAACACAATTACATAAATAGAGAGTACCTACTCTCTTACGTCTGGCCATTACAAGTGCACCCTTGGTCACCTTCCAAGATTCAACTGTGAGAGTTACTGTACAACCCTCATCCCCTAACTTTCCTGCAGAAATCAAATTCCTTTTTAAGCTAGGAAAATGCATGACATCTCTCAACACCCATGTGTTGCCATTCTACATTTTTAGCTGCACTTTTCCTTTGCCAATAATTTTACAAGGCTCATCATCCCCTAAATACACTATTCTAAAATCTCCATGGACATAGTCACTAAAATATTCTCTATTGGGGGTAGCATGAATAGATGCACCAGAATCTAAACCCCAAGATTCTGTATTATTATGCAAAGAGAATATAAGAGCATCTTGTGCAATACCTACAACCTTTGCGTCTTCCTTTCCTTCGTGCTAATTGTCCTCCTTAGGCTTTGACCAACAATCTCTGCTTATGTGCCCAATCTTTCCACAATTCTAGCATTGTGGCTTCCTGCCATTTTTGGATTTGGATCTACCTCTCACCTTTGACTTAGACCTTGATCTCCCTTTCTTGCTCTTCTCTTTTTGCCTTCCCCTACTCTCAAAACTTAAAGTGTTCCCTGATGTTTCCTCTGTGCTTTTCCTGCGAATTTCTTCATTCAAGATTACACTAACAACATCCTCTACTTTTAAAATATTTGAAGCAGATGCAGTATTACTAACTGCCATTACCAAGCTATGCCAGCTTTCAGGCAAAGAACATAATATTAAAAGAGCTTTAATTTCATCATCAAACACTATTTTGACTGAACTTAATTGATTTACAATTCCATGGAAATCATTTAGATGATTAGATACAGATCCACCTTCCTGCATATGCAAATTAAATAACTGCTTCATAAGATATACCTTATTTGAAGCTGAGGGTTTTTCATATAAATTTGCTAAACTAGTCATCAACTCTATCGTAGACTTTGCCTGTGATAAATTAGATATCACAGTAGATGCCAGACTCAGTCTTATAGACCCTAGAGCCTTTCTATCAAGAACTTCCCTTTATTCATCATTCATGTCTGTGGGCTTCTTTGCAATCCCACCTAACGGTAAGTATAGATCTTTCTGATACAGATAATCCTCTATCTACATTCTCCAATGTTGATAATTTTTGCCATTAAACTTCTCCATTCTCAGTTTACTTTCTTCTGCCATTGCTTCTCCCACTCAAACAAAAATCCCTATAGAAACCCCTATAAGTACCCTGTAATCAATACACACTAACCAGATCTTAAACACCTGTTAGTCAACCTAAGCTCTGATTCCACTTGTTGGGGATCAACCAACAATGTTGATTACACTTATGAAAGCAATGAAATGCGAAATCAACCAGAAAGATAAGTAACTAGAATGATAAATAACAAAGAATAAGAGATACAAGAAACCACCCTGAAAACTTGTATTAAACTCTTTATAGAAGGAATACAATTGAAGAAACTTCTTTTCTTCCACACCTCTCTTAGATGTACAGATCTCTCTCTAGATCTCTTTCCCTCAAGAGCTCTCTCTCTCAAGTATAATCAATTCCAACAACCTGGAATGATTCACATATACAATTTTGTACTGTTCAACATTTACACATACATTAAGCTAAGAAGATCTATCCTATTATATAATAATTAGGAAACATGAGCATACAACTACAGCCATTAGATGCACCTCCTAATCAAGGGCTCTAAATAGTCTTACTAATAATAGAGATGCGGACTTAAGACTATCACTTAATCCTAACATGCAAATACTCTGTTCTGTCCATGGAAATAGCTTTCTAGACGCATAGGTAACCAACGTCGGTTCCTGCCTGCTTGCCTATGACTGACATCAGCTGATCCATGACTGACGTTGGCATCACCTGAACTACTCCTGACCGACGCCGGTGATTGTGTAAACCTGCAACTTCTACAAAATGCTCCTTTGGTGAAGCTTTTAGCTCCACACCTTAACATTGAGCCCCTATATTTGATATCCTAATCTTGATCTTATGCAACATTTTAGTTTGACCAATGGGGCCTCTACTTATTCCCCTTTTCCCTCTTCAATTACAATTTGGCTTGCACTAGAAATGGAAGAGGAACCTGCAATCTACTTTCCTTCTTTTTATTGTCTTTTTGATCAGGAACTATGTTTGTAGTTCTGAATACTAGGGGAAATCTAAAATTATCTATGATGACATCCTTGCCTATAAGCCTTGAAATGATTCTATCCAAGATTGTTTGCAGCCTCTTTTCTAAGGATGTTGATGAAGACTTATTCTAGTCAACTCAAGGTAAGGGCTTAGCTCTATATTTTACATATGGTAAGCTGGATCCACATTGTCCTCATCATATTCAACTTCCTTTGGAATATATACAATGTTTTAATCAATAACCTTTTCTAGGGTGAAGTGAGAGTAATCTCTAAGCTTGACTTCCCTCTCTTCATTGTAATCCATCTACTAGTCTTAAAAATATGTGACATGATGGTATGCATAATTGAGAGTATTTTGAATCAATCCTCTAACATTAAAGGAAAGTTTATTATGAAAAGGTCTAAGAGTTACCCAAGTCATGTTATCATCAATTTATTTTTTTCAAAGAGTGAGAGGAAAGTATATCTTCCAATAATGATCAAGCAATGAACTCCTACCTTATGCTTGCTAGATAGGAGCTTGTGCATTTCCAATAGTTGATGCACCAATTCCATCATAGTCCACTTATCATCAAAAAAATATGGTAGTATATAGAGGCATTCTCAAAACCACACACTAATATATGAAGAAGTGGGGAATTGTGTGGACTAGTAACCTCATCTAGGGATATCGATAAATGCTATGGATTAGGTTCAAACATCTCAATGACATAGTGCAAGAAAACATCATCGACTCTAAAAAAGTATTTATCACTATCCTCCAATGTGATATGAGGATAAAAATCATAAATCCACGTCACTAAAATTTACCCAACTATATTCAATCTAATGTAGAATCCCATACTGCATAAACTAAATAGGGAGACATGTAGAACTTCCTTATCTGATGAACTTTAGACAACTAATTATGCATAAAATCATTGAAGAGCTCTACCCAATTTATGTACTACTTATTATCATGTATGATTGAAATATTTTTGTACATACACTCTAGAAAATCCATAGAAATGGGGTTCCTAATCACTCTATTTAGAAGTGTGATGATGTCATTAATCTCCATCTTAAAAAGAGAGTGTGGGATAGTCTTAGGCATCTTAGTAGAGGTTATATTTGGTTTTATGAGCCAATGTTTATTTAATGACTTTGAGAAAGAAACCAAGTTGTCATACCATAATTATTGAGTGGTTTCAAGGGTGATATCAACAAAAGACTCATGATCAGGTATTTGTAACATGTACTCAATATGTTTTGTGCCAAGATAAAGAACATATTCATATTATAAGTTATTAACCTCCTTATTTTATTATCATAATGATTGGACAAAGTCAACACCAATTAATGACACTACACTAATGTCAAAAACACTATAACCTGAGGTAATCCACTGTCGTATATACTTTGAATCTAGTCAAACTTATGATCAATGTTGATCCGTTCCCAAAAATATGGCAAAAAAATATGCCCTAAATAAGTGTCAGTGAGTTTATCTATATTTAAATCCAAATATGATTGGGGGTTGACTACCTAAAATTGATATTTCATGTCACCTTTATTCTTTGGAGTTACTGACATGTATGACTGAAAACGACCACTTTGGTGGAAAACATTTATGTTGGTCAGTATCAGAAACATGGGACTATAAAATAGGTGGTGGATTTCAATGAGTGTTCTATAGTGGTAGAGTCTTGGGGTTATTAAGTAGTCATTTGGGTCTAGGGGATGTTAGAAACTCATCAAGCTTTGGGGATGCTATGTAGTAGTCAAGGTTTATGAGCTTCTTGACAATCACTAGGGTCTAGGGGTTTTTAGGTAGTCATCAAGGTTTGGGGGATATTAGGCAATCATGGGGGCCTAGTGATTGCTAGGTTGTTGTCAAGTTATGACAAGCTAAAAATAGCAATATATTATCAAAGATCTATTTTATAGGTGGTATATTCTAAGGGATGCTTAGTACGAAATAAGATCTAAAGCTTGTTTGGTAGGAGACAAGATCTAGTTAGATGCAAGTGAATGAGTGGATTTTGGAAGGATGCAAAAAATGAATCCCATTGAAGCATTTTATGATTGTTGGAATGTGGAATAACTATTGAAACTTGTGGAAGAATCATCTAACCTTATATAAAAATCATTGATCTCAAACACGAACAAACTTAGAAAAGTGGGGTGAGGGTTTATCAATCATTAGAGCTTGAGAGAGGTGAATGGGATGAATTGATAACATAAATGGGGAACAATGGTTATGTAGGAAAAGGTTGGAGCACCCACACACACAATAAACTAACACCCACACACACAATAAACTAATAATATTAATGGCATAGTCTATGAGTTGTTTGGCAGTCTTTGGGTTCCAGGGATACTAAACAACTATCAAACAACTATTGAACTTCATTAGATACCAAACAACTCTCAAGATCTGAGGGATACTAAGGAGTTGTTGGGGTCTGATGGCTGCCAAGCAACTCACCAGTCCTAGTAGGCAAAGAATTAAGACCTAAGAACTTACAATCATTGATATTTATTTTTGATCAACTGAGATCAAAATTTACTTGGGGTATTGAAATTTTCACCTACACTCAAATTTGGGTACAACACATATGTGAGAAGTGTAAATGGGAAAATGATTCATTTATTATTGTCATTCTTAATCATGTTGTGAAAAAATTGTGTGTTTTTGTAAGTTATTTTTATCCTATGGAATGTAACAAACTCATTTTTGAAAATTATTCTAAATGTTGTTGCCCAAATATTATTATACAATGTAATAGTATGAACATCAAGATTAAAATATTTTTTTATATTAACATTACTACAAGATAAGGATTACTAATGGCTATTATTTGCTCTTCTTATTCCAAATTTTAGTAATATAATCTAACCTCCTTGTTATTTTTTTAAATTTTTGAATATGTGTGAAGAAGTAGCATCATAATCTCACATTATCTAATGCATGTTGAGTGTCATTTATAGGGCCTAATTAGTTTCTTTATTTGATTAAAGATGAATCAGGCAACTATTTACTATTTCATCACTAATGGCACCAGTTGCTAGGAATATTCAGAATATTAAACTAGAGAGGGAGTAGTGTAAGTTGTGTGTATACTTAGCTAGATATGGTGAC
This sequence comes from Torreya grandis, assembly GCA_037957365.1. Classification (NCBI taxonomy): domain Eukaryota; kingdom Viridiplantae; phylum Streptophyta; class Pinopsida; order Cupressales; family Taxaceae; genus Torreya; species Torreya grandis. The sequence goes on along the minus strand of JARHVA010003074.1, from coordinate 206,884 downwards.
TAACCTGATAAGGTGGAAAATAAAATAAAAAGGAGGACTGGTTCATTACTTTTGTTTCTTTCCTTTCTTATTTTACTATGCCCATAGGCAAGATTTTCATGTTTTTATTGTATATCCTTTTTGAGGTATTCATGTCTTTAATGAGATGAGAAAAAAAATCATAGCCAAACCATGGTCCACTCATTAGGTCTACTTTGATCCCCTTAAACAAAAGGAATGAAAAATTTCATAAACATAGAAAGGAAAAAAACAAAGTTATGTTGGCTCCTCCCTTCCCTACCATGCTAAGTCCCAATTGTTTTTTATGTGGCCGAGATGCAAATAGCCTTTAAGTTCCCCTTAAAGATTCATTTAAGAGATGTTTGATAGAAAAAATGGTCTATAGGAGTCAAAATAAGAAGACCTTGAAGAGATGGCCCAAGACATTCCCAATGAGCATGTTGAAATACCTTGATGTAAATTACTTTTCAAGACACATCAACCTAGATTCCATCACATATTGCAATAATTTCTTAGATACAACATATTTTTTCTCATTATTATATCGATTATAAATATTATAAGGATGTCCTAAATTAGGATTTGTAGAGGTATAGTGGGGTATTTGGCTAGGGTTATATCAGATTGGTACATGAAACCCCAATGTTGTTAATGATAATGAATCATGGGTGCTAAAATTATTCTTGTTTCTCTGTTTACTTTTGCTTTTTCTTTAAGGCAAAGTAGAGGTTTTGTATGATAATTTTTATAGTGGATCTAGTTTGAGAGTTGGTGTGCATAGTTATTTAATTGTGGAAAAATAAAGAGGCATAAAGAATATTCAATGAAGCACATGTAAGGCTTCTTATTTTTTTCCTTATTTCACTATTTATCATAATAAGATATTAAATAATGATTAAATGTTGGACCAAAATGTTGAAAAATCAACAAGCCTAACATGTTTTTTCTTGAAATTTAAAGGTAAACATTTTTGTATTACATCAAATGCAAGGAAGGGATATTTTTATTAATATTGAACTCATTTATCATGTTTTTTATTTCATTATGCAATATTACATTTAAAATATAAACAAAAAGTGAGGTACTTCGGTGCCATTTTCTCATTGAGCTCTACATATTTACAGTGTAAAAGGATTCTGTGAATAGCTGTAGATTTAAATGCCTTGCATTATTTTTTCTTATGGAAGTGCATCATTACTTCCATTTTTCAATGCTTACAATGCATTATATTGATCCAGGTTATGTAATTAAGCATATATATGATTCAACTCAATCTTGATGAACTTTAAATATTGCTCCTAACAACACATACTAAAGCTGAATCACAACACTTGTTAAGTGTTGGAGCTATGAATAATTTTTTTAGTGTAATATCAAAGTTTAAAGAGGTTCTCATTCTTTGAAATTGATCTCATTTTTTATGGTGTGTAATATTTGCACTCAACAATAATTGGTATTTAATGAGTTTTTGGACAACCAAACAACTTTTATTAATAGACCAATAAGCTTTTAACTTTTAATTCTCATTCAATAAAATTATCTTTAATTTTAATTTAATAAAATGCATTTTATAATTTTTACGATACTTATATATTATGATTTATTTTTATCTATTTGTTTATTTATCCTTTCATTTGATTTAATTGGTATTACAAGGGATACTATGCCATCAAATTCATCTATAGTTTATATTTGACCCCAACCGCACCAATAGGGTTCATACTTGGTTGGGTGTTTTGTTGACACCTTAAGACTATCTTATGTACCATTTGTTTTACAACCCGTTGATGGTAATGAGGATTTTCACCATCATAGTCACATAGAGGTAGTGAGGTTTTATATGGTTTATGTAGGGATCATTGAATTTTACTTTCTTTATCAAATAAATTATGTTGTGCATTAATAAATATTTTTAGACTTGAATTATTTTTTTGATCACTGGGAGTAGGGTTCGAAGGTGGTTTGACTAAGTTGGTATTCTTTCTACTGTTCATAATATCCTAAGCCTAAAGATTATCTTTATGATTAAGGTGTCCTCGCTAGTGAGATAACATAATTGGTGTAGAAATAGTAACAATGGAAAAGCACATTTTAATAAAAGAACCAATACTCTAAAACCATTTGTATTATTTGGATTATATCTCTAATGAAACATTACATGTGTCAATGAACTTCAAAATAAAAATAAATCATATTTGAAATTTGGATTTATCACACCATAGATTATATTGGTTTTTTGATATTTGACAAAGTAAACCAATATGATACAAGCCTCATAAAAAAGTATGGACATTAAATATTGAATATATTAGTGAATTATAATAAGTTAGGTGTAGTTCACTATCATGAGTCCATTTTCCTTTGTAGAAAATTAGTTGAGCATCATTTCATTCACTGAGAAGGAAGAAAGCCCACCCATTTCTCTACAAATGGATTTATCCTCTACATTTTATGAAATCATATATATAAATATTAACTTGAAAATCCCTTGCGATGTTTAAAAAATATTTTAAACCTTGTTGTTCATTGTCAGTGCATCCACATAGCTCTATCCAAGTAGATATGCACTAATTTGGTGGTTTTCATTCTCATTTTCCTTCAAATTTATCCATAGGGATGGATGAAATAATATTAGGTTAATGTAGATGCAAGATAAAGAGCTCAATATTAGCTATATCTAATTTAGATTGCAATAAAAAAATGTGTTTGTTTTTCATATATATGAGAATTTTTAGAGAGATATGATTAACCACCACTCTTTTTTCCATCCCAACATTATTTCCCCACAGATAGGTAAACAATACCAAGTTATTAGATTATTAATATCTACGGGATTTTATCAATAATACTATAGATCTTGTTGATGAGAAATATCATAGTTCTCTTTCAATTTAAGCCAACCCAAAGGTGTGTAGAGGGAAATGTGACATGGAGGACACCAGATTATTTTATGTGTTTCTCTTTCTTAGATGTTCACTTTTTTAAAATTTTCCAACAAACATTTAATTATTCTTTGATATTTGAATATGCTATTTTATGAACATGCTTGTGATATTAATCTCAAACCTTTTTTGAGTTTCTAATTGATTACATCATTTTCAAATTGAATGAAAGAAGTATGTAATATGGTTGAGAATATCCTATAAGAGATTATGTTATTTTAATATGATAATATATATATAGGGAATGCATGCACACCACTAAACATACCAAATTACGATTTACTTTGGTCTAGTGAGAGGAAATTTATTTCCAATAAATTTATTTATAGCATCCTCCCGTGCTACTCCAAAACCAACTACTTTTTTTTTCTTTTGATTAACATTAATTCTTCTTATGCAAAGATAATGAGCCCATTATTCAAAAAGCACTTCCATAAAAGTTTACACCAATACACAATAATAATAAGGTTATATTATAATACTATGTCCCTATAGGCAACCAAATTTATATGCACTACATCTTTGTATATATAATCTAAAACACATTTATTTGATTAATATCAATGACCCAAACTCAATATATTTTGAGGAGATATTGGAAGTGTATGTGGCCTCTTTATGCCAAAAAATGGGACACATTATTATGCTTTGAATCAACAGTGCGTCCTAATACATAAATAATCCCTTTGGAATAATATGGATGGACTATCAAGTTAGTCTTGGTTATTTTCAACACATGTCAGATTTTGATCTTGGGACCTATGGGTTATGGGCCCATAAGAGATGACTTATTCTAAGTCGCTTGAAGGCTAAAATAAACACACACTAGTCAAGATCATAACACCCTAAGTGTTGGCCTTAAATTTCCTCATGCACAATCCCTGATTGCCTACATATCAACTCATGCTCCCAACATAAGTAGAATTAGGGATAATGTAGTTTTCTAAAAACCTAGAGAGTGATATTGGATATCAAAATCACATTAAGATAAGGGGATATAACTAACATAAGGACACAACCTCCTTTGATTTAATACTTAATATTATTAATTAGACAATATAAATAATATATGTCTAAGTGGTCACACTTATATGCCTTCTCAAGTCACAAAGGTCTCAAGCTCTAGTTATTAAAATAGTAATGAAGTGACCACACCACACTAGCTATTCCATAGTGTGGTCACTGACTATAATTTTAATCACATTATATCTTTCTAATATCTTTGCATGGCCCTAATTTATAAGTCACTCGCATCTACATCCATTATCGATGTAGATGTGATCCCTGATTTATTTGGTCCTATAATGGTAACATGTCTATGGCTTATGTACATATCTTATGGAGTCTGTGGTGAGACGATACTATATTTAAGGTGAGTAACATGGTGGGTCCACTATATGTGTGGCCACCATAAAATAACCCCTAAAAATATCAAATTAAATAAATCAAAAGTTTATAGACCATGGACCTATGCAAAAAAATCTTTCCCTCAAGCCTATTGCATGATCAATGGGACTCAGGATCATGACAAATGTCATGATCACACATGGTCTCAATTTTGCCAATGCCCAAGGTCAACTGCTCTTTTGACATAAGCATTTGGAATTATGTTCGAGAAATGAAGTTATTGGCCCAACCTTGTCCATGTGGTTTTTATTTTACCTACAAGGTGTAGACACCTAAATTTGGTACAAGCCCATCCTTTATGCCATTTATTACAACTTTTATGCATAGACTATTGACAATGAATAAGGTATTTATTGGTGCATTTTACTTGGGTCTATTCTTTATTCTGATCTATGAGTTTGTCTATTGGTTATTCATCTTATAATTTCATCATCAGGATCCCCACTTTTGGTCTTTTGTCCTTTTGGATCAATCTACAGTATCTGGACATGATCGACCTACAACCCTATTTGTTTTGTGTGGACTTGTCTTGGCATAACTTTAGAATTTTTTTTTGAGTCATGTTTCATTTAATTATTTATTTTTCCATTAGGACTTACCTTGATTCATATTTTGCATGCCATTAGGTCTCAAATTCAAAATAAAAACATCTATAAATACAAGGTTCTTCTAGGGCATTAAGGAAAGTTCTCCTCACTGTCAAAATTTATTCATAATATTTACATGTTCTATCTATAGGTCTGTTGAATCTATAATCAAGGCTGAATTCTCATATGCATACTTTTTTTGAAGGTAAAATAGGAGAAAGATCATCTTAACTTGCATTCGCCATTCCACACAATAGAGGTGGGATAACTACATTCAAATTTGAGCCTTGTTCAGAGTATTAGAAATGTAGTGCAATGCTTGGTCATTCAACAAGGATTGACCAAGGTCATTCCAACTCAATCTCTTTCACTTGAAATCCCCCTTATTTGATTCTAATTCAGATTATGAACAATAAAATAGGGTTTTGTCATTATAGGTAATTCAAGTGATATTGTAGGTCTGAAAAACATGTCAATAACCCTAATTAATGCATGCATAGGTAGTGGAATAATTAGTTTGGCATCAAAGTCAACAAGTAAATACCATATTCAAGGGAATTGAATGCACTACACTACCATCCACTTATAAAGATCTCATCTTGGAAGATTCCCTACTTTTGCCTTGATTTTTAATACTCAAAATTTTTCTTTCGCTATCTTCTAGTATTAGTCATAAATTACAATCAACTGGGACAACTCCATAGTTAGTGAACTCAAATGCATTGTGTTGTTATCCACTTATAGTGGACCTTTCTATAAGTAGTTTCTAATTTTTTCCTTCTTTCTGAGCATGCACAATCACCTCTCTTACTGATTTTTACTTTTAGATAATCAGAACAGTTAAAAAAATCTATGTGTAAGCTAAGTATATCTCTTAGTTTTTTTTGAAAATAAAAACTTTCCATATTCAAAATTTATTAAAAACATGATTATTAGTTATTCTATATCCTTGGCATTATGATATTTTCTAGTTTTATACCTATCATAACACATTATAATCAAGGTTTTTTTGAGGGCCGCTAGGAAAAATACCTTTGTAAAATTATATTCAATCAATTTTGAAATGGTGGAAAATTGATTTGAAAGGTGAATAATTGTGAATGTGAATCAAATATGGCTAAATGGTGAATGTCTCTATGAAGACCTTCTACATACATAAACAACCACCTACACACATAAATGATCATCTACATATATAGGTAACTATATGCATTTGCAGACCATCGCTTACATATGCAGACAAACATTTACTTATGCAGTTGGTATTTTGCATATGCATACAACCATTTACCTATGCAGTCAATCATTTACATATGATGATGACCATATGCATATGTAGTAAGTTGTCTACATATGTAGATGATCGTATGCATATGCAATCAATCATCTACATATGTAAATGAGTGACTGCATGCATAGATTGTCGTCTATATATGTAGGTGGTAGTCTACATATGTAGTGGTCATCTATATATGCAGGTAGTCATCTATATATGTAGATGGTTGCCTTCAGATGTATGTGGTCATGTGTGTATAAGTCTGTAACATAACCTTAATGGGAAATTGAAAATAAATAACAATAAATTATTTGATATTTAGTACCTATGTTTGGTGTTTGGATAAAATTAGATAATAGGTTAATTTGTTTTGTTAATTTTCTTGCCTTCTTAACATTCTCTAAGAAATCTATCAAAGTAGGCAATACAAACACTTAACAATAAATATTGATGCTTGATAATAAATGCATATGCTTACTAGCAAATGTAGATGATTTACAATAAATACAGATGGTTTAATGTTGTCACTTATAAAATATGATTGGGTATAAAAACTCTACCTTGCCTGCTAACAAAGAGAAAAAAGGAGTTTAATATAGTATTAAGTATATATAGTGGTGAATTTTCTCATATTGACTTTCAAGGTGCCAACAAAATACATGTATATGAATAATTTCATTTTAAAAAGTAGGTGATCCAACCCTATAAATTAATTTATATCAAAAAATTTAGGCGATTCCCCATTGTTGACTAACCCATAAAATTGCTAAATGCCGATTTCTAAAACTAGAATATTTACAAATTAACAAAAAATTTCCACTAAAAAAACCATGGTTGAGGTTTAGGGTTTAAGTTATATGGTCTGATCATGAAATCAACTAGGGCCCTTTAGAACTTGTTGAACCTATTTGTAACTATAAAATGTGATTTTGGGCTTAATTATCCCCAATATCATCATATATTGAGCCAATTAATCAATTGGGTCAATTAGTGATGTGATTTGGGCCAAATTGAGCCTTGTTAACATAATTCTTGCTCTAAAGGATGTTAATTAGGGATATATTAATTGTTTAGGGTTTGTAATTTAAGGTTTGAGGTTTTAAGTTTAGGGCTTAGGGATTATGGTTTATGGTTTAGGGTATAGGGTTTAATCACGAAGGTATTTGGGGAAAATTATAGCTCATTAAACCTATTTATGACTATAAAATGTGATTTTAGGCTCAATTATCTCCAACATCATCATAAATTGATCCAATTAGTCAATTCAAGAAATAAGTGATGTGATTTTCACTGAATTAAGTCCTATGAACATAATTCTTACTCTAAAAGATGTTAATTGGGGCTAAATAGATTGGTTTAGGGTTTGAGGTTTACGATTTAGGGTCTAATTATGAAGATAATTGGGGCTAATTTGAAATCGTTAAACATATTTTTGATTAAAACATGTGATTTTGAGCGCAATTAGCACCAATGTCATCAAAAATTGATCTAATTAGTTAATTATGGCAATTGATGATGTGATTTAGGCCAAATTGAGCCCTATGGACCAACACTAAAGGATACTAATTGGGGCTAAGTAGATTGGTTAGGGTTTATATTTTATGATTTAGGATTTAGGTTATAAAGTCCAATCTTAAAGGTAAGTAGGGCTAATTTGAGTTTGTTGAACCTATTTGTGAACATAAAATGTGTTTTTTGTCTTTATTTCCCCCAATGTCATCACATATTGAGATAATTAATCAATTAGAGAAATCATTGATACCATTTAGGCAAACTGTAGCCATATGAACCTAATTCTTACTGTAAATGATGTTTATTATGGCTAACTTAATTGGTTTAGGGTTTACAATTTAAGGTTTAGGGTTTAGGTTTATGGCTTAAGGTTTAAGGTTTAACATATATAGGGTTCATTGGTGAAGGAAATTGGGGCCAATTTGAGCTTGTTGAACCTATTTGTGACTATAAAATGTGATTATGGGATCAATTAGCCCTAATTTCATCATAGATTGATCTAATTAATCAATTGGGGCAATCAATGATGTGATTTGGGCCAAATTGAGCCCTATGAACCTAATTCTTACTCTAAAGGATTTTAATTTGGGTTGAATCGATTGATTTAAGGTTTAGGGTTTATGATTTAAGGTTTAGGGATTATGGATTTAGGTTTAGGGTTTATGGTTTAGGGTCCAATCATGAAACTAATTAGGGCCAATTTCAGCTCATTGAACCTATTTGTGATTACAAAATGTGAGTTCAGGCTTAATTAGCCCCAATGCCATCATAAATTGAGCTAATAAGTCAATAAAGGCAATCAGTGTGTGATTTATACCAAATTGAGCCTTGCTTACTCTAAATGATATTTAAATCAATTTGTTTAGGGTTTTGGGTTTATTTCTTAGTGTTTAGAGTTTAAGGCTTAAGGCTTAGGGATTAGGCTCTAGGTTTAGGGTATAGTGTCCAATCATGAATTCAATTGTGTAAATATGAGATTGTTAGACCTATTATTGACTATAAAATGTGATTTTGAGTTCAATTAGCCCCAATGTCATGATAAATTGAGCCACTTAGTTAATTGGGGTAATCAGTGATGTAATTTGGCTCGAATTGAGCCCTGTGAACCTAATTGGTTTATGGTTTAGAGTTTAAAATTTAAGTGTTTAGGGTTTAGGTTTAGGTTTAACTATGGAATAAATGTATATATTAAGTAATGTGTATACACATTTTTACTTATAATAATAAGATTGCATAAACAGTTCTAAAAACTAAAACTGTGTACTTGGTTTAGGCTCAGTAATCACTAAACCTATAAGCCAAGAACGCGTATGCACTTTATAAACTACGTACATGGAAACATTGAAATCATGTTAAAAAAAAAGTGTCCACTTTTAAACCTCCCAACTTCATGCACTTACCCATCTCAAAAATGTTGTCACAAAATAGTTCCTTGTTCTCATAAGTACCTCAGAATGCAATGTTTGTGAAAGGGTACATTGGCATTTTAAATGAGCCAGAAGATAAATTTTTCTTAATTAAAATTGAACACTAAATGAATTCTCACTATTAATTCATATTAATTATTTTTAAAGTAATTAATTTTTGAATTAAGGTCACATTTTATATTTTTCACTTGTAAAATCTCCCTATACGTAAAGCCCTTGAAAGTGAAAAATCAAGTATGTCAAAGATGTTAGTAGTGTGGTAGGATTAATTCAAGCACTACATGACTTTATAGAGTGCACTTAATTAGACATTTTGATTTTTTTTTGACATGCAAGTCATATGAATTTGTAAAGAGTCACAAAAATCAATTTAATATTACTATTATATAATGTCCTTTTAAAAGACTTATCATAATGAAAAATAAAATATAAATATGATCTAACTTTAGTTAGGTCAAGGAAATTTTTAATTGAGTTAAGTCCAAGTAGTTGCATAACTAATTTGTGGGCACAAAAGGGATAAAATTGATGGTAACTTGATTCTTCTTTTCTCCCAACCCTAGGAGAGGGCTTACTACAACTTTGCATATAGTTGATTATTTCTCAAATTTTGTTAAAATGATAGAAGTAAATGGGTGAGATAATTTTATACTGTGTAGGTTTTAATATTCTTTGTTTATGAAATCATGCATTTTTGTTCATAGATATATAAATCATTAAATTTTTGAATTATCTTTATTGCATGTTAAAATCTAGATTCACAAACTTTGTCTTATGAACCTAGGTAAATGGGATATATACTGAATACATGCATTAAATTTTGAGAGGGGACTTTGTGCTTTCTAGAAACCATTTTTTCTCTTATTACATATGTTGCTCTATATTTCTATTGATATGTCGGAGAAGATATTTCAACCAATCTAATTGAATTCAAGTTATTGAGTTAGTCTTTTTTGCTTTTTCCATTGTGCGTTTTGCATTCTCCCTTCCATATCCTCCCATTATCCTTATATTTACATGTTTTTATATCTCCATTTTCTATTTCCTTTTTGTACTTTTGGGTTAAAAAAGCTCAAAAACCCAAAAATAACCCCATCATATGAGGGATTTCCCCCTCTCAAATGTAGAATAAAATCACCCATCCCACAATGATTTCTCCAATGTTTAAATATTATGTCAATGCCGACTGGGTGATTCTATGAAATATAAAAATAAAACATATTGACATAAAATCTTGTCAACAAGTGTAAAATTGGGGATAATTCAGATTATGTAAAATATAACAATAACATACAGATTTGAACCTAAAGCAAATGGATAGATATCATACTTATTATATTTAAAACTAAAAATCAAGAGGGTAGAAGTTTACTTAGCATATTTTGATATTTTTTCACTCAAAATAGTAATTGATAACTCTAAAAATTATTTAATTCTCATATTAGAAAATAATAGTTCAAACCTTGCCTAGATGTTGTTGATAAACTCTAAAACCTACGGTAGCTAATATTTTTTAGGCTCTTCTAATAGTGACCCTATATGTTTTAAAGGTTTGTAAATCCTCATACCTCTATGAATGTGCCTATATATGCTTCCTATGTATGTGTTTACCTTTGGTCATGTGTGCTAATCTTTGTTTTCCTTCTCCTTCTATCTAAACCCTACTTTAGATTTTCACCATAAGATGACCCTTGAAAAGGGGTTAGTATTTTCGGTTGGATAGCCACAATCAATCCCAATTGAATGGTTTAGAATTTTATACATTGAAATACTTTGAATATGTCTCAAAATTGTTGTAGTTCTCCCACTTATGTGATTGTGCAACATTGTGATCAATTTAGAATGTAATGCAATGTTTGGATTTTGATCATTAGAACCATGCAAATTTGAAAATGTGTGTATTCAGACTTGGCTCTATCGCTACAACTTGGATGGGTTTTCATATATGTATGCCTTTTATGATAATGTCACAAGACATTTGATTCCTCAAGTTTGTTATGACTTGCCAAGATAACTAATTGTGACCAAGTGATTTATAACCTTAGGATTAACTTTTATTTATATTTGACTATTTTTTATTTCCCCCTATGACTAACCCAAGGAATGTGTCTAGGTCGATCTAAATGAGACTTATCTATTTTAAAAATATCTATAGAGTGATCACGTACACTACTAATAGATACCTACATTAACCATAGCCATCCAATCATTATTGGTACCATCTTGGGAATGAAAATCAGTGATATGAGATACGAATAAGGGTTTTTTCAGATTTTGGAAGGTTTTTGTATAGATAGGTTTATATTTAATTGGTGTATCTAATAAATAGGGTTGTCCAAGATAAAAGGTGGGTATAGAAATATAAGTAAAGTGTGCATAAGATTCAAATGTGTATACGATGTTTAAGTATGTCAAAGTGTGCTAGAATTAGTGTTGCCAAATTTTATAATACTAAATTTAGGGGTTTCCAGGTCTACATTCCAAGATCAACCTATTGAGCTTAGCTGTCAAAATTGAGCTACTCAATTTTAATCATGATTAAAGTCTAGTGTTTGATTTTGGTCACTTATGCCATGTGAGGTCTTTTGACCCTTGTCTCTAGTTTTGTTGGCATTTTATGCCTTAATTTTTGGCTTTCCTTCCTTTTTTATTTTCATTTTTCCCTCCATAATTTTAATATGTGAAGTATAGATATACATAAGCATGTTAATGCATTAAGATGGAACTAGAATATTAATAAGGAACTCTCTTGAGCCATTGCACTCTGATTTTATTATTATTTCCATTTATTGAAGTGTATACACACATTATATAAAATTTTGAATAATAGTGAAGGAGCATGTAAAATATAATAATTCCTTACATCTCATATCTAAGGGTAAGGGTCTAGATATTCATATTGCACTAGGTTTCTTATCAGATTGCATGAGTTTTGATTGCAACACCATCTAATCCTAGAGGTTTGACTAAGGTAAATCCCTCATAACTACACTATTTTTCATTCTGTTCCAAGGTCTCTTAGAGTGGATTAAAATTTGAAGGAGAATAAATCATGGAATTTTTTCACATTATTTTTAGAATCAGAGAGAGAGATTTTAGATAAAAAGATAAATTAAATATGATTTCAAAATTTCAAGAATATATGACACCGTTTGACTGAATTGAAACTATACCTACCAAAATTGAACATTACTATCAAAATCAAGTTGTACGATCTTGGTTACTGTCAAAATCAAGCCCTTTAATTTTCATAGTTTTGTGCATTTCATCAAAATAATTAGATAAATATTTTAAAACCTTAGTTATCTCACTCAAACAACAAGAGTTTGCCTCAGGTAAGGGAGCTTAAAATGTTTCTTATTTTTTCCTTCTTTTATTAGCTAACAATGTCAAAGCTAATGGCCTTTGAGTTTTACCTACTGCAAACATTTTGATTTCAAGGTTGGAAACATCATTGAGTAATGCATTAAAATTTTATGATCTCCTTTCTCTCAACAAGAATGGGAATTCAAGGTCATGATCTAAATAATGTCTCCATAGCTAAAATCTCACCAAAATTTACTATTTTTGGAGCACATATGAATATTTTCATAAATATTATGTTCATCTCTTGCAATTTTCCCCCATTATTTCTCTTGAAATGATTAATTTTTATAGAATAATAATTTTTATCCTTATTCTCACCACGTCTTTGAACTCAATTGTTAAATTATTCATATTTGTAATAAAAACTTGATTTAAATCTCTAAACTAGTTCTCAAAATATCTTTCAAATAATTTCATGAACATTATCATAAAGACATCATAATTTTATATTCCAATAATGTCTATACAATCTTTCATGGTTGTCAAGTGATCTTTGGTAGTGATTTAATTTTTTCCTTTAAAACTTGTAAATTATTTTAAATATTCGTCAGGCATTTGATGTAACATTGTTAAGAGGTTGACAGGTTCATAATTAATAGTGACCCAATTATTTTGAGTAGCCATTTCTAGATATCAATGTTTACAGTTCTACTTACTAGGGACCATGTCTATGAAAGGAAATTGGAGAACCCTTTGTTATTTGGAAAATATTATTTTTGGGGTGTTGAATGGGAATGGAGATTGGAGAAAGTGGATTTTTATTAGATGCTTTAGATCTTTCTTTGAATTATTTTTTAGAATTAGATCTAGTGATAGGTTTACAAGGTTATTTTTTGATGTTTAACTTAATATCCTTATAGCTGATAGATATTACGTTGAGGACATAAGTTATGTTGCTCTTATTACTTAATAAATGTCAAAAATGGTATATGTGCAAGGTTGAACTAAAAAATAATAAAATATATTGTATCACATGTTCCTAATGATGTTTGTTGTGTTTTTTTAAATAGAAGTATGTTTTTACATAATTTTGGATTAGGAAACACCATTTATACATGTATTGGATTGAATTTGAGCTTCTAGGTGAAAGTTATAGGAACTATATTTAATCAATGTCAAGATTGATCCATTATCAAAACTTGATTCATATTTTTGTTAGGATATCAATTGTGTCTTAAAAAATGATGCCAATTTAAATGGTGTGCCCTAAATTAACATGAAGGTGTAGGCTGCACTTCAGGGCATCTATGAAGATTGTATATCTTCCCACTTTATGTAGCTATAACCTAAGAGGATTTGCTAAATTCTTATGATATTCATTTAGCTTGTGAATCACTTTTTAGATTTGAAATTTGATTGATTGATTGGAATTTTATTCATATCTATCTTTGAGCTTGGATATTTTAGCATTTAGTTATTGAGCAATAGATTCGTATTAAAATTATTTCATAAATATTTGGTGTTAGATAGAATAAAATGAATTTTATTTAAGTAGAGAACTGTAAATCTATTTTTTTATTGAAACCCTACTTTTACATAGATTAGGTGTATAGAATGCTTCGTCAATTTAGTGTTAAGGAATGAGGGGTATCCATTCCACCAAATTCACCTAGGAATGATCCTGACTTCATCCCTTTTTGGTATCTCCAAGAATTTGTACCTTGGTAGATGGCTAGGCAACACCTTGTACACCATCATCCTCACCATTGAACTACAACCCACTTGATGTAAATATAATTTCACTATATTTAAAACACTAGAAATAGAAGAGTACTAAAGATTAAATTCTATTTTTGAAAAATTTATCGACATAATATCTCAAAAATTACTTTCACATATGAAAAATAAAGTATAGATAGAATGAGCC
>JARHVA010003074.1:47500-190000 GCA_037957365.1 Torreya grandis | reverse complement strand
GTCATTAAGAGATCTCAAAAATTTACCTTTGTAACTATGCTATAGATGATAGGGTTAAGAATTTCCCTTCCAGAGGGTCCAATGAGCCAACCTTTTTCCTTAGATCCTCCACAAATCCCAAAAGAACCATGAAACATGTTTCTAAAGTTTAAAAGGTTGACATTGGGATCAAATCTAACCCGTCCAAGTCTATAAACAACAAGTTGGGTAGGGGTTAGGTCATACAAAATAATCTTTTTTACCAACCCAACATAGTGTTTAGGCCTTACGTAGAAAGATACCAAATTTGCCACTATCACAAAAGCTAAAACTAGAGCCATTAAATTCGATGTAAAACTATCACCACCTTAGAGTTTACTCAATAGTGAACACCCTGCACCATAAATTATGGTCCCAAGACTAGTGAAACCAACTCAAGAAACTCTTTCGATGGAATCCAAAAAATGTTTTTCATGTGAGACCACAAAATTAATCCTTTGAATGCCATCTCACACACCATGCTTCCTCTATAAAGACATGAGGTGGTAATAGTAATCTTCATGATTTTTTCCATTCCTAAACTAACCAATCCCATTGACATTCTATGGCAAATAGGATGAGATTAAGGTGAAATGATAGTGAAGAACTAACATTCCCATTCAAATTGCTAAAAAAGAAGAACAAAGGATAATAAGTGATCATGAAACACAAAAGAAGGCTCTCGACTCCCTCATGCTATGTATAAACCATCATCATGACCAATAAATTCTACCTCTTCTACATTGATGATTATAACCTATAAGTGATGATCATTAAGGGGGGATAATAATGAAATATTTTTCCAAGATATGCATTGCCTATGAGGAACTCTACCAAAGTTGTCATGTTTTTGCCAACTAGGCCATCACTAAGACCACCGATTTTTTGAAATTATTTTTAAGGATAAAAACAATACAAAAAAGGAAAAAGAGAAAAAAAATCAACCCAAATCAATAAGGGGGAGGGATGGGAAATCATTCCAAGCCTCCCTCACATTATCCACTTGATAAATTTCTACTTGATCAATATTGTAGTTAACTAAAAATCTAATACTGAATTTGCTTCATGATAACAATGCTTAGAATCAATAGAAGAAGAAAGTACCAATCTATCCCAAGTGCTTGACAAGATGTTTTATAAATTCCAAGAAGTGGTAACCCTGTTTTAGAATGTAGATATAATTATTTGTGAATCACCTTCCATAATTAATTTTGAAATATCACATTGGATTGCTAATTCAATCCCACTGGCAAGAGCTTGTGCCATCGCTTCATTATTGGTACCATCCTAGATTTTTTTGGACATTGATCAGATTAGAGATCTGATAAAATCCCATATAATAAATCCTACCTCTGAATCCCTAAGATTACCCCTGGAAACCCCATCAAAATTATGTTGAAACCAACACATAGGTGGTGGATTCCATGCAAATTTGCTTTTTATTATTTTTTTCCCAAGGACTATGGTTGGCCCATTAATGGGGGGGGGATAGAGATAAGTTTCCATTTTGTGCTCATTCTCATATCCCAACTTGAAAGAAGGCCATTTATCCTCTTGGCTTGAGATGAAATAACTTCAAAAATTGAGACCTCAATTTCTTTTAAAATAATTGGGAGTGACTTTTTTTGTCTTCAAAGATGCATTGATTTCTCTCCTTTCAGAGAGACCAAACCAATATTGTAGGGTTAACCCACCACAGACCAAAGAGAGAGTTTTTTTAGTTTACAATAGGCTAATAAGAGAAAGCTATGATTAGTGATGGTGGCTAGGCCTATGACTAATCCAACCTGGAGCATTGCCAAATCTAGAACCATGTTGTAAAGGGGTAGACAACTAATAAATGATTTGTTGTTTATTTATTGTTTTTACAAAAACAACACCAAGATGGACCAATGAAGATAATATTAGTGAGTTTATCTTGAGTTAAGATGTGATATTGAACCATAATCTAGGTAAAAACACCAGCTTTTTGGTGCCCAATTTTATCCCAACAGAGGTGGCATGCCCATGACATCAAATCATCAGTGGCATTAGGCATTTGATAACCAAGATTGACTTTGTAAATCCTTGATTTAGCTCTAATACAATGCATAGTATATTAATTTTCACTTAGGAATATTTTCTTATTTTTAAAGGAATCAGATAATCTAGCCATTTGATCCACTGGGATGTTTAGACCATCCCTGCTTTTCCACCCCTAGAATGGCAAGCCATCAATGAACTATAATTTGAAATAGTTGGTAATCAAGGTGACCCAAGTGG
Source organism: Torreya grandis (assembly GCA_037957365.1). Taxonomy (NCBI): domain Eukaryota; kingdom Viridiplantae; phylum Streptophyta; class Pinopsida; order Cupressales; family Taxaceae; genus Torreya; species Torreya grandis. Next base: position 187,720 of record JARHVA010003074.1, on the reverse strand, counting down.
TAGTAAGAATCCTCTTATCCTTAACCAAGTATGGAGTCTCTGTGATAGGCTTGTGGCCATTCCATGAATCATCCCATAATTTAGCAGTCCTCCCATTATTTATTGTCTAGGAGACATGCTTAACAATAATAGGTTTACATTTTAAGAGAAAATTCCCAAAGTGCAATACTTTTGGGGGATTAACAATAAAAATTATGCTCCAAGGGTCATCAAGAGATAAATTCTTGCTTCTTAACAACTTAGACCATAAAGCATCAGGTTTAGAAATCAAACCCTAAACCAATTTTGCCCCAAGTGCCTTATTCTACAAATTTAAATCCTTAACACCTCCCATTTTCTTGATTTTACAAACCCTTTCCCATTTAATAACTAGGATTTTTCTTTGATTCTGAGCTCCTTGCCATAAGAAATATTTCATGATCTTATTCATCTATTTGACAATATGATTAGGAGGTTGTAATATCAAGAATCAATAAATCAGAAGGGCATTAAATACTAACTTAATGAGAGTGATACAACCAACCAATGTTAACAAATGACCTTACCATAAATCTAATAAATTTTTAATGGATTGGACTAATCCCTCTAAATAAATAGAGCATGAGAGTCTAGAGAAAAAAGGGACCCCCAGGTATTTATAGAGGAGTTTTCTGATATTGAAACCCAACACTAAAGAGATCGTTTGTTGCACTTTCTCAAAGCAATTTAAGAAGAAAATTTCAGATTTTCTAATATTTACCATCTAGCATGAAGTAAATTCATAGCTATTAAGAATATATTTGAAAGTTTGGGCTTCCCTAACTGACACTTGACCAAAGTGGAAGGTATCACGATGAATTTTTAATGTGTAAGATTATCAACCCCTTTAGTAGCTTAAATATCACAGACCAAGGAGGAGGATTTGGTAGATTTCACTACTCTACCTAAGGCTTTAGCTAGTAAAATGAATAGAAAGGGGGATAAAGGTTCACCTTATTGAATGCCTCTTGAGGATTGGAAAAAACCCATTGGATTGCCATTTACCAAGATAGAGTATTTTGGACTAGAGATGCAACTAAAGACCCAACTGCACCAGTGCTTGTTGAACCCAAATTTCTCCAGGATATTTAATAAAAAATGCCAATTTACCCTATCATATGCTTTGGTGATATCAAGTTTCAACATCATTCCCTTTAAATGAGTGATCGAAAGGGAATGTATAATTTTATGTGCAATAATCACTCCCTAAATATTTATGCCAGGGGCAAAACCCACCTGCTCTTCCAAAATCAAATGTACCAAGATCTTTCTAGGTCTTATCACCATTACTTTTGAGATAATTTTATAGACCATATTACATAGAGAGATAGGCTTGAAGTCACTAAAATTTTATTGTTTATCTCCCTTAGGAAAGAGGGAGATAAAGGTTACATTTAATCAATGAAAAATTTGTTTCTCTTTCTAGATTCTTCCACTATTTGTAGCACTTCCTCTCCCACCAAATCCTAGAATGACTAAAAAAATTTAGTTGGAAAACCATTGAGACCAGGGGCCTTATCTTTTTCCATGGAAAAACTACATTTCTGACTTCTTGTAGAGAAAAAGGGGCCATTAGCCTTTCATTTTTCTCTAGAGAGACCAATTGTCGTATGAAACATAAATTGTGGTTCTGGGCTTCAAGATCAAAAAAAATATCACTATTGAGGAGATCAAAAAAGAAATTGATCACCTCATTCCTAATGTCATGCTGATTGTTCAAAATATTACTAGTCGATGATCTTATTTGCAAGATGTGATTGATGTTCCTTATGATCTTGACCAAGTTATGGAAAAAGCTAAGTTTTTATCTCCTTATTTTAACCATTTACTCCTAGATTTCTATTTTTAGAAAATTTCTTCATGCTAGAGCAACTCTTCCTATTTAGCAAGAAGAGACTTTTCTTTCTCATATGAAGCCTGATCCATATCGAATTGGAAGATGGTTTGATGCAAAATTTCTAAATCAACTTCCACTCTCATTTTTTCCTGGAAAATATTTTTGAAACAACTAATATTCCACTACCTAAGATGACCCTTGATAAACAAGAGTTTTTTAGCCATTCAAAACATGGGAGAGTTGGATTGAATATGAAAATTCATCCACCATTTTTTAATGAGCCCCACCAAAGAGTGATCTCTAAGCCACATTTTTTCCTACTTGAAAGGATAATATGGAGGTGTCTCATCAATGTTGATGGACAAAACAATAGGCAAGTGATCTGAACTAACAAAGGATAGAATGAAAGTCTTTAACATCCACTTTTGAGATAGCTAGGTGTTTGAAACTAGAAATATATCATTCCAAAATATTTTGACCCCCACATATTTTATTGATCTACGTGAAACACCTTACTTTGGGAGGTAAATTGAAAAGCTCATTACTAGCAATGAACTGAGTGAAATCAATATTACTTGAAGTTCCAAAATGTTTACCCCTAGTTTTTATAAGGGGTGCAATATTGCATTAAAATATCCTTCTAAAACAATATTAGCATTAACAAAATAAGCAAACAAATTTGTTATTTTAGCCCAAAGATTTGATCTATTATGTAATTCATTAGGTCCATAAACATTACAAAGGAAGAAAGACAAATCCAACCTGAGAGAAGAGATTTTACAAAATTGCCAATGTAAACCTACTTCAATAACATCAACCTAGACTCTATAAGGAACCCAAATAATTGCTAAACCACCTGAAGCCCTAGTAAATTCCAAAATAGAACAATTCCAAAGTTTCCATCTAAATCTCATCAAATTTGTGGCATCTTCTAAGCTTAACTTGGTTTCTTGAATCAACAAAACATCAGGACATTCTGAAGAGAGTAGATGTTTAACCAAACATTTTTTGTTAGGGGAATTAAGGCCCTAACATTCCAAGTTATGATTTTCATAATCCTTGATGGAGGATTTTCACCTCCCACTTATCAGGGCTAAAGAATTTAGAAATAGTACCTTTCTTGTTGATTAAAACTTCCTCAGCAGCATGATAATGCTTATTTCTCTTGCCTTTCTTTAAAGTTAGTCCATAATTTGGTTTCTATAATGTGATTTTGATCTATGTAATGGACAAAAATTCTCTTGAATTTAGCTCCTCTTTTGAATCTGACTCTTCTACTTTTGAATCACTGATCAAGTCCTCAATCATAGGGTTCTCATCTTGAAAATTTTGACTATTTTTGGGGTAATTATTTCTATTCTCCATACTATGTTTAGAGTGTTGGATGATATTATTTATTGTTTTGGATTATTCTAATATGAAATCACACCCTTTGATCATAGTATTCAGGGATAGGGAGTTTGAATTACCTAGTTTTTCCAATAGGTCTTCCATTTTAGTTAGATTTACACACTTGGTTTTTGGAGATTTGTAGCCACTAGGGGGAAAATCCTATATAAAGGGAAAACCATTCTCATATGGCCTTAAATAGGAAGGAACAACTTTGTCTTCAATATTATCCATTGAATATTTTTTTCCTTTATCTTTCACCATATTCTTCTACTGGGTGGACCAGAAATTCCTAGCATTTCACAGACATAATATCATTGAGGAAGATGAAACCAGTTTTAATGCTGACAAAAGTTTACCATGGGTATCTTAACACCTATTACTAGGCAATGTTTTTGAATCTAACCAGTACCTCAACACTTGAAACACCAGAAAGGGATGTTTTCAAAATCCACTGGCTGACTCCACATTCTACCTTGGACTTTGATGAGGATTTTTTCAAGACCTCTTTCGATAGATCAATCAAAACTTGAATCCTAGCATAAGAGGCTAGGCATTCCTCATCTATTTTTAGGTCAATTTCCTTAAAGTATCCAAGAAAATTTCCCAAGGCTATTAGGTAGTATTGGCTCCAATACTCAATTAGGAGACCATAAAATCAAACCCAAGTGGGGTATCTTCCTGGGTATTCTAAAATCACATCAAAGTTGGGCTTCTATGGTTGAAGCCATAAACCAAATACACACATATCCCAAAGAGTTTTATGAAGGATTTGATCTCTACTAGATTTTCAAGGAAAAACGATTGTAAAAAAAACCTTTAGGTAAAAATTTAATCTCCAGATTCTTACCCCACTTTTTTGTAACCCAAGATTTGATTTCCCCTATGGCTAGCCATTTCTTGGTAAACTTACTTATCAGAGCCCTTATCTCTAGGCATGAAATAACTTGTGTAAGGTTAGTGGAGTCCTAGATAAGTTCCTTATCCTTGCTAATATTCAATACTTCATGAGTTTGTGAGTCCAAGCCTATAGGCTTGTGCAAAGATGAGACCACATTTTCCTCCTCACAAGGTTTAAATTTGAAGCTTGGAGTTTGTTTCCTACCATCCAATTTTTCAAAATATTGGGAGATTGAAACACTCACCAAATATTTTGGAGCCTCCCAAGTCTTAGTTTATTTTTGAGTCTCCATCTCCTTTGTTCCTACTTTTGATGAGAAACCAATCCATTTCTCAGTCATTCAGATATCCTATTCAAAAACTCAGATACCTGCTTTGGATTAACGGTAAACCAATCTAATAGAAAAGGTTAGGGTTTTAGATTTTTTCTTCATGACTCTTCTTATCTCATCTAATTTTATTATCTTCATATATCATTTTATACATGTGCTCTAACAATATTATTTCCCTATCTAATCTTGCTTCCATAATATGAAAAACTTGTCTAAACTCAACCTTTACATATTTCATTTGAATCTAAAGCTTGACAATGTATTCATATTTTCCTCTTACATTTTTTTTAGTTGGCAAAGCTTTTACCATTGAGATTTATAAGATTATCTTATGAGATAATTTACATCATTAGCTAATATCCCCCCCTTTTATAGCTCATCTCCATTCATGCTCCTCAAACCAGTTACTTTTTATTAATCTATCCTTTAAATCTTAAATTTATTATAAATGGGACATCCCTTTAGTCTATCCTTTTTTTAGAATGATCCTTAATATATCAATTTTTGCCTCAACCCTCTTGAATTTTCAAAATAATCTAGATCCACTACTTTACTAACTTTATTCTTCAAGTTAACTTTATCCACACCTAAGAAAATTATCAAATCTACATCACCTCTTTCGATCTTGTAATCTTCTAGCCTCATTTTGTTTTTAGACATTATAACCTATGAGATTAAGCATGCCATTTTGAAGTTGTTAGGCCCATTTTTTGGGCTAAAAGCCAAGTAGTAGATGTTTTAGTGTTGCTTAGGATAGGATTTGGAGTTGATTTTTATTTTATTCTATATTGTGGCTTGATTTTGAAAATATTGGAAATAAATTAGTGAATCCAATGGCCACATGGGATTTTGTTATATAGAAGGTGGGAGTGGAATGTGACAAATTCAACACAAAGAATATAAACATTGAACTAAAGTTTGAGTTGGGGTTGAAGGAATTTTCATTAAAAAACTAAAAAATATAGTAGTGGTGGCATTGGGTGAATTAATCACTAATTTGTCAAGTTGGGTGATTGGAGATAAAAAAATTCTCTCTTTGATAATGGGTGTGACAATCATAGAGTTATTGACTAATGAAGTGGAAACAAAGCTATATGAAGAAGCTATAGGAGTGTAGACACTAAAATATGGTATTAAGTAATTGACAATGTCAATATTTACATATATTTGCCATGCATGATTTTTACACACAAATATGGTCCTAACTCACCATCTTAACCTATCCGGGTGCTTTCTATGGGTTTAAGCCTTTCATTATATTGTTACACATCTATGGGAACCTCATTTTCTATATCAAAATTGGATACTATCCCACACAGACATGCCCAAATGCTTAGCTTATTCCTCATGTGCATGGGTCACTACCCTTAGATTGGGTCAATATCACCAATCAATACTGACATGTGCCTAACAATACTGAGCCTTTACTAGAAATAGTCACTTTTAAAACCTTAGACATTCTTGTGGGTTAACCTGTACATTTTAGATAGTGTAGAATGAGAAATTACCCAATTGGAATCATATATATATATATATGATTCCAATTGGGTAATTTCTCACGCTACGCTATCTAAAATGTACAGGTTAACCCACAAGAATGTCTATATATATATATATATATATATATATATTCCTCACTTGATAAATAACTGGGTGCTTATCTAGTACACATTTATACACTATTACAAATTGATAAAAACTTAGTGTTATGACCAACACACCCCCATTATTTTCTAAATAGGGACCTACATCTATAATAATAAATCTTGCAAAGGACTTAGGATCTTATGAATATATATTTTTAAAAATATTTAGTTGTTAGTCTTTGCCATTTTGAAGTTTTGTTTACATGCATACTAATGGTTATCTCTCAAACAATTTCAAGTATGGCGCATGTAATAGATTAGAGTATTAGATCAAAATTTAGAAGCTCTAAGCTCTAACTAGGAAGTATTTTTAAATTAGTTAATATTTAATATTGTGTAAAAAATAAATAAGTACTTTTATCATTTGTGTGACATTTGTCACACTTCCAACTTAGAATGTTCTAAGTTGTAATTGTTATCATAAGCATGTTTTAGATAGGGAATGTTCTAGGTGTGACACTTGTCATAAAATCTTCTAAAGTTAGTTTTTTTAAATTTATTCTCTCTCTCCTATTTAAGGAGAATAAGTGTACTTTTGTGAAACAACAGAGTGAGAGAGAACATGTATATAATTATTATGAAGCAATAATACTCAATCATTCTCCCTTGTCTTACTTGGTAATCGAGCTATTATTTCTTGGTGATGGTCCTTTGGCTAAATAATGTCACCGTTTATTGCTCTTTTATGGTATCATTATAATAAACAATTGTTTTTACTAAGTCAGGGGGCATTTATTTTTCCACTATTTTTGATGAATTTATAATCAAATAAGACCTTTGGATGCATTTTGGTGGTACCCGAAATCTTAAAGGCACTATTGTAAATTTATAGATGTATTATCAGTGGTACCCAATGTTTGTCTTGCCAATAATTTTCCATGACTACCTCTTATTGGCGTAAAATGTTATTTAAACCATAGTCTTAAGTTTACTTAGGTTAGTATTTTACCTATAGTGTTTATTTCCTATTATTTAGGCAATATGTGGATATTAATGTTTATCCTACATGAGGTTCTCCACTTGCATGTGAAGATAAGTGTGGTAGTTGTACATGTGTGCATCCATGATGTGTCTTTGACCACATTGGTACACTATTCATTTGGCAACTGGTTCCTTTTCACATTGCCAAATGTGATCCACATCATCTCCATCAATGCTATAAATAAGAGGGATTCATGTAGAGGAATCATAGAGAGCGAAGAGTGAGATGGAAAATAACTCCATTGGATTAGTTTGTGAAGTGTTTTCAATAGAATAGATTCAATTTATTTATCATAATTTTGTTATTATGAATTTGTAGTTCAATTCTTATATTTGAATGCAATATTTATATTTTAGTTTAAGTTGTATGGAGTTTTTATTATAGCAAGATCTTAGAATGCTTTTATGCAGGCAATGGAGGTTATTCAGTCTTCCCTTCAAATTTCAACATGGTATCAGAGCCATCTACAAGCAAAGTTTCATCTTCTTGTAGCAAATTTTAGGCCATCCACAAGTAATTCAAGTATTGGAGGTGATCTCCTATTTTTTAATATTAAAAAAGAAAAATCTAAAAATTTAAGATTTTTGCAAACTTTTGGGAGTCTTTTTTTTAAGGGATTCTTTTTATATTTTATCAAATTTTTTTAAAAAAAAATCCATAATCTTAGGGGTAGTTTCTATAATTTTTTCATCAAAAAAACACTGAAAATTGAGTGGAGTCATTTTTTTTGAATTTTTATAATGTGAGGTCTTTTTTTATTCTATTTTTATTTAAAAATAAAAATTAAAAACCCCAAAAGACCAAAAACACCATTTTTAGGGGGGATTTTTATGATTCTGAATAAATTTGTTTTACCTCCAAAAACTTTCTTGGCCATTGTAGAAAATTAAAGTTTGGGTCTGGTGTGACAAGTGGTCACACCCCCCACGAACATTTGTGATTATTTTACAGATAACTTGTGTGGCCCCCATCCTCTGAGACTTTGAAAGCTCTTATTTTTTGACTGGTAGATCAAAATTAAATAGAATTTGTTTTTGAACTTGCTTAATTATTCAAGTGATGTCTAAATATTGTATTTGATTCACTTCATTTTGTATGAAATCAAAAATATTTTACGTTTTTCATTCTCTACTTTAACATCTTTGTGAACACACTACATCATTATAAGTAGTTGTGGGTGGGACCATTATTGTAAATGCACTAATTTATAAAGCACCACTATTGTTGAGGGGTGGGGTACATCATTTTAAGGTTCTTGACCTTACTTTTCTATGTGTACATGTTTGCACACTTGTGGTTTTGCTATTTTTTTCATTTCCCATTACTACCAACTTTAGTAGCACAGATGTTAAATATGCTTTGCTAACTCCATATAACTACTACACTTGGAAATCACACATGACAAACATTTTAAGGAGTAAAGGGTTATTTAGAGTAACAAAAGGCAAAAAATTAGAACCTACAGAGGCTATTAAGAAGCCTAAGTGGTATAATAGATGTAATGAGGTGTTTGGCCTAATTTCCCTTTCTATTTATCCTAAATTTTTATTTCATATTAAAAAATTATCAACTCCTAAAGAATCTTGGGATATACTAGCAAAAATATATGGTAAAATAGATTCCATCAGAGGTCATCAATTATATTGTGAACTAATTGGTCTTAATCCCAATGACTTTGCTAACATTCAGGACTACATCTCTCAGATTAAGTCATTACATCTTTAGTTGCTTGATTGTAATATTAAGAAGGATGATGAAAAATTGAAAGGATGATGAACAATTGATCTTTATGGTTATTTAGAATATTGGTACACCATATTATATCTTTATCTCTACATTCTGCAACAACAAAGACTCATGGGGTGTAAATTTCAAAATGCTGACATTTAATGAGTTTGCAGAAAGATTAACTAGAGAGCAAGATAAGCTTATTCACATGGGAAATATCTCCAAAGGTTCTCCATCTATTTCACTTATTGTAAATTAAAAAACACCATCTAATAATAAGAATACAAGTTCTACATCATACTTCACTCAACAACATTCCTCTTTCATGCCTAGGTATGACTCCAAATAGAAAAGAGGACATCTAAGATGTAATTTTTGTGGAAAAAATGGGCACATTGAAGACCACTTCTATGATAAATTGGTATTTATTAAAAAATAAATGAATAAACATCAAATTAGTTTTCCTTTTTCATCATCTTCTTCTTCAAACAAGGGCAAAGCCACAACCCTTACTGCCATTGTTAAGCCAACACTCTGAATGGGTTTTCCATTTAGAGACCATCTTTTTATAGTGACCTCTTTTGTAGTTAGGTACTCAGATGGTTTTTTTTTTAGTTCCTCTTTTCTTGTACATGAATATCTCACTAGGCACATTATTTGCCAAAATTCATATGAGGAAATTTTGTTGGCATGTTTGAGTGATGGATCAACCCATCCATTTTTTGGCACATTTTGAGTGATGGATTAGCCCATCCTTATTGGCATATTTAAGTGATGTATTTTCCCATTTTTATAGATATTATCTCTTTTCTTTTGGTCTATATGAAGTTTTTATTCATCTCTACATTTCATCCATGCAACCTAGTTTAACATTATGGGGGGGGGGTATTATGTAGAGTATTGCTTCCTCGGTGTGTTGCATCTCTTTGGATTTTTTTTTGGTGGTGGATCAAACCATCATTCTTGGTGCCCTTAGTGTGTTTTATCTCTTTTGGAAGTTTTTTTATTTAGTAATAGGTTAGCCCATCCTTCTTGGAGACTTTAATGACTGTATCATTTTGGTGGTTTTTTCTTCAGTAGTGGATCAACCCATCCTTATTGGCCCATATTTCTTGGTGCATTTGGTGATGGTTTATACCATAATTTTGTACTTGATATTGATATTGAGTGATAGATATGCCCATATATATGATTTAAGTAATGGATCCACCCATCCATATGTAATTTGAGTGATGAATCTGCCTCTCCAAATTGACTCTTCAGGTTGACTGCTTCCTCTTGAAGCATTTTTGGCAGTACCAACACCTATTTATTTAGAGTGTCCTCATATCCAACATCTTCTTCAAATTTTAGGTTGTATCAAATGATCACCTTTATACTCTGATAAGTCATGATGGTGTCCATAAGGAAACTTTGATATTGAGCATATTATATATGGGTACCTGATCAAGCCTAGTTATCAGGACCCATCTTCTGAGATTGTATTCTCATATTTACTACTCCCTAAGTTTCAATTAAGAGGGGTGTTGGTGTAAAATGTTATTTACACCATAGTCTAAGTTTACATAGGTTAGTATTTTACCTAGAGTGTTGATTTCCTATTATTTAGGAAATATGTGGACATTAATGTTTGTCCTACATGAGGTTTTCCACTTGCATGTGAAGATAAGTGTGGTAGTTGAAAATGTGTGCATCCATGATGTGTCTTTAACCATATGGGTGCACTATTCATTTGGAAACTGGTTCCTTTTCACATTTCCAAATGTGATCCACATCATCTCCCTCAATTCTATAAATAAGAGGGATTCATGTAGAGGATACATAGAGAATAAAGAGTGAAATGGAATATGATTCCATTGGATTAGTTTGTGAAGTTTTTTCATTAGAATAGATTCAATTTATCAATCATAATTCTATTATTATGAATTTTTAGTTCAATTCTTATATTTAAATTCAATATTCATATTTTAGTTTAAGTTGTATGGAGCTTTTGTTGTAGCAAGATCTTGGCATGATTTTATGTTGGTAGTGGAAGTTGTTCAGTCTTCCCTTTAAATTTTAGAACCTCCCTTAACATGGACATGCATCTATTTTAGATCTTCATAACTTATAATTACACCATTTGGAAACCAAATATGTAGTAACTCCTCCAATTGAAAGGCTTGTGGTGTGTTCTTTTTGAAATTGTTCCACCTTCCAACTCAAAGAAGGACCATTATTTGTTATGCAAAAAGGATGAGGCACTTAGTTTGATTAGCCTAAACATATTTGACACCCTTATATTTCACATTTTTGTTGCCAAAACCCCTAAAAAAGCCTGGGATAAGTTAAATACACTCTTTTACAAAGCCAATGAATTCAAACTATTAAAGCTTGATACAAAACTCTCCTCACTTTTTCCCTCTAAATTTCCTAATGCTGAAGATTTTTTGAAAAAATTCAAACTCATTAGGTCCTAATTGCATGATGTTGGCAAATAAAATATCTATAAAGAGGCCATATTTCTCATTTTGTCTAGGCTGAAGGGTCATTTTATTATCTTTGATTCTACATTATACTCCACTATGGATGCCTTGGGTGATAATTTGAAAAGCCAATGAATTTAAACTATTGAAGATTGATACAAAACTCTCTTCACTTTTTACCTCTAACTTTCCCAATGTTGAAGAATTTATAAAAAAATTCAAAATCATTAGGTCCTAATTGCATGTTCTTGGCAAAGAAAAGATTGACAAAGAAGGCATATTTCTAATTTTATCTAAGATAAAGGGTCATTTTAGTGTCTTTGTTTCTATCTTATAATCCACTATGGATGCATTGGGTGACAATTCTAGTGGCCCACTTTTGATAAATTTTGTGAAAGGCTTATTGGGGAGCAATCAAAGGTATTGACACTTGATGCTATTCCTAGATATAGTCACATAATTATTGATAGATCCTCCAAAGTAAAACTAATACCAAAATTAGACTTTACACTTCACCAAACCAATAGAATATCCCTCTCAGGTCTATCAGACCTCTAAACCTATTGATTCTACTAAGGTCTCTATGACATCTAAACCTAGATAGTAGTCTAAATAAAAAAATATTTATGGTCCATGTAAGTTTTATGGTGGGACTAGTCATTTTGAGTATAGATGTTTCAAGAATATGGAATCCTTGGAAGTTGTTGTCAAGCAACACAATATTTATGTTCATGTTCCTTCTTTAGCATCTTCAACAGGTAAAAGGAAATCACTCATTACTAGGACATTCACTACTTCATGAGATGGTTGGAATGTTGATTCTATCGCTTCTCATCATCTTAAACATTTTCAAGATCTTATTTATTCATTTTCATATTATATCACTTTCTATATTAAAGTGGGTAGATCTTCTAGAGTTGATGTGTTGGGCTGTGGTAATGTTCAGATGTAGGATGGTTGCATCAATAATGTGTTGTATGTTCCAAAAATTTCCACAATTTTTTTATTTGTATATAAAATTTGTAACTCAGGTACTAAAAACATTATGGATTTTACTTCATAACATGTGATTTGAGAAATTTCAAATATATAGGATATAGTTGATATAGGTGATGCAGATCACGGTTCATATCTCTATACCTTTAATAAATTTGAATCTTATGTTGGATCTTATTCAATGTATCATGTCAATCCACTTAGAAAATTGTGGCATGCACATTTTGAGAGTATTAATTATAGATACATATAGTATATGTGTAAAAATAATTTTTTTATTGGCCTTCCTATAGTCTCCTACACTGATGGATTTTTTCTTGGTTGATTTGGTAAACAACATTGGGACCCTTTTTGAAGGGTAAGGCATATTATGTTAAAACCCCTCTCGAGCTAGTGTACTATGGTCTCATGGTATTTTTCCATTTTATCTTTATTTGGAACAAAATATGTACTCACTTTCATCAATGATTATTCTAGGAAGACTTGGGTGTATTTTCTCAAGTACAAGAGTGAAATACTTAATAAATTTAAAGCCTTTAAGGATTCTATAGAGAAGAAATAATCTCTTCCACTCAAACAACTATGTCCAAAAAATGAGGGTATTCTGTCTCTAATGCATTTCATGAATTTTGCATAGAACATGGCATATTACATTAGTTCATGGTGCCATACACCCCTCAATAGAATGGTGTTTCAAAGTAAAATAATCACACTTTGAAGGAGATAGAAAACTTTATGATTCACTCTAAATATATAGATCCACAATATTATGTAAAATCCATAAATTGTGCCAATTAAATCTATAATCACATTCCCCATAACTATGCACATAATTAAACTCTTGAAAAATCTTAGTTTGGGATCAAGCTTGATGTATCAAGTTTTCATGTATTCAATATTATTGTGTGGGTATTTGATCCTGATAAAAATTGTGGAGAAGAAGAGTATACCACTTATATTTTTGGCTATTGTGATGATGTTATTAATGGGTTGTTTATCACACCAAGTTAGGAGGGATGGTGACTGTCCAACACATCCTAAAAACAAATCCAAAATCTTTCCAAGATCTATATCTACTAGGTCTTGGTGGACTAGATCTCACTCAGTTGGTTCATTGTGAATTGTTCCATACAAAGGGCCTTTATTGGTTCTAGAATTTTAAACTTTATTTTAACCTTTGAGATATGAGAGGGGTACACAAGTTTCATTGTCTTTTTCATGCTAGGTTTTATCATTTTTTGGAGAATACTGAAACATACACAAAGATTTGCCCAAATAAATCAGTGTTTTAGATTCAAATAAAATAAATACAACTAATTTTTAAACATTTTTTACATACATACTCATTCAAAAATGCATTATCAACAATAAATGACTTTAATAATCGAGATAAAATGAGAGAAGTAAATTACATTTAAATGAAATCCTAGTCTAACTAGATTCATAAAAAAAGAGCAAAAGAAAGGGGGGAAAGAAAGAAAATACTACTGAAATGTGGCTAAATCTGAGTCCATTTGAACAAATGCCACCCACAAAATTGATCCCTTGCCTAGGCATCAAATGTACAACCACCAACAAGAATGATGCAAGAGTCTAAAGAACATGAAGCTAAGAGGGTACATAACACATCCACCATTTGTATGGGTAGGAAAATGAAAATAAACTTCCGTAGCTTTGATTAATAATGATCTTTATTTCAAAAGCACAATATTTGGCTATAAATTCACCAATCATTTACAAATTTTGGCAGCATGACAATAGTGCCAAAGTAAAAAATGGGGGAGAGATTACATTACAAAGCAATAAAAATGTCTGGTCTAATGTCTCTTCACTTAGAATCAACAAGCACCAACCCTTTAAAATTACCATTAACTCACTATTTATACAAATTTGGTGAATAAAGGGAAAGAATTTTTCCCTCGAAACCAATAAGCACTTTAATTTGAACTTGAGTTGCACTTTCCCCCCAAAAGCAAGCTCCTTGCACTTTAACTCCGTTCACACCTCTAAACAGATAAAACAACTTACTTTTTGGCATATGTGAATAAAAATGAATTTTAAAATACACTTAAAAAACTTAGTTACAAATATATGAAAAGATTTTGATTGGTGTATTTTCTCATAAAAATGATTATGCCATAGAGACCATATCGAAACCAACTTTTCAACACCACAAGCAGTTTGAAAAACAAACACCTAGTTTGTAGGATATAAGTGAAAAAGTCTTCCAAGGTCATTTGAGCCACTAGGATCAAAAATTTTGTAATTTTAAATTGAAATGCATTAATTTTCTTAGAAAAATAATAAAAATGATATATTTTTTTAAAGGTGTAGGGGTGCACTTTTATGGGCTTTGAGGATGGGCTAGATGGAATATGTCCATGCAACCATGCAATACAAGTCAAGTGCATCCACGTGACTTTGAGGGTCCAAACATTTGACCTTCATTGACACATCCACATAAGCACAAGGGACCGCTTGGCACATCTGTGCACTTGGGAGGGCTTGATTGAGCATCTTCCTACCATGTAGGCACATGACTTGGGGTTATTGTGTCTACATGTCTGAGGTAAATGGCTAGGTAAGCTCCACCAACATGTGTTCATAATAATGTGGTAAGGCAAAAATTTCTTGATTGAAAATTCTCATATTTTAATTTTAAAATAAGGTGATTTAATTCCCCCCATGGGGGTGGTTTCTCCAAAACCATGGTTACTTAAAACAATTTAAGTTTTTCAATTTTGGCACATATGGCCATGGAACCCCCAGGTCATTCTTTAATTTTATGTTTAATTTTTTTCCATTAAATAATTATTTTTTGGATTTTGACTTTGAAAAATAAATGATTTAAATAATTAATTATTGGCTAACATTTTGGGGTCCCTAGGGTGTGTCACTTCATTACAAAAATAAAAGGTTGGGATGACATTTTCAAGTGAGGTGGTAAACATGAAAGTTATTCATATGAGCCTAAGATTTATAATAATAATAATAATAATTTTAAGGGCCCATTATACATTCAAACCAAGATATACTAGGAATGTAGGGATACAAGTGTGCACATTTGAGTGAGGCATTCGAATGTAGATTCGAGGGGCAAGACACGATTTTTATGCTAAGTACAAAATATGAATTTTTATTGCATGGATGAGGTCTTTTAAAAAAAGGTGGTAATGAGTCTCTATTCAACACACAAATCAAAATAGACCACCAAGTCAATTTGGGAGTTCAGAGACTAATAAGTCATGAACACAAGCGGGAGCTACTACAAAAAGTAAAAAGAGGCTCCCTAATTTCAAAATAAATTAGGGTGTGTTGTGTAAGTAACAATAAATTATGTCTCTACTAGAAAATACTCATGAGTATTTTAAAATTATATAAATGTGTCTATGAACCCAAGATATCTAGTTGAGACTATGCATAAAACGTGAATTAATTTGAGAGAGGAGAAAATGAGAACAACTAAGAAACCAAGTATAGAATTCTTATTAGCCTAGTGTGTGAAAATGAGTTCATTAAAATTTATTAAAACCTAATAGGGTTAACTACCATAAATCCAATCATTATGCTAATGAATCCTACCTTAAGATGCTTACTTGGATATTACTCTATTATCAACTAGGTATCCATAGTCCCGATGGAGTTATCTTTGATTCTACTCAAGGCCTTGCTCTGATACCATCCAGGCATCGATATCCTTGTTAGAGGTTTCCTAAATCACCCAAAAGTGAGTTTTTCAAAAATTGATATTCTTTTCTTTTCTTGTTTTCTCTTTTCTCTTTCTTTTCTTAGCATCTGAACTCTAGGTTGGGGACCACCATGAAAAGTTAAAGGAGGGATTATACATTTTTCATCTTATATATTCACTATAGAAGGTTAATCTAATAAATCCTAAAAACCATTAAGATATGATTTTTGTGCTTGGTTTTGAGAGAATGTCTTCATTGACCAAATAGCTTACCCATACTTAACATAACTTGAA
This sequence comes from Torreya grandis, assembly GCA_037957365.1. Taxonomy (NCBI): domain Eukaryota; kingdom Viridiplantae; phylum Streptophyta; class Pinopsida; order Cupressales; family Taxaceae; genus Torreya; species Torreya grandis. The sequence goes on along the minus strand of JARHVA010003074.1, from coordinate 171,445 downwards.
CAAGTTTAGAGCACACACAATAACTTAATCCTTTGAAACTTATTCAAAAACATAATCTAAAATTACAAATTAATCAGAGTACTTATGCACCAGAATGTCATTTATGTCAATTAAAAGCATTTTATTCCTCATTCTTTGACCAATAGGGGAACCTACAAAAAAATAGATAGGTCGAGCCAAGTAATGAGACTGAACCAGATAAAATAAAACATGAAAGGGAAACTAAACCAACAACAAGGAAAATGAAGGAAAAATCACAAAACAAATGAATAAAAAAGGGGAAAGAGAAAAGTATTTATAAAGTTTTTCAAGAAAATGCATGCTTGAAACTAGTTAGACACTTGTTTCTTTTCTAGATTTTGAGAAGAATGGTAGAGACCCTACAAGGAAGAGGATACATATATTTACATTTATGTTGTCCTATTCGATAGAATACACTACCCCATAATGATTTGTCTATGTTATTTTCATGTAATTTAATTAAACTAGGACATTATATTTGTATCTAGATTTAAAAAAGCATGAGGGATAGGAGGTGAGAAATAACTCTAACTATAATTTGAATTGAGATGAGGAATAAGGCTAAGCGTTAATACATACCAAAGTGTGTTGATCACTCTACCTGGTAGATACTTATTATTCATTGTAGCCATTTGATAATCGATTGGTGGTTTCTTTTTGATGCAAATAGATGACTGTATAACATCCTTTGTTGTCTTTGTCATCCAGAAGGCATGGGATTGGTTCAAATTCTTCCCATATAAGATACCTCTTAAATTTATCATCATTGGCCAAAGCATGCAGAGATATAAGATGAATTAGATCATTCTCATCTTTCATATCCAATGGTTTCACTTCTTTACTCAAGCCATGATGTTGTTGTTCTTCCCCTTTGATTGCCTCTATTGTTGAGAATAACGCTTGGCTATAATCACTTGATTTGAAATTAGAACTAAGATGAGGAGAGAGATCATCTAATTCAATATCATCCAACTTGTTTTCCTCAAATGGGAAACCCGTTTATTGGTTTTATTTTTATATTTCATCCCCATTTGATGATGCAAGGGAGGTCACACTACTACCACAAAATTGATAATTATCTTAGACTAGTTTTTCAAATGTATGAGTAGGAAACATATGAGAATGATGTTTTAGATGCATAATATGCATCTACCTCCTCTAACTGATCCAACTCCTTCAATTTTTCTTCTATATAAGTACAAGATCCTTCAAGTTAATTATTTTCATATTATATGGGAAACTCTTCATCAATTTGCTTTTTAATCACTAATTTGCCTTCAATATCTATTATTTCATCATATTCAGATTCATCATTACCACTATTTTAAACTTCAAGGAATGGATCAAGCTTATGAAATACAATGTTCTCAGTGTGCATGATCATCTCAACATCAATAATGCAACTAGGGGCATAGATCCAAATGATGCATGAGGGTATGTAACTTCATATCTTGGATTTTAAATTGCATGTTGATTGTCTCATATAACAAATGCTATTTGATTAATAATAACATCCAAATATACTAAATCACTATAATAATATGAATTATCTTGTTGATTATACATAGAATTTATTGAGTAACATACATTAAAATAATATGTAATCTCTCATTTATCACATGGGAACTTGATTGGTTGTAAGATTGAGGCAATGCTTCATTTCGAGATGCATATTGATCCATGAGCTGACTTGTAGGCATCTAACTCAAAGGATTTTAGGCATAAATGCCATGCTATTATAAAGAATAAGAGGGGTAGGCACCAAATCCTTGAGTCACTAGATATTGTTCAACATTGATAGCCTTTTGGTATACCAACACTAAGGATGTGAGAGAATATGGAGTCCTTCGAATGAACATGGTAGTTAGAATATCTAAGGAATTAAAATATATTCTAGTTAATGCATGTTATATTTTTAAGAAAGGGTCCTTCAACCTAGTATATAACTAATGGAGTCTATGGTTGAACACACTAGTTGACTCATTAGGCTCTTTATGCATTGTGGAAAATTGATAGAATAAGATAAAAGGGTCAATGGTCACATTAAAATTATTAAGAAATATATTTTCAAAGATGGCCCAAGTGGTGATGTACCTTTCTTGTAGACTAAGATACCAAGAATAAGTTGCTTGATCTAGTGAATAAGAGAATAGGCGATAAGCCACATCCTTGTGTTGAATTTGCTTTTTGATAATGGCTTTTTTAGAGTCCTAGATGTGTTCCTCAGTAGTCTTAACCCCATCATGGATATACTTCATGTAAAATTTAAGGGAGTGCTTGAGAAAGTCATGGGAAGGTCTTAGAACATTCACAAGATAACTACATCCTCCTTGACAAGTTAAGGACATCAAATGACTTAGATAATTTGTTTTTCTAGTCTAAGAAACTTAAAAGACATTTTGAGTAAAGCTTCCAAAGTGTCAAAGTTTAAAGATTTTAGTTTAAAATATATATTTAAAATAGACCCTCCTTCTAGCACCAATCCTATTGATGGGTTGTTTATCACACCAAATTTATGAGGGATGAGGACAGTCAAATCTCTGTTGAAAAAAGATTTGAAAATATCTCCAAGGTCTATATCTACTAGGTCTTGGAAGACTAGATCTCACTCAATTGGTTCATTATAAACTGTTCCATATAAGGGGCCTTTGCTAGTTTTAGAATTTAAAACTTTATTTTAACCTTTGACATATGAGAGGGGTACACAAGTTTCATTTTCTCATTCGTACAAGTTTTAATGCTATTTTAGAGAATAATGAAACATGCACAAAAAATTACCCAAATAAATCAGCATTTAACATTCAAATAAAATAAATAAAACTAATTTTTAAACATTTATTGCATACATATTCATTCAATAATACATTAGTGGCAATAAATGCCTTTAGCAGTCAAGATAAAAGAAGAGAAGTAGATTGTATTTAAATCAAACCCTAACCTAACCAGATTCATAAAAAAGAGCAAAAGAAAGGGGGAAAAGAGAGAAAATATTGTTGAAATGTGGCTAAATCCAAGTCTATTTGAACAAATTCCACCAACAAAATCAATTACCTATCTAGTTAGTGAATACATAACCACCAATAATAATGATGTAAGATTCTAAGGAACAAGAAGCCGAGAAGAGAAATAACACATCCACCATTTTCATGCATAATAAAATGAAAATAAACTTATATAACTTTTATTAATAATGATCTTCATTTCAATAGCACAATATTTGGGTATACATTCACCAATTGGTTACAAATTTTGGCTACATGACAGTAGTGCCAAAGCAAAAATTGGAGGAGAGATTACACTACAAAACAATAAAAATGTCTGGTCCAATGTCTTCTCACTTAGAATCAACAAGAGCCAACCCTATAAAATGACCATGAACTAGCTATTTATAACAAATTTGGTCAATGGAGGGAAATAATTTTCCCCCAATAGCCAAAAAATGCTTTAATTTTAACTTGAGTTGCACTTTTCCTCCCAAAAGCAAACTTCTTGCACTTTAACTCCATTTACACCTGTAAAATAGATAAAACAAGTTAGTTTTTGGCATATAAAAATACAAATGGCTTTTAAATTAATTAAAATATACTTAAAAAACTTAGAATCATTAAAAGATTTTTATTGGGGTATTTTATCATAAAATTGATTATTCCATGATGACTGCGTCAAAACCAACTTTCCAATGCCATAAACGGTTCAAAAAATAGACATTTAGTTTTCAAGATATAAGTAAAAACATCTTCCAAGGTCATTCAAGCCACGAGATGGGAAATTTTCAAATTTTAAATTGAAACACATTAATTTTATTAAAAAATTAATAAAAAATGATAATTTTTTTGATAGGCACATGGGTGCACTTTTATGGGCTCTGGAGATGAGCCATATGACCTTAGTCCTTGTGGCCATACATCATAAGGCCGATGCATCTGGACCCCTATGAGGGCCTAGATGTCCAACCTTCACTGACATGTCTAAATAGACATGAGGAACTACCTAGCATATTGCATGCTTAGGAGGGCTTGGTCGAGCATCTTCCTCCCATACAAACACATAGTTGGGGGCCATCACATTTGCATGTTTGAGGCAGAAAACTGGGTGACCTCTGATGATGCATGTTCATATGACATGATGATGCAAAAAAGTAATTAATTGAAAATGCTCTTATTTTAATTTTAAAATAAGGTGGTTTAACAATTTTTACCCCATGGGGAGTGGCTTCTTAAAACCATTTAAAATTTTCAATTTTGGCACATACAACCATGGAACCCCTAGCTCATTTTTTAATTTGATTTTTAACCTTTTACCATTAAATAATTATTTTTTAGATTTTGAGTTTTTAAAATGAATGATTTAAATAATTAATTCTTGGTTGACATTCTAGGGTCCTTGGTGTAGGTCACTTCATTGTAAAAATAGAAGGATGGGATGACATTTTTAAGCGAGGTGGGAAACATGAAAGTTATTTGTATGAGCCTAAAATTTCCAAATTTTTTTTTTTTAAGTGCCCATTATGCATGCAAACTAAGATACACCAGGAATATAGAGATATAAATGTACACATTTAAGCAAGTGAGACATATGAATGCAGATTCGAGGGACAAGACTCCATTTTTATGCTAAGTGAAAAAAATGAATTTTTATCGCACAGACAAGGTATTTTAAAAAAAGGTGGTCATGAGTCTTAATTAAACACAAATTAAAATGGATCATCAAGGAAATTTGGGAGTGATGAGATTGATGAGTTATGAGCACAAGTGGGAGATGCTACAAAATACAAAAAGAGGTTCCCTGATTTTGAAATAAATGAGGGCATGTTGTGCAAGCAACAATAGATGCCAAAGCTTATCATCTACTTGAACCCATCACTCATGATGTGCATTTCTAATGGTATGTCAAATTTGATGAGAGTATCATTCTAGTAGAGCCTTAATCACCTTCCTCTTTATACTTTAGAGGAATTTCTTTTGGATAGTGATTCTGATCATAATGCACTACAAGCTCCTCTACCTAATTCTTGCCCTATGCCTAAATGGGATAATACTACTATCAATTAAACTGGTTATTTAGTGGATGATCCTTATGTTACTCAACATACTCAATCACAAATATCCATCATTTCACTATTGATTCAAGCCATTTTAGATGATCTAATATTGTTTTCCAAAGCACCGAGTAAACTAGAGTGGGATGATGCTATGTAGGATTAGTATTATTATTTCATGAAGAATCACATTGGGATTTAGTACCACTTCTTAATGAAATAAATATTGTATGGTGTAAATGGGTTTACAATAACAAATACACAATAAATGGTTCAATAAATAAGTAAAAAGCACACATAGTTGTAAAGGATTTTTCATAGGTTAAAGGGGTAGAATACTTTGATAAATTTTTTCTCATTGTTAATATGAATTTAGTTCAAATTATACTCTCCATTATTAGAACATAAATTAGTCAATTTACTACATGGAAGTGAAGATTGTCTTCTTACATAGTGTTCTACACTAGGATATCTACATGGAGTAGCCTCTAGGGTTTGTTCAGGACTCTTTGCTCATATAAAAACTTTGTTGTTCTCTTTATAGACTCACAAAATCTCTGTGTGCTTGGTAAAAGATGGATTATTTTCTATGCATTTTTGGTTTATCTCATTGTCACTCCAACCAATATATATCCAAAGGCATCATATTTTTATACTTGTTCTATATGTAGATGATCTTATTTTGATAGGCAATTTTGATCCCATGATTGAGGATATTGAACTTAATATGATGAGGCAATTTTATATGATAAATAGATTGGACTTCATATTCATCAATCACTTGATGGGATTTATCTTGGACAATAGAAGTATGCCATAGATCTACTTCATCAGTTTGATATGGTTGAATGTAAGCGAACCCCTGGTTTTTTTCATTTAAGTATTGTATTTACTTCTAAATTTAAGACTCCTATAGTTGATCCCACTTTGTATAAGAAATTAGTAGGTAGTCTCTTATACCTAACTCAAACTCACCTTAACATCACCTTTGTTGTTAACATTATCTCTTGATTCTCATAAGAACCCTATGAGATTCATTGGAGAGAAGAAACACATATTTTATGCTATATTCATGGCACTACACACTTTTAGATACATTACACACTATAGGTCACTTCACATATTATGGGTTACACTGACTTAAATTGTGTAAGAGATTTGATACCTATAAATCCACTTATGGTTTTGTCTATAATCTTTGTTTAGGTCTAGTTGAATGGGGATGAAAGAAGTGGACATCCATTTCCTTATTATCTATTGAGGTTGAATACCAGTGAGATATCAAATCTAGTTAGGAGGTTTTATGTCTTTGATAATTATTGGATGAGTTGAGTTTTCCTCAACACAACCCTACCACTCTTTGGTGTGACAACCAAAGTGTTATTTTTATTTCTCACAATCCTATTGAGCATCAATGGATAAAATATATTGACATACACATGCACTTAATTTGATTGATTATTTAGGATGGATTCATTTCTTTGGAATTTATGTTTACAACTGAATAGATTGTAAACATCTTCATTGAACACTTGGTTGCATCACATTATCTTTAGTTGCAAGCGTTACTTGGGTGAAAGAAGTTGTCCTTGGGGGGGACTTAAGGTGAATTAATTCCTTCCTTCTCTCTTATCTTTCTTTTGATTGTACATGAGTACCTAACATGGCCTAGTAATCAGGACCCATCTTTTGTTCCTCCCTAATTATTATCTTACAAGAGGGCATTAGAGTATTAGATAAGAACTTAGTATCTCTAAGATCTAATTAGGATGCATTTATTAATTAGTTAGTATTTAATATTGTGTACAAAATGAATAAGTGTATTTATTTTTTTTGACACTTATCACACTTTAAAATTATAATGTTCTAAGTTGTAATATTTATCAAAATCATGTTATAGATAAGGAATGTTCTAGGTGTGACACTTGTCACATGATCTTATAGGGTAAGTTTTTTTAGTTTATTCTCTCTATCCTATTTAATGAGAATGAGTGTACTTGTGTGCAATAAAAAAGTGAGAGAGAACTTGTATGTAATTATTTTGAAGTAATAATAATCAATCATTGGCCCTTATTTTATTTGAGTGTTATACTTGGCAATCAAGGTATTTTTTCCTAATGCTAGTCCTCTGGATATATCATGTCACTATTTATCACTCTGTTACAACATATTTAGGTGTTAAAAAACCTATTTTGGAAATTTTTCTCTATACCTCTTTTAATTTTAACACATTCTCACATTATACAAATGGATATGCACTTTAATAGTCATGGGGACTTATAAAGTAACTTTTTAATCCTTATGAATTCTTTCAAAATATTAGTTGATATTTCACTTAGTTAGAATATAATTCAACAACTAACTTATGTTTACATTGGAATGCATGTTAGTCCACATGATATGTAGTATTCACATTGCCACACACTACATTTTAATATTGCATAATTACAAACCTATCAGAGCATGCCAATTGCCACTGTTTCATTTTTTATTCACCTTTTAATGCTCAAACATCCCCATGGTAGGTTTTTCAACTACATGATTACAAGAATTTTTGAAGGTGACACATATCATATTTATGATACCACGTGTGACCACCTCATATCCTTATGAATATTACAACTTCACATTGCAAGCGTTAAAACTTTGATTTATTCACAAGAAATGACATGCCACATCTACAACACCTCACGATCTTGTAACCTTGAATTTATATTATTACTAAAATTAAAAAACTATGAACAAATACTAATAAATACATAGTAGGGATCTAAACAAGAAGCTTTGTATGCCACATATTTTCAACCTCTCTATCATGCATAATTTGCATATTCAAAATATCCCTAAGGAAAATTAACAACTAAGTGACCATGAAGCATTGACAATGAGACATGTGTCATTATTATATTCATCATGCACCTCAAAATTTAAAAATAATTAATAAGACCCTAATAGTTATGAGAATGTGAACCAAGCATAGGGTGAAACATGTCCAATTTCAAGGACCTCAAAATAGTACATTGTTAAGAAGCTCTAATGATAAATTTGAGGACCATAAGACTCTAAACCAATTAGCTAGTAACACATGGCTTATGTAAAATCACTCTCTATTGGAGCAAGAACTAAATAGACTCACATGGCAAGCGAGAGGCAATACAAAACCTATATAGGTAGGATGATGATGACATGTTGAAGGTTTAGGTTCATTCTTCTAAAAAGTTATGAACTAGAGCCAAAATCAAAACTTAACCAAATAAGGCATCCAAATAAATGCAGAAGACCAAATTTCAGTTTTAATACACATGAGCATGGAAATTAATTTGGTCATCCCTATGTTTAAGGTAAAAAACTAAAAAGGTCAATTCCATTGTTTAAAATTCAAAGAGATTATTAACAACTAAATTTATTTTGAGATCACATAAATATTACAAAGTTAGTATGTAACAAAAATTTAGCATGATTAAGTAGTAAACAGATTATACAAAAAGAAATGCCTTCCTATATTTTATCTTATGGTACACAAAAAGTTTTTAAAAACACCTTATTCATCCAGGTTTCAAACACTAAAGTGCCATTTTTATGAGGTTGAAAGGATGAGGCCCATTATATAAGAAGATAACCCTTCCTTTGCATATGCCTATTATTCATATGATCTTATTTCTCTAAAAAAAGTAGGACTTCATCAAGAAATAACAAAACCTAAGGTATTTTCCTATGCAGACCTCTTCTACAATGTATTTTATAAACTATCTACCTATATGACATGGTCTTATCCCTAAAGAATAAGAACCAAATAACATTTTTGGTTGGAATGGTCATAAAATAATGTTACCAATTACCTCAGCCTAAAAAAATATATAACCAATCAGTGGTGTCAGAATGTCTTGTAGCCATAATCTAAGGTAAATTCTAAAATATTGGTCAAAACACCTAGATTTATGGGTTAATAGGGATGACATTAAAAAAATTCCAATCAGGTTATTTAGGCCTAATGTCTAAATTTATATTTCCTTGATGAGTTGGTTATATGGGGCCACTTGTTTGACATTTCTTGTGCCATAGTAGTTTTTGATAAGATTCCATGTTGGACTCCTAAATTTGGAATAGTTTTTCATTTCAAAATTTACAAATTGTATGCACACATGTTCAAGATGTTTATCAAATAAATATATGAATGTTTTTATTCACAAGTATATCATATAATTAACAAAGTACCAATGCCTAGGATTTGTAAGGAAATCAAGAAATTCATAACAAGCATTGGGGATTACTAGTACTAACAGGATTATATTATGATGAAAATTGAAGGAGTTTTGGTGTCTCCCCTTGAGCTACTCATATATGTTCTTGAAAATATCATAGATCAGGAGATTATCTACTAAATTCTCCATGGAATTATTGGAGTACACAAGGAAAATAAACAATATCCATGACCTCCAATTCCATCTAAAGTGGGCATAATTATTTTCAAGCGATGGTCCACACTATATACAACAAAATACCCACATGTATTATTTATATTTATATGACCCTGATTCAAGACAATGGGATCCCAGGGGTCATGTAAAAGTACACATTAAGTCATTGAGGGGGAAAGTGTCAATATTATATAATTACCATTTACATCTCCATGGTTGGGTGTACATCAATTTTGAGAATGATGAATAGGTAATGTGAGAGATGTATATTGAATGCATTATAACCTCAATTGTAAGGAATAATCAACAATAATAAGTATAAAAACTCCTAGACACATATACAACTCATGATGATTCTCTTGGTACATAATCATATTTAAGGAAGAAAGTGTTACAAGGAATACCCTCCCCAATTATTTCTCAAAGAAGTATTATAATACAAGAGGTTACTCAATTCCTTGTTCTACCTTCTATTCAAAGTCCTCTTTCTTCTCATTTATTTTAAATTCTTGATATTCCACTTATTACATCAGCTAGTGAAAAGCAATGGTGACCCCCCTATCTTTACATGCCTCTACTAAAGGATGGTCTAATTGATACTCCACTCTTTTTTCCCAAAATGTAATTTTTCTACCAAAAAGTTTTTTCAATTCACCAAAGTTTATATTAGGTAGTTAGTACCAAGGACCTCTACATAGTGCCCCTAAGTGTTTATGTTTATCGTTTCTAGTCAAGCTTAATTGTGAATCAAGTAATTTTTTTCCCACTCTAAATCAATATGATAATAGTTCCTCATTTTTTGGTATTAAATTCAACATTGGATAGGAAATTACCTTCCAAGGAGGCACCACTTTAGGCAATGGATTCATTTCCAATAGTTGATCTATTAAATATATTGCCTACATCTAAGATCATTGTCATGGTCAAGATGTGTAGTGTTATTTATTATTTTATATCCAAACCAAAGGAGCCTAAGAAGAAGGGGAGAATTCATAGTATAATATTGGACAAGGCCCAATTTACTCACCTTGTAATAACATAGTCTATTTTTTTGGAACTTGTCACTACTACTCCTATTCCTACCACTACCATTTAGACCCATGTATTCACTACCTCTACAAACTTCATTCTTGATGAAACCACTATCACCATTCTAAGTTCCACTTCAATCCTTCCATATTACTCCACATTATCCACACCACCTATAACCATTGTTGATTCCATGTCTCAATCAGATGAAATTTGGATTGAGAACATTCATTTAGCTAAGGCTTAAATAAAATAAATGATAATAGTCAAGGAACTAGAGTATAAGCTAGAATTTGAATAAGGCACACATAAAATCAAGAGAGTGACCTAGAGAAAGATAACCAAATGTAATACTCCCACACTCTATGAGAATAAAGAAGAAAATTACACATTAAGAAAAAAATTCCAGACTAGGAGAAATAGATGAATTTACAAAAAACCCTAAGTATGCAGTGGCCGCTATAGGATAATTGGCCAAGAACTTTGTACAAAGGATGAAGTAGAAGATGTTGAGATTAGAGATACAAACATAAGTTATAATAATTAAAAATATAATTAAATTTTTTTAAAAATATTTAGAGTAATTGTATGAGTTTGTAGTTGATAATTGTCAAGTAAAAAGTAAAAGTGCTCTTTAAAAAAAAAATATAAAACTGTATCGATATCACACTATTAGAATAGAAATCAAGCAAGGAAAAATAAGTAAAATAATAACAAAAAATATGTTTACCCATTTAAAATTGATGACCCTATTTGAAATTAGCTTATACCAATTTTTATTTTATTCATATGAGGACATCCTTACAATAATGGTCAGATAACACAAGTGTAGTCATGAATTCTATTCATTATGCCACTAACAAACTTTTGGAGTTTTTTCAAGAAGCCTATATAATTTATCCACAAGATAAGATTATATCCCTTGTAGAATTTTACCCTAAGCTATTTGAATTTATGAAATACTTTAAAGAGAGGGTTTTGGAATCCAACCATGGGGGAAGCACATAGGTGATTGATCTATTCAATTACACTAAAGAGAAAATAGAATGTGCTATAACAATGAAAAAAAAATCTTCACACCCCATTAGAAAACCATGCAACACTAATGTTGAAAATGGAGTCTCTATTCCAAGCACCACTTATAACTATAATAATAATATATGATGAATACCATGCATGTGTCATGGATTTTAAAAAATAACAAGCCAACTCTTCAAAATCTCTAGAAATCCAAATTGAATTGGGAGAGAAAATTTCTTTTTGGCAATATATTATTTTGAGAAAAACATTGTAATTTTTTTAATGATTTGTATCTTTTGTCTAAACTTAGAGAATTTTTTTTATCTTTTACATGTAAATTTATTTTCATATATGTTGGTTCCCATCTATACCTAAACATACACATTGTATTACATCTCAAAAGATAGGAATATTTTGCAATAGAATTTTGAAATTATTTAGAAAGTTGAATGAGTTTGTTGTACATTTTCTTCTCTCAATTTATGAATGTTTCATGAGATGTTAAATTAAGTTGATTAGTATATAAAATTTGCATATGTGAATTACATATTAGTTGAATTCAATAATAAATATTTTTACTATTTTTGTGCCTACAAATTATATTCTAATATTGATTCATGAATGAATGTACTTAAGCAAATAACCATAAATAAAAATTTGTCATGTTAATGTCATAGGAAAAATTTGAACTATAATTCCTTCATACTCCACATTATGTTCATCTAAATATGATTCATAACTATAGATAGGTGAGAATTATTTTAAAATCACACAGTGAATTTCAAAAATTAATCAGTCTAAAGAAGATATCATTACTAGTTCATGAAATTTTATTTTCTACCTTACTCTCCATTCCTTTTTTTTACATTTATTTTGATCAAAATCTATATTATAACCATATCATTATGAATATCTATCTAATTGATTTGTAGGAAGGATATTCATAAATAATAAACACTTTGATCAAACATTATTATCTTAGAATAACTAGTAGAAGAAATCTAATAATTATTTAATATGAATGACAAGTAAATAAATAGACTGCTTAATTACACAACTTTCAATAACAATGACATAATTTAGGAAATAAAAGAGAAGGCACATTACATAGTTTTAACATGAGAAAACTTCAATGAGGTAAAAAACCCACAAACCTTATTTTGAGAAACATTTACACACTCAGTAAATTCCTTATTTAACTCACTTCTTCATAATTATTGACATAAAATTTGAAGACCACCACTCCCATAAATCATGATTTGTAATAATCAAAATTTATAAGGGTTTTAAATAGTTGCAACCAACTGATCCACCCATTTAAATTAACCATAATAATTTATTACTTTTACAAACATTTTTTAAATATTTGGTTATGTAAATAATACTTTTTTTTTATGAAACAATGTGGGCCACAATGAAACCCCACAAATATTATTGTTCCAACACTCCCCCTTAATGTTTAGTTGGGATACATGCCACAATCACCTTTTTATATAAACTTAATTACCATCTATAAACCATCCACGATGAGTTTAGGCTAGCATGTAACACTTGAAGGATTTAAATACCTTCATCATGCCAATATCAGCTTTTTATACAAAATGATTTAGAAACCATAAATCACATAGGGTGATTTAAACTAACATGATAGTAGGAATTTATCCCACATAAGATTACAATCATTTGGAGCCTTTTATAACATAAAGACCTCCATTAAAAAACATGCTTGATTACTAGGTACATTGTAAACTAACATAGAGTGAAATTTACACAAAAATTCACATATGGTGACTTTTTACAATAATTTTACAATAGAGAAGAAGTATAGAGATGAAAATAAAAACATGGTCATTAGGAGGAGACATTGTCATGCACACACCCTCTCAATGGAATTTTTGAGATTTTTAAGTGTTGTTTTGAATCTAAAAAAATTTACAGTATAGAGTGGTTTTGTAAATATATCTTTGACTTGATCAATAATAGGACAATAATGTAGATCAATATCACCATTGAGGACTCTTTCTTGGATAAATTGCTTATGAACTTCAATATGCTTCGTTCTTTGGTGTTGAACTATATTTTTCATGAATTTTATATAACTTTATCTATCATAAATAAGAGTTGTACTATGAGAGAGACCCATATAGAATTATTCTAATAACCTTCACAACCACATTGCTTCTTTAGTAGCTTCCATAGAAATTCTATACTCTATTTTTGTAGAAGAGATAAAAATAGTAGGTTAATTTTTGTTGCTCTAATTAATAACACCTACACCAAACTTAAACACATGTCTAAAAGTATATTTACAATCTATAACATCACTAGGATGGTTAGGATCATAATAACTATATAAATTAGCATTATAAATGGAAGAATAATATAAATCAAAATCAATATTTCCTTTGATATACTTAAATATATTTTTTATTAATTTATAATGATCCAAATATAGATCTTCCATGGATTTAGAAGTAACAACATATTAAATATTTGGTCTCATAATATTTAGATATATAAAATTTCCAACTTATTATCTATATAAAGGAGGTTTAACTTTATCGCATGCAAGTTTTAGATCAAGCTTAACACCAAATTCAATGGTGTAAAAACAATATTACAATCAATCACATTAAATTTAACAAGAACATTATGTGCATACTGAGATTGAGAAACAAAATGAAGTTTTCATCTTGAAATACAACCATGCCTAGAAAATGATGAGGCATGTCTAGATCAGTCATCTCAAAATATTGATTTAATTTAGATTTATATTTAATAATTAAATTAATTTGATTACCATAATGATAATATCATCTAAATATAACATAATTAAGATAATATGACTATTTTCAATTTTCACAAAGAGATCATTATCAGAATAAGAATTATAAAAACCTAATTCTTTAAAAAAACTTGTGATTTATAATACCAAGCTTGAGGAGCTTGTATTAAACCATACAAAGATTTTTAAAACTTACACAAATTTTTTTTTGTTAGGTTCTTCAAAACTTTTTATGTGAGACATAAACATTTATTTTTCTAAGTCACCATTCAAAAAAGCATTTTTAACATCCATTTGGTGTATTTAGCAACCATTTTGAGTTGAAAGAACAATAATTCATCTAATAATACTCATTTTTATCACAAGATAAAAGGTTTCAACATAATCAATACCAAGTTTTTGAGTAAATTTTCAAGCAACTAACCTAACTTTAAATTTGTCAATTTCCCTAATTGAGTTTTATTTAATTTTATAAAGACATCTAGATTTATTTTAGGAGGGATAAGATCCAAATTCTAATTTTTAATTAAGGATATATATTTAGATTATATAAATCATTTCCATCTACCATCTTGAATGGTTTCCTCTAAATATTGAGGTTCACATTCAAAAAGAGTCAGTAAGAATGATAAGTATGTTGACTTCTAGTCATTTTAAGATAGTCCTATTTTTCCTGTCAGCAACTCCATTTTATTGTGGATAATAAGGAGTTGTTAAATCTCTTTGAATACCATATGAAATGAAAAATGAATCAAATTATTTACTAATTTAGTCACCATCATTATCAGTTCTTGATCTCTTAATTTTTAGGTTAGAATATTTTTCAATAAAATCTTGAAATTATTTATATTTAGACAACACTTCAAATTTTTTATTTTAAAAATAAACACAGATAATTCTAGTTTGATCATTAAAATTTTTTAAAGCATACAAATATCTATCAAGATATTCAACTTCAAGTGGCCTTGTAACATCACTTTGAATAAGTTTTAAAGGATGAGAGGAGTTTGCATCACATTTTTTGTAAAAAGGTTGAGTGTGTTGTTTAAAGTGTAAGTAATCTACATACATTTCATGATAGATTTTATTTTTAGGCAATCCAATTACAAGATCATGTATCAACATATCAAAAAGATTCATAAAATTAATATGTCCAACCCTTTCATGCCATAATTGAATTCATTTCTAATTTGAGGGGAAAGACAAGATGCAAAAGAAATATTAGTAAAAATATAAAGATCATTATTTTAAATACATTTAGAAATTAGATAATCAAATTGATCTTTAATGTACCATTTATCCTTAATAAGTTTTATAATTAAATTATCATGTGTGAGCTGAGAACGAGATAAAATATTTTTCTTAATAATCTCATGTTAGAATAACCAATGGAAGGAATCTAATATTTGTTTAATATGAATGACAGGGAAATAAATAAAGTAATTAATTACATAACTTTTAATAAGAATGAAATAATATGAAAAACAAAAGAGAAGGCATAATACATAGTTTTAATGGGGAAAAACCTCAATAAGGTAAAAAACCCACAAACCTTATCCTATTATTTGAGAAACATTAATAGACCCAATAAATTCCTTCTTCATCTCATTTCTTCACAAATTTTCACATAAAATTTTGAATACCACCACTCTCATAAATCATGATGTTGCAATAATCAAAAAATATATTTTACCAAAGATTAAAACACTTTTATAAGGGTTGTGGATAGTTGCAACTAAATAATCCACCCCTTTAAATTAACCATAATAGTTTATTACTTGTACAATAAATTTTAAATATTTATTTGTGTGTAAATAATAAATATATTATTTATTTATTTATTTTATGGAACAATGTGAGCCATAATGTAACCCCACAAATATTATTGTTCCAACATTACTACCATATGGTTATCTACAAAATTGAATACCTACAACTTGTGCCTTGGGTTACACCCTATATTCCTAAAATGAGAGGGAATTTCCCATCATCCAGTTGGTTGGGTCATAAACACACATTAACAAGTTAGTTGGTGTTAGAAGAAGGACCTAAAATTTATAAAAAAATCATAAGCTCTTTATGAAGCTAATTTAAACTAATTTGTATATCCCTATAAGATTAACTAGGTGAAACTTTGAATTTGGCCTACTTTTGCTTTAACCATTAAAAGTATGTAGGAAGCCTATATTTGACAAAGGAAGACCTATAATTTGACACACCAAACCAAGTTCTTTAGTTAGTCCTAATTTTAGACCTTTCATATCAATAGTCATGTGGTTGGATAGAACAAAAATTAATGTCCTAGGATACATTCATGAAATCCTCATGAATCACAAGAGATACATCCCTCAATTCGCTCCCACCAGAGCTAACACTACAAAAGAGTGTATTACATCCTTTAAATTAGATCTCAAGCTCTTGAATTTATAATATGAAGATGTTACTTCTTGGATCTTACCATTTTCATTAGAATATGTTGTTTATGATTTATTCCTTGATATACTAGATAATTCCATCTGTAATTGAAATAACTTTGAGTCTACCTTCCTAACATAGTTTGGAAAGGTGACTGACCCTAGTGTTCTTTACCAAAAAATTTCCACCATGAGAATAAAATATTATGAGTCTATCAAAGCATTTAATGTGATATTCTAGAAGATGTATACATGGATTTGTGATTCATATAGACCCAATGTTCCTTTGGCCCTTGAGATTTACAATAATGCACTGGACCCCATGACTATTATCTTCCATAAATGAGTTGAACAAGTAAATGATTTAGCACAAGCATGATTTTAAGCTATTAATACTAATAGATAATTGAACCCACAAAGATTGAGTGTTCTAAATATTAATCCCAACATTCCAATGTTTAATCCAAATCCTAATTCAAATTAGAATGTATATTTGCTTAATCTTCCTCCAGTTACTAATGCATTTTCATTAAGACAAATCATCCCAAATCAATAACTCATTTTTTTGAATGATCAAACTACAACCATGACTCAAAGAAAAGCCTTGATTCCTCTCATTATTAACTCATAAATTATGGCTCAAGATCCCAAGAAATGAGAATTATATGCAATACAATGTGTATTTCAAAATCTCAGTATTAATTTTTCAAATCTTAAAATATAGGTGTTGTGCCCTAACACATACACCCCATTTTAAAATTTAAGTGGGGACCAACTGAGATTTAATATATTTATTTGAGGTCTTAATAAACTTAGAAGTTTACAAGATTGGTTTTAAAAGCACAAGCTTGAGGTTATTTTTGAAGTCTACAATATATTTCAAAAGTTATGAGAAAAAGAATCAAAGATGTGAATAAGCCATATACATGATTTATCTTTTTCATTTGATTTTATTTCAATTTAAAAGCTTAGATGTACATGTTAGATTTATAATGACTTAAAGGCTAATTGAGATGGCATGTTTTATTTTAGTTTATTCTTTGCCTATGATGTGTCTTAAATAGGTTATCCTATGTTTAAGTGTTTCCCAAAAACACTTTTGGGCTTATCTATTTTGCCACACAACATCATTTAACTTACCTAGAGCCCACGTGAAGAACATAAATCACTTGAACAAGTGGATCATTAGGATCCTTCCATTTGTCATCATCTCACTATCCCAAAATCCTTTAATCTTTTCACAATGTATGAATCCTAACTATCAAGTAGAAAAATGAGACCCTTTGATGTGTCACCATCTAAGAAACTTAGAGATGACATGAGCATTGTTCCTTCTATGATTATCCTAGGCATGTGGAGCAATGAGATATCTCCACATATCACCATCCTAATAACACATAGATGACATCAATATAGTTCCTTGTACAATTATCCTAGGCAAGTGGAGTAGTGAGAGTCATCCACATGTCACCATCTCACTAACTTGAAGATGGATAATTGTCTGATAAGAAATTTTAGTCTTCAAGCAAGCAGATCATTAGGATCCTTCCACATGTCATCATCTCGCTAAGCCATAGCCATAAATATGTAGTACATCAGGCCAAAGATTAGTTATAATTAGGATAATGATATTAAGATATGTGTCATCTATAAACATAAGAAAATAAGACATGTATAACCTAAAAACACTAAAAAAGGACATATATCCTATTATGCTGACTAGGCACCCCTGTGAATAAGAAAATGAAGCTACATGGCAATAAAATCTGTGAAAGTTGGCATTATGAAATCCAAATAAAATCAAATGGGGAATGGAGTGAAAGCCATTATTAAAATTAATTCACATGAATTTGTGACTTAATGCATTTAATTCATGAAGCTAAATCAATATAATTCGAGTTGCCATACTAAATGTAATCACATTGCCTCCTAATTGTCAAGTGTAAACTATGAATTCAAATCCCATAGTGACCAAGAAATTTTTGGCTATTCAGAGAATAGGCATATATAAGTGGAAATGAATTCAAAATATATTATAATCTCTCTTTAACTGAGATGACCTATAATCAAGACATGGTTAATTCATGGCTCTTCATGAACACTATCCATAGAAAATTGAAAGAATGGATTGGCAACCCAAGCAAATTTGTGATTCAAGGCCTTACTTTTGTTGTTCCCATAGCCACTTTTAGACCAGGGGTAAGTATTTTCATGGATTTATTAATTTTTTATATGGATTTCCAAGTATTTCTTATGTTAATGATAAATGGGTCCCTTTTCTTGAAATCATCATGTCTTTTAGCAAGATTGTCACCCTTGGGGAGATAATCAACTCAAATTTGATTCAACGACTCACCAATCCAAGGAGCTTACCAGACGATAAATTCTATATGATGTTTTATTTGGTAGATTTTATGATTGTAACAATGCATTCGCCTTATGAAGAACCTTGAAAACCATCTATAAAATATCCAAACAATAGGATATAAGAGGAGTTCAACATCTTCCATGTTAACAAGTTTATGAAGTGAATAAAAAGGTTGACAAAGAAATTTTATCCTATGGTGTACCAAGCCATATATGAGAATAACATTCCTAGGTTGTTAGACCCTATAAATAATACTATTCATAAAATATGTGACTACTAGTTCTAGCTTGAGTGTACTATAATTATGATAGAGGACACCAAGGCAAACCCTTTCTATTTACCATAAATTATTATTGACAAATTGGCTAAGAAAGATATTGTTTCTCAATTGGTTGACAGTGTTGATGTTAAATTATGGAGGTTTAAGTAATCATCTATTCACCCAATCCCTCTCAACATTGGGCAAATATAATACATAAGGTGGGAACACTTTCACTCTAGGGGGAAGATTAGGGTGCACTATAGATTGAAATAGGCACCATTTAGACATTGAGACCCTAGAAAGAGTATCAAGGGACATATAAATAGATATGAAATGAAGGTGAAAATAAACTATGACACCAATCCTATAGTGATGATAATGTGTTCATGAATGGATAGGATGACATCGAGGTTGCTATAAGGATGCACATGATAAACATGTTAATGATTATAGCACAAAAGATACAATATGATCCCATAATTAATGAGGAAGATGCCAAGTGGATCAAAAAATAATAATAGGCTTATAAACCTATTCATGGACCTCATCCTCACATAAAAATAAAACATACTAGATCAAGGTGGCCCATTTGGGGAAGCAAATGTTGAAGATATAGTTGAGGCTGCACCTGCACATTCAATTATTGTTGATTCTCCTCAACACCTAGCTAATGTAGAAAGACCTGTAAGTCCTACTACAATAACTAGTCTATTTTATATGTTATCACTACCTCCATTAACTATAACATAGTAAGTCTTCTTGAATTCTTGTCTCATGTTCTAATATCTCTCCTCTTGGGTCATTGCCATTTGTGAAAACACCAACAATTATAGTTCGCTAGTATCCTAAATGACCATATTCACCTCCCATAATTCCCTTAGTGGTCATTCCCACTTCATTTCCAGTTGTTACCACTACAATACTGATGCACTTTCATTAGGTATAATGATGCACTATCATCATACTGTAAATAACGATATTGATGAAGGTGCTGTTCTGAAAATACCATCTGGGTTTGACTATTTTCCATTGTAGCTTTAAAAAACTTTGTCTGTCTTCGTTTCGGGCAAAGTTTGACCAGCTCTTGAACTTCACTGCTAAAACTGAGCTCAGGTAGATGATCTCCCTCCTCAAGAATTAATAATGCAAGTTCTTCGAATCCCACTGACTATGCATTGTGTAAATGATCTATCATCCGTCCAAGGGTGGCTACAACAATATCAGGCCAGGACCTTAATGCTGCTTCCTACACCTTAATTGAAACACCCTAATAACAAGGCAACAATGAATGTCTGTGACTTGTGCAAGGTTCTCAAGCATATTATGCACTTAAACAACCAATTCTCTTGTTGGAGTAAGAACCAAAACTCTTATGGCCGGAATGTGCAGATGAAAAATTAATCTCTTTAATAATGATAAGCCAAATGCAGCTAACTTTTGAGACCCTATAATAGCACGATCAGGCCTCCCTTAATTGACGCTGGTCCTTTTCATTATTCATCTCGACTCCACTACAGCTTGACCTTTGGCTTGTTGATACAACAACTACTTTGAAACGACCCAAAATTAATATCTTCATAGGTTCATCGATTCACATGATTGGTCGTGCCATTATGGGACTATGTATAAAACAGTCACCTACAACCTCCAGGGTTGACTTTGCACAAATACAAATTCACCAATACATATTACAAATGTCAATGGCTTAATAAGCCTTCAAACAGGCCTATGGTCTGCTGCTTAGGACTATATTTGCGTGAAGGTAGTCACGCTTATCTGTAGATAAAACTTCCATTGGCTGAGGGGCCATTCAAAATAAAATGAACCATTCCCTAGCTCGGGTCTGCCTTCCCTTTAGCACAGGGTCGTCTCAAATAAATAGAGGAAATGTATTGTATATTTCCTCCTTGCCCATACACAGCCTCCAATGACCAGCTCCAGTTCTGCCAGCCTCTATTCCACTATTCACTACCCCTGTCAAATAGAAGCATGCCATCTATTTTCCCAAGCCAAAAATTCCCATCCAAACAGAATTGAGATATATTTGTTGTTCCGTCATAGGTTAACAGTTCGAGCTCCTCCTCTAATCTTGGTATCTTCTTTAACTATGAGATTTTGTTTTTTTATGCCCAGTCCAATGGATTTCATCAAAAAGGAAATCAAATCCTTTTCAATCTCCTTGAATCTTGATTATCCTATAAAGGCTCAACTACTAATCTAATAAGGAATTTCTTCAACTATGCTTGACTCCACACCATCCGTGGATGATTACAACAATAATAGGATTATTGAAATCCTTTGAAAACTAATAAATCCATACAAAATATATTTAGGCCTTATTTCTCCTCCACATGACAAGTATGAATATTTGAAAATATAACTTGGAGGGAAACTTATATAATTGCTTAGGTTAATGCCTATCGAAGGTTTATTCAACTAGTCCTTGCTAGATGCTCCTGCATCATACTCTCCCTCTAGAAAATATTTGAACCTTAGTTCAAATGAAATGCTTTCTCCATGCATTAGTCTTCACTATATGCCTAGATCCCAAGGTCTTGTTGTGAATGCCAATGCTGGTGTTTGTCTTTGATAGTCTTTGTCTTTCATCTTCTTGCTTTTCTTCCTTTTCTGGTATGTTCTTCTCCTCATTTCTTTCTCAGCTGCCAGCTCCCGCTTCCATGCTTCTTCATCTTCATACATGTCTTCAAGATCTTCTTGATCTTCTTGGTTCAAAAATTTGTCCATTGAACTATGGACTTCATTCATCTCCACAACTTTAACACTTGCATTCAAAACATCAAAGGCAATGTTAGAAGTAAAAACTTGAGACCATAAAGTCTCTTGGCTGCCTCCACTCTTTTGCTCTTTGGCCAAAACTACCTTTGCCTCTTTAGTGTGCTCTTTTCTTGCTTCACTCTTCCCAATGGTGTCTTCACTATGGCTTGTACCTTCATTCATCTCTCTTGAATGACCAAATAGCTCCTCCAACATTCTCAACTCTTCCTTTAGTAAGATCTCATCTATCTCACCATTCTCTTCATCAAACTTGGGTCCTTTCTTAAGGATTACTTGCCCTTTACCTCTTATCTCATCTTTTCTTAGCTTGTCTTCATGCAAACCAACTTCTTCAATATACTCATCAAATACAATTGAAGCACCCTTACCTTGTGTCTCCTTACTCTCTTCAATCTCTGCTTGAAGCCATCTTGTTTGTTCTTTGTTTTCAATGAAGCATTGCTTTGTTGCATACTCTCCCCTTTCCTCATCATCCATCCATTTGAAATTCTCTCCTTGCTGCATATTAGTCCACATAGCCACTTTCCATTTTTCATTTTTCATGAAAAGATCATTAAATGATTCAAAAACATCATTATCCCATTCATTGCAAGCAATTGACTTACCTTTCATCTTTGTGTCCTTATACTCTACCTCATTATTCTTTGAGAAGTTTTCTTTCTCACCTTTAGCCATCCATAACTTCTTCATTGCTTTAGGATGACACTTGTTCAATTCACCAACCAATTTCTTTTCTTTGACATCTTTATGTTGTCTTGCTTGATAGCTGGCCTTGCTCACTTTGCATTCTACCTCTTCCTTCATGCTTTGTATTTGCTTCTTGCTTGAGTCTTCATTTTGATTGAGCTTTATGTCCTTCTTTATATTTGTCTTCTCAAACCATGTAGGCATCTTGCATCCATGCTCTTGTACCAACACTTTGGGAGTTTTCTTCTTCCACCATTTAGGCATCACATATCCATGGTTAATTGGAAACTTCACCTTTCTCTTTGCTTCTCTAGCATGCATATCAATAGTTTCATTCTTATAAGAATAAGAAAAATAAATTTTGGAATTCACCTTTACCTCTTTAATGGGCTGCTCCATTAGTTCTTTGACTTGTATAGCTTCTTGATTATTTGTCCTTTCTTCTTCCTTTATGCTTGACTGCTCTCTTTCTTCGTCTTGGCATTCAATGGCATCATAGAAGTCATCCTCATCTTCCATCTATCCTCTTGCTTGTATGGGTTCCTCAACACCTTCCTTATGCATTAACCAATGCATCTCTTCTTCCTTATCAACAACAGCAAACTTTTTCTTTTCTCTTACACATTCACTCATGCACTTGGTGTCTTCTCTTACACCAATCTCTTCACTCTCCAAGGCCCTTCTCTTGACCTTCATAAGGCTGCTTATACCTGCAATTAACCATGCAAAGACAACATTAGATATAAAAATAAGAGACCACAAGGTCCCTATGAGTGCTCTCTTCACCAACACTCTTATCTTTTCAAGTGTTCTTCCTGACACTTTATCTTTTCTTTCTTCTTTTCTCTTGTTCTCCACAATGAGAACATTTTTCACAATCTCTTCCTCTTTTTGTTGCTCACTTGGCAACCTTCTTATCTTCTTCAAGCCTCTATGGTCTTCTCTCTTCTTGGCAATATCCTTTTGTCTTCTTCTCCTCTTCATTATGAGATCAATTGGCCACTTCAACCTCTTCCTCATTGGCCATACCCATGCTTTCCTATTCAACTGCATCCAAGACTTATATTCATCTACAAAATTAGCTGAATCTCTTTTCAAACTATCAATCTCTTTATCAATTTCAATACTGGTCATACCTTTCTTCTTTTGGATGCTTGCTTTCTTCTTAGTGCCCTCATGTACCTTGTTGCTCTATAGTGCCTTCAACAATACTTCCATTTCTAAGATCTTCACCCAAGTCTTTTCCACCTTGGTCTCTTAGTCCCTTTAGGTCCACTTGTCTCACCCAAGCCTTTTTCCTTGACTGGTCTTTTGACAATCTCCTTGATCTCACCTAGGCCTTTTGCATCCTAGTATTTTGATTCCCCTTAATGGCTTTATTGAGATTCACACTGAGTCAATGGTCTGCAATATGACACTACTTTAACCAAATATCAATAATTTCTCAAATCCAAGCTTACCTTGCTTTGGATCTTCCTCTTGAGCATTCACTTGCTCCCTTACTTTTGAGCTTTCCAAGCTTCTCTTCTCTCTTGTCAAGCCTCAATGGCTTTAAGACTTCCTTTTCACCTGTTTGCTTCTCAAACACAATAAATTCAAATCAAATATCAAAGGTTACTCATACCTTTCCTCAACAGGGTCTTCTAGTGCTTTGTCCTGTTGATCCTTTTGCCAAATCCTGTAACAACTCTTTATTGATGAAACATCATTAACAAATGCAACCATCCCAAAGATCTCTTTAGCTCTGATACCAAAAATGATGCACTATCATCAAGCAAAATGATGCACTATCATCAAACTGTAAATAATGATATTGATGAAGGCACTGTTCTAAAAATACCATCTAGGTTTGACTATTTTCCATTGTAGCTTTGAACAACTTTGTCTGTCTTCGTTTTGGGCAAAGTTTGACTAGATCTTGAACTTCACTACTAAAACCAAGCTCAAGTAGACAATCTCCCTCCTCAAAAATTAATAATGCAAGTTCTTTGAATCCTACTGACTATGCATTGTGTAAATGATCTATCATCCATCCAAGGGTGGCTACAACAATATCAGGCTGAGACCTTAATGCTGCTTCTTGCACCTTAATTGAAACACCCCAACAACAAGGCAATAGTGAATGTCTATGACTTGTGCAAGGTTCTCGAGCATACTATGCACTTAAACAACCAATTCTCTTGTTGGAGTAAGAACCATAACTCTTATGGCCAGAATGTGCGGACGAAAAATTAATCTCTTTAATAATGATAAGCCAAATGTAGCTAACTTTTGAGACCCTATAATAGCATGATCAGGCCTCCCTTAACTGACGCTGGTCCTTTTCATTATTCATCTTGACTCCACTACAGCTTGACCTTTGGCTTGTTGATACAATAATTACTTTGAAATGACCCATAATTAATATCTTCATAGGATCATCAATTCACACGATTGGTCATGCCATTTCAGGACCGTGTATAAAATAGTCACCTACAACCTCCAGGGTCAACTCTGCACAAATACAAATTCACCAATACATATTACAAATGTCAATGGCTTAATAAGCCTTCAAATAGGCCTATGGTCTGCTGCTTGGGACTATATTTGCGTGAAGGCAGTCACGCTTATCTATAGATAAAAATTCCATTGGCTGAGGGTCCATTCAAAATAAAATGAACCATTCCCTAGCTCGGGTCTACCTTCCCTTTAGCACAGGGTCATCTCAAATAAATAGAGGAAATGTATTGTATATTTCCTCCTTGCCCATACACAGCCTCCAATGACCAGCTCCAGTTCTGCCAGCCTCTATTCCACTATTCACTACCCCTGTCAAATAGAAGCATGCCATCTATTTGCCCAAGCCAAAAATTCCCATCCAAACAGAATTGAGATATATTTGTTGTTCCATCATAGGTTAACAGTTTGAGCTCCTCCTCTAATCTTGGTATCTTCTTTAACTACGAGATTTTGTTTTTTTATGGCCAGTCCAATGGATTTCATCAAAAAGGAAATCAAATCCTTTTCAATCTCCTTGAATCTTGATTATCCTATAAAGGCTCAACTACTAATCTAATAAGGAATTTCTTCAACTATGCTTGACTCCACACCATCCGTGGATGATTACAACAATAATAGGATTATTGAAATCCTTTGAAAACTAATAAATCCATACAAAATATATTTAGGCCTTATTTCTCCTCCACATGACAAGTATGAATATTTGAAAATATAACTTGGAGGGAAACTTATATAATTGCTTAGGTTAATGCCTATCGAAGGTTTATTCAACTAGTCCTTGCTAGATGCTCCTGCATCAAATACCCTCATCTACTCCACTTTATATAGGTCCATCCCCCATTATCGTTAAACCTCCAATCACCTATAAGAGAAGGCCCAACATTCTTCGAGTCTCATCCTATAAGTTTGAAATAAATGAAAGACCTATAGAAGTGTTAGGGGAGGAAAATGATAAAATAAAAGGTAGACAAAGGTCATATCTAGTTGAAATCTATGATAGTGAAGAAGAAAATATAAGATGGGCAATTGAAGAAGAATGGTTGTCTAAGGAAGATACATAGGAAACTGAATCATTCATAGAAACAATAGAGGAAGATGAAGAAGATGAGTAGATGACTAAAGAATATACTCAATTTAGAGGGATTGAGATACTAGGGTAATCTGAGGAGGTTGATCAAGGAAATGTTACCTGAGTGGCCATTGAGATATTATCAAAAAAAGAAAGAGACCTTAAAGGTGAGGTAGAGTCGAAACTGCAAGCCTCAAAATAAGGGCCATCATCAACCACACCCCCAAGATCTCCATCTCAAGTTGCCACTGTAACAACTACAATAATAATTTCCCCATATATTTCCTTCCAAGGTGTAAGTACACAAATTTTCCATTATTTGGTTACTTATTTAATAGTTGTTACTATAATTGATTTAGCAAAAGTTACTCATTCTTTGAATTCTTTAAGCCCATCTAATAAGTCTTAGGTAGCTATCATGCTAATTTTTCCAACCACAATTCACTTTTATATGAGCCCTCCTACTACTGTTATTACTATTGTATTTGCATACACATCAATCACATATTATTTTAAAAATATACTTAGCACCCCAATAACATATTCATTCTTAATTGGAGCTAGTCCTCAATCTCTTAAGACATTAAACATACATTTTTAAAGCCTAGTATCCACTTCCATTTTGATACCTAGGATACCCCTAAATTATTTGCATAGTTGAGAAAGCCCATTAGCCATGCTGATCAGACATATTCCATTGTGATTTTAGTGCATAAGGTAGTAGGGAATACTAAGTACATCATTGATACACCTACTTAGAAGTAAGTCACTAAATGAAGGAAATATATACCTCATTTCCACTAATTGGGGACATCTTCTTCTCCAATAATGCACCCTATAATACAACCTCCTTCTTCTACTCCCGTAGGTATAGAATAAATAGAGAAACAAGTTACTTTCAGTGTTCCTTCATGGATTCAATAGTTACAACAAGAAGAGGCAAGAATAAATACCTAGTGATTACTGAACAAACAAAAATCAAGTTCAATTTTGACAAAGAAACATATACCTTGAGGAAGGTCAAGAGGAAGACTATAGTTTCTAAAGTAGAACAAGTCGAGGTGGGATAGAGAGAAGATATATTCTCTCTAACAAAAAGGAGAAAATTAAATCCCTTAGACCCATATCAATATAGAGAAGATCATTATAGTTTTGTAGATGCTATTGGGGGAGTATTAAAATAGAGGTTCAAAACTTATGACCAATCTATGCAAAGGTCTCAAGAAATGAGCACTATCCAAACTTCAAAAGAAATTACAATGTACAAGGCACAACTAAGAAGTTATATGACACCATTCAACTAATAAAGTATGCAAAGGCTACATCCTAGCCCAAATGGGGTGATATATTCAATAAAATGAAGGATATGGATGGCAAGCTCCATTTACTTAACCAAGAAACAAGGAATAATGCACACACCCATTTGAACGTAATAACAACACCAGAGGTTACATGGGCCATTAATTATGTGGCCATTAAGAGGGATAACTTACTATCATCAAGATATGTGGACCTTAGTGCTACAATTTACAAGTCAAGAGAGAGAGGTTGTCTCCATTTTTAAAGATATGAGGGTCACTGACGTGAGTAATCCTCTTCGGCAATTAGTTCCAAAAACCATTTTTTAGAACCTTCTTTGAGTTGCAACTACTAGCTTCCAAGCTAAAATTAAAGGAACAATTTATTTAACCAATGAAGTGATCATAAAGTTAGTGAATTTTGCCAGGGAATGGATTATAGGCATAAACACACTCCATATAGAGGTTAAAGCTACATTGATCACACATAAGAAGTTGATGGACAAAATTTTATAGTTGTTTAAGAGATATTTTCTACATTTTGAAACTATTGCTATGGATTTCAGGGATAATTTTAAGAAGGGACCCCTAAAAGCTTACTATAAAATCTTGGTGATTCCTATATTTTAGGCATAATTCCATTGGTGAATCTTTGGCAAAATATTCATGCTGGTATAAATTAACTGGCAATTTTTATTAGCTATTTCAAAAAACTTATAAATAGTTGGTGAATTAAGCATCATATTCAAACCAAGAAATAATGGTGAAAAAACCAATGGAGAAAGAGGTTAGAGGATGAGAAGTTCTAAGTGGAGATCTTATTTATAGTTCCTTCTTTTTAATGATTAAATTTGTAATTATTTTTAAAGAATAAATTTGTCCTTTTTAAGTGCTAAATTTAATGTCCATATAACTAAGGATAAATTGAGTACATACCTCTTTAAGTCTCTTAAAAGACCAACAAGATAATATAATAAATTGAGTGTAGAAAAAATTGTGAAAAAAATAAAGTATAAAGTATAAAACAACTATGGGGTTATAGGGAAAGACAACTGTGAAAAGTGAAGATGACATAAATGAAAAAAATAGCAAAACATTTTCATAATTTTAAAATTATAAACTCTATAATAAGGTCTGCAAAATGTCTTAACTACATCCATATTGGCCTTTCAAATATTTATTAATTTCAATTAAAAAACCATGCCAAATAGAATATAATTATTACCTTAAACATTTAAAATAAAACACAATATGATCATGAGGCTCTATTACATTTATTTAGTTTGTTCTTTGTGCATTGTTTAAAAGAAGTATCTTGCATGTCATTATTTTTCAAGGGAAATAAATTTCTTATTTGTGTAAAATAAGTATGTGGTAAAGATCAACTAGTAATATAATAAACTGAGTAGAACAAAAACATAATGAATTAATGAATAAATATAATGATAAGTTCCCTTAAAAGTATTTTTTTAAAGATATTTGCTCAAAACATTGTCTTTCAAATGTCTTAACCATATCCATAATCAATAATGATAAGGTCTACCAAAATGTCTTAACCATATCCATAAGCAATAATGGCCTTTCAAATATATTTTTATTTCAATTAAAAAACCATGCCAATCATAATATAATTATTACCTTAATTATCTAAAAACAAAATACAATATGATCATGAGGCTCTATTACATTTATTTAGTTTATTCTTTGTGCATTATTTATAAGAAGTATCATGCATGTCATTATTTCTTAGAGGAAATCAATTTATTGTTTATTTAAAATAATTTTGGTGGTTTCCCTTTGATGCAAATAGATGCTTGCATAACATCCTCTATTGTCTTTGTCATCTAGAAGACACGGGAGTGGTTCAAGTTCTTCCCATGAGAGAGACCTCCTAAATTTGTCATCATTGGCTGAAGCATATAGATATATAGGATGAATTAGATCATTCTCATCTTTCATCAACATTGGTTTCAATTCTTTATTCAAGGAATGATGTTTTTTTTCTTCCCCTTTGACTACCTCTATTGCTAAGAAGAATGCTTGGCTGTAGTCACTTGATTTGAAATTAAAATTGAGCTAAGGAGAGAGATCATCTAATTCAAGCTCATCCAACTTATTTTACTCAAATGGGAAGCCCCCTTCTTAGTTATATTTTTATATTTCATCCCCTTTTGATGATGAAAGGGAGGTCAAACTACTACCATAGAGTTTCTAATAATCTTAGACTAGTTTTTCAAATGTATGAGCAAGAACATATGAGAAGGATGTTTTAGATGCATAATATGCATTTTCCTCCTCTAACTGATCCAACTCCTCAAATTGTTCTTATAGATAAGTGAAATATTATTCAATCTAATTCTCTTAATTTTTTTTGGGAAACTCTTCATCAATTTTCTTTTCAATGACTAATTTTCCTTCAATATCTATTGTTTCCTCATCTTCAGATTCATCATCACCACTATTATAATCTTTAAAGAATGGATCAAGATTATGAAATGGGATGTTATTAGTGTGCATGATGACCTATTTATCACAAAATATTTAACCCTATAGGATCTTTTTCAATACTCCTCTATATTTGGTCAACATTGGAATACTTCTAGGTATGTGGGTTTACCTATAGTAGAAGTAGACCTCTAGGTTTAAGGGTTAGCTCCCTGAATTTATCTTGAAGTGCTTATCACCTATACTAAATATTTGATTATGGGAAAAGGGATAGAAGTATGAATGAAATAAATATATTCTAAGGGGGTGATACACCATAAGGATTTACACTAGACCATCATACTTCTTTCACTAAGAAATAAAACCTACAACACTAGCTTCAAAGTCCTAAAATGCTCTAACATTAGTATTTCAATATGAAGGTGATATGCATGAGGAATATATAAGGTAAGCAAACCATAGATCAGTTTTAGATTCTAAATGTACTTTTACTCTTGATAATAGAAGCATACACTTGACAACACTTCATATGACCTACTAGAGTGGAATAACTTGCATCGAACATGGAAGTATTGAGAGAAAGCAAGGATAAATGAATATCACTTAGCTATTCACTATACATCTCTTCACACAATTTGAGAAGATGATATATAAACTAAAAAACCCATATTGTATTTATTGTTTAAAGGTAAATTACAACATCAAACTAGCAAGGCTTTTCCATACATGGTGTGGAATTCTTAGACTAGAGCCAAAATGGCTAGAACTTATAGAATTTGAGAGAGGAGCGAAGAGAATGAAGTCCAAGAGTCACAATAACACTTGTCAAGATAATAGGAGTTAAATATGTAGGATAAAATAATATGGAATAGACCATGTAAGTTATACTTGGACAAATGTCCCTCCAAGGCATGAAACTCCTTAATTCTAGCGTAGAGGTCTCTTAACTAGCTTCTTGAAACTACCCTCATCATTTGACCTTCCTTGAGCACTCCATTGCATACTAAGAATAAATAACATGATTGAAATATGAATAAGGTGTTATAAATAAGCCTCAACATTCATTTTTTGTGTGATCACTAATATTCTTTTGGACATGAGTTATCAATACCTGTAGTCACTATCATCCTATTTTAGACTTGCCTTCATATTTGGCACTAAGATGCTCATCAATTTCTCAAAAAAATACACAAAAGTGAGGTTATGAAACTTTTAAATATTCTTCATGACCTTATATCCATCTGAAAAACCTTAAAATTCCTCCCAATCTAGGTTATCACCTTTTCACTTGGTGATCACTCTCTATTCACTATGTCATTCTAGACTAGGTGAAGTGAAGGTGATAGCAGAGACACTTGTTTGCAATCCTAAAGAAATAAATGGATATTAGGAGTTATTATAGGTCTAAATATCTCTCCCAAAGTGATCCTAGATCATTTGGATGCCTTTCTTTCTTCATCTTTTCAATCATGTCATTAACTAGGGATTTAGAGGGTTTTGAGTGGTTTTAACCCTTGAGGATTGTTCATAAAGTTATGACATATAAAACCTAAATAAAATTACACTATAAAATTTTTATGGACCCTCTATAACATATCCTAGATCCTTGATCACCCATGATATGCATCCGTATTGTTGTTAGCTCTCAAAGTTGCCTACTCGAGCTCCTCTTTGCATTTTATGTAGGCTATCATTTTCTTGAGCCAAGAATGGCTTCTCTATGGCCTCCTCTACAAATTGAAGGTTATAACACACCTCATATATCCATATAAACATGTTCCAATGATCTTTAGTGATTACTTAGTGTTATAAATGGAATGGACCACCTTTAGGCATTAGGCCTAGTCTAGGTCTAGTGGACTTTAACTGCACCCAAATGAGTTTAGGCCATCAGGTTGGACTCCTAAAACCTATGAGGAGTTACTCATGTTTTTTTATATTGAAATAAACCTCATACACATTTTTTCAAAGTTACTATAGCTCTCAACTCATCTTCTTACCATTTGCATGCTAAGTCTGCAGGGTTTAGTTCTTTGGGAGTGTCCTCTATCTGAGATAGAATAAAGGGCACATTCCCTATTATCCCAAGAAAAAAAAATCCTATGAGAGGCTTGAGAAATTTATGAGGAAGTTTTTCACTATATTTTAGGTTTGGATCACATTATTTTCCCCTCCAAATCTTCAAAATCCTCAAGGTAGACTTTTAGGGTGTTCACTGACTATGTAGGGTTAATGAGTATGACTATAGGTTGTATGTGGACCCTCTCCATGCTCTATTTCTAGTTGATAAAAATAAATAAGTGTACATCATAATTATTAAGGTGATTTAATACATGTTATCACTCATAAATTCACCCAACCCTTAATTTCATAGCTTGCACTTACTTAAACAAGGCTGATAGACCGTGACTATATTTGTTTGCTTAGAAAGAGACTTGCCTATAGGTGAACTTTACATATTGGACCTCTTACACTGCCTTAAAACCATTATTTAAGTCAATTGAAACTTCATAGTCACTAGGGATTTCCATATCATGCATATTTTAGGCCAATCACTAAGGCAATTATGTTTTATTGCATTGTCAACCTATAGTCAACTATAGTTGACCATTTTTAGCACAAAAGGGTCTTATAAATGCATATGTATGATTTGAAATCTATGTTACACTTCATGGGATCCTTTGAATTTATTTTAACCAAATTAAAATAACAAATTTTCATGTTTTTAGGTCTAAACATTGAGGTTTATCTGATGAGATTGTAAGAACCTACAGTCAGGCTGTAGGTGGTCTCTTTAGGAGCAATGGTGTACCTGTAGGTGATCAAGTAGGTCAAGGTATTTATATATAACCTAATTTAAAGTTTATTTGATCCATAAATGTATTTATTACTTCAATATAGTCACTTATCATGAAGACATGCTCCTATCTTACTATCTTTGGATAATAAGGTCATTTGAAACTCACAATACTGTAGTAAACATTGAAAACCTATAGTAGAGAATTGCATGATTTGGGGACCTCATCTACATCACTCATTGAAGTAAAACATACACTTTACTTGGAAAAGTGTTACCCATATATGAGGGCTACAAGATGGAATCATCCAAACCCATATAGACTCCATGTCTCTTCATCATATGACAACATCAAAAGTGGACTAGGCCCTATTTTTGGAAATTTTAAGGTAATTGATCCTTGAAACAACTTTTCCAATTTGAACATGGATTTTAAATCTTACCTACCATTAAATGACTCCATAATTATTGTTAAGACATATTTAACATTTAAAGACCTGAAGAAGGCTTCCAATATGCTCAATCTCTTTTATGATTACCTTTAGGCCTCTATGAGAGTCACCTGTAGGTGCAATTACAAAATGTAAGGTAGTGAAGATGCAATTTGGATAATGTGCATAGTGTATGGGCTTATAGTGATTTATTAGACCTTATAATAATATTAAAATGAATCCTTAAAACTTTTAAGGACTTGAAACCAATTCAAAGGCTTCATCTCAATGTGATTATCTCCTATATGGCACTTGTAGATGCATTTCAATGGTGTACGACTATATGTGTAGTTTGCATTGACTGTTACAGTCCCTCATGTGACATTTGAGATATTTGATTGAATATTCATGTCATAATAAAGTTTCCAACATCTTAATACTCTTCATCTACTCTCCATGAACATTCTCAAACCTTCTCACACATCATTCACCATGATTGTAAAAGAATATATGAGAGAATTTTGACTGTGTTCCATGTATGACTACAACTCATTAATGTTATCCTTTGAAATTTATATTTGTAAATGGGGATATTATTATGACATATAATAGGAATGGAACATCATATCACATTAATTTTAAACCACTATAGGAAATGATAACCTCTATAGTTGAAGATCATGCCTGCACCTCAACTATGGAGCACTCAACCTACAACTTGAGATGTTTGGATTATAAAATCAAATACAAACATGAAACCAATGATGTAAACCATGAGATAAATATGTACATGTTATATGGAATCAATTTCAACAAATGGTTTGTATGTACTAGATCAGACAAGCAAAAAACTTGTAGGGTGTGGAGATTAGCAAGTAAAACAAGACAATCAACTTCTCAAGAATGGTTCATAAAGCATAAGAAACCATTATTCAAAATCATACCATTAATATTAATTATACCAAGTTTAATATACACCACTAATATTATTTGACCTGAAACCTTTCCTACTGGCCATATCATCAGAAGACCTATTGACCAGTTTTGTATGTCTAGTGGAACAATGGAGAAGCAAAATGGTTTTGGTCCATTTTTAATAATTCAAAAGTTGATAAATCATTGAAATGGAATAAAGGAAGTTTAAGGGTCACTTCATGAGCTTACCACACATGACACACTCCTATATAGGACCTACAACTTCCAAAACCTCCTTTTTTTCAACTATTTTTTTGATTTTAGTTTGAAACTTGCACATTTTAGATAGGACTAACATTCCTAAAAAGAAATCTAACATATTGGATGTTAAGAGAGATTTAATAAAACTTTTATACCTTAAAAAATTGTACCACCTTCGTAAATGACTCTAAAAGTGACCCTATATGACATATAATTATTTAGTATTAAAATGAGCATGACCAAGGCTAATAACTCATTAAATGACATCAAATTGACCATGACACACCCTATAACATGATAATAAACCCATATATCAATTTTTAGACTATATGGGGTTGACTTATTTTGATTTGTGGTCAAAATAGTCAACAAATCTCAACACCAGTAATGCATCCATGTTTATAGGCTCCAAATGATACATTAAGGTATGCAACTTCATAGCTTGGGTTGTGCATTGCCTGCTAATTATCTCCTATAATAAATGGTATTTGATTAATAATAACATCTAAAGATATTGAATCACTATAATAATATGAAGTAACTTGTTGATTATACATAGAATTGACTAAGCAACATGCATTAAAATAATAGGGAATGCTCTCATTTGTCACATGGGGATTCAATTGGTTACAAGCTTGAGGCAATGCTTCATTATGAGAAACACATTAATCCATGGGCTGACTTGTAGGCATCCAAATCAAAGGATTTTGGGCATAAATTCCATGCTATTCCAAAGAATAAGAGGGTTAGGCACCAAATCCTTGAGTCATTGAGTATTGTTCAACATTGACAACCTTTTGGTAGACCAACACTAAGAATGTGAGAGAAGATGGAGTTCTCCAAATGAACATGGTAGTTATAAGATACGAGGAATTTAAATATAATCTAATTATTTCATCTTCTATTTTCAAAAAAGGATCCTTTAACCTAGTATATAATTGATAGAATCTATTGTTGAACACACTAGTTGATTCATTAGGCTCCTTATGCATTGCGTAAAATTGATAAAACAAGATAGAAGGGTCAATAGTCACACTAAAATTATTGAGAAACAAATTTTCAAAGATGGCCCAAGTGGTGATGCACCTTTCTGGTAGACTAAGGTACCAAGAATAAGTTGTTTGTTCTAGTGAATAAGGGAATAAGCGATAAGCCACATCCTCATGTTGAAACCCCATCACGGATATAATTCACACAAAATTTGTGGGGGTGCTTGGGAAAGTCATGGGAAGGTCCTAGAACATTCACATGATAACTCTGCCATCCTATCCAAGTTAAAGCCATTAAAGGACTTAGATAATTAGTTTTTCCAGTATAATAACTAGAAACTCATTTTGGGTAAAGCTCCCAAAGTGTCTAAGTTTAAAGTTTTTAGTTTAAAATATGGTTTTAGAATAGGTCCTCCTTCTAGCATCAATCATATTGATGGGTTGTTTAGCACACCAACTTTAGGAGGGATGAGGACCATCCAAACTCTCATGAAAAGAGATCTAAAAATATCTCCAAGTTCTATATCTACTAGGTCTTGGTGGATTAGATCTCACTTAGTTGGTTCATTATAAACTATTCCATACAAGGGGCATTTTCTATTTCTATAATTTCAAACTTTATTTTAACCTTTGACATCTGAGAGGGGTACACAAGTTTCATTATCTCATTCATATAGGTTTTTATCCTATTTTGGAGTACAATGAAACATGCAAAAAAACTACCCAAATAAATTAGTATTTTAGATTTAAATAAAACAAATACAACTAATTTTTAAACATTTATTGCATACATATTCATTCAATGATGCATTAGTGGTAATAAATGACTGTAGCAATTGAGATAAAACAAAAGAAGTAGATTGCGTTTAAATGAAATCCTACCCTACCCATATTCATAAAAAAAAGAAAAATAAAGGGGGAAAATAAAGAAAATATTGTTGAAATGTAGATAAATCCAAGACCATTTGAACACATTCCACCCAAAAAATAAATTACCTATGTAGCCAGTGAATGCATAACCACCAATAAGAACGATGTAAGATTCTAAGGAACAAGATGCTGAGAAGAGAAATAACACATCCACCACTTTCATGCATAAGAAAATGAAAATAAATTTCTAAAAATTTGATTAATAATGATATTAATTTCAATAGCATAATATTTGGGTATACATTCACCAATTGGTTATAAATTTTATCTACATGATAGTAGTGCCAAAGCAAAAAATGGAGGAGAGATTACACTACAAAGCAATACAAATGTCTGGTCCAATATCTTCTCACTTAAAATCAACAAGAGCCATCCCTTTAAAATGATCGTGAGATAGCTATTTATAAAAAATTTGGTCAATGTAGGGAAATAATTTCCTCCAATAACTAAAAAACACTTTAATTTTAACTTGAGTTGCACTTTTTTCCCCAAAAGTAAGCTACTTACACTTTAGCTCCATTCACACCTATAAAATAGATAAAACAAGTTAGTTTTGAGCATATGTGAATAAAACATATTTTTAAATTAATTAAAATACAATTTAAAGAATTATTCATGGAAGCATGAAAATATTTTGATCGGGGTATATTCTCATAAAATTGATTATGCCATGCTGATTGTGTCAGAACTAGCTTTATGATGCAGGAACATCAACCAAAAAAGAAGTCAATTTTATGTTTTGGTCATTCATGGTCAAAGTGGGTCAAGTTTGGATGTAATGTGAGTCAAGTGACTTTTCAAGGTCCATTTCATGTATATGAGGTCATTTGAAATTCCTAGGGGTCATAGGTTAAGTTTTTAGGGTGTTTAGAGTTTTCCTTTTAAATCAATAATTTAAAAATTCAAATACTTAAAATGAGTATAGAAGGCCAAATGCATGTATTAGAGAGTTCAAGTGAATAATTTGGTTTAAGGGAGACTCAATAAGTCACTTAATATGGGTTTGAACATATCTTATGATAAGTCATTAAGAAGTTAATACTTAATTAGTTATGGTTGAGTTGGTTGTAATAGGAAGTTGATGTAACCACCTTGAAACTTATGTTGAAGTGGGAAAATAAAGAGTAATTTTTGTGAGTGTGGTTGGTTAGAGTTTAGGAGAGAATATGGGAGAGTAGGATAGGTGAGAGAGAATCTCAAAAAAATGAAATAAAGGATCCATGAAGGTTGATAGTCATGTAATAAGAGAGATTATTTTTTGGAGATGGTGGATACAAGGGAAAGGTTTGTTAATTAACCTTGAATATGTATTTTTTATTTATAACCATTCATGTTGTTATTTAGGCATTTGATATTCCTGGAAAAGGAGAAAAGAACCTTGTTGTACCACAAGCATGTAGTTGGCCTTATTGTATGCATAGTCACAATAGAAAGGTAAGGCATTTCTAATATAAATTGAGTATATTGTTGTATAGAATGGGTTTTTATGTTGGTAATATGTGTAATAAGGTGTTTTAATTTTGGTAATATTTAAGGAGTCCTTGAACGTATGAGAGTGTAAACCCCTATTTTGGCATAAGATGTTACCCCTGTATGCACAGTTAGGGAATAAGAGATGTGAAATGAATAAATGGATAATGAGTAAAGTTTTTTGAGTTTAGTATCAGCATGGTGAAGATTTTATGAACCATTATAACAAACCAAGTAAATCCTTTAAATCATTTGAAAGATTTTTAGCCATGGAAACTTTGCACAAATAATGGAAAAGAGTGTATTTATGACTAAGTTTTGTATTATTCAAGCCCTTAATGGATTGAATCAAGATTAAAAACTATTTTAAAATATATAATACATAAAAAAAGAAATTTTAGGGATGATTTGGTCCTTTAAAATTCTATATAACTCAAAATATTAAATTTTGAATGCCCACGACCTGTGCAGGGCTAGTGAAACCCTAGAACTCAGGTTTTGTCATTTCTGAGAGTTTTAACCCTAGGAATTTGCTAATTTTTTTAATCCTACTATATTTTAGGTAAATTTTTTTATGGAAGTGGTTTTTTATTGAGACTATACGTAAAAGTAAGAATTTGAGCACTGTGGAGTTGAAATAGGGCTAAATAGGCCTAAAAGAGGGTTGATTTACAAAGGAAGTGCTAGGTAGAAGAAGAGTTAAGTCATGAAACCTTGAACACATCTCAAGGGGGATAAAAAAATTCTTTAAAAGTGATTAATTATACAAAATAATTCTTGAATTTGGTTAACTAAGATAAAACCTCAGAAAAAGGGTTACAAGCCTACTAAGGTTGTAAAAAGCTTGACACATAGAAATGAGTGGTGAATTAGGTTTGATGGTTTGAAAGGAATTATAATTTTTTTTATATGACACCATGATACCATATAATCATTAAAATTTAATCCTTAACACCTAATCCAAGATTTGGTCTTCGAGACCTAAGGAGCTTGAATACTAATAAGCTAGTGCAAGCATATGAAGGAGGTTGTGAATGAGATGAATAAAAGGAGTTAAAGGGTGAGTGGTGACTCTATGGATATATTTAAATATAATAAAGGATTTTATACTAAATTTTACAAATAATAATTACTAAATAAATAAGTTTTTAGGGCTAAGAGTCAAAGGAAGAGTTAGATTGTGGAAGAAGAATTCAATCAAACCATGGTAAGTAAAATTGATTAGTTGTATTAAGTACCAGATAATGATGATATTGGAGACTTATCCACATTCCTATGAATAATTTGGTATCATATCAAGGTAATTATGAATTTATTTTTGTTTTGATTTCTTTGAAATTTATCTATTTGATATTGGTAAAACATGCAATGAGGTATGCATAAGAAGTAACCTTGCAGGATATTGAGGGAGAAGAAGGTTTTAGGTCTGATATGTTAAGGTCAGAATGTATGAGAATAAGAGTGATAAATATAAGTGATAAATCCCCAAATTCCTTTGAGAATGACAAGAAGCTATTTAAGAAAAGACTAGAAAAGATAGAGAGGAAAGGAGAGCATTTAAGCTCTAAGAGAGAAGAGGGAATAGAAAAGACTCCAAATAAGAGTCAAGGAAGATAAGAAGTTGTCTTATTAGAGGAAAAAGGAAGAGGAAAGACACAATTAATGTCTAAGAGTTAAGGTTGATACGCTTGCTAAAAGGAAGGACAAGCTTGCTAAGAAGAAGGTCTAGAAAGGCCTATAAAGGAAAGAAGAATAGAGAAGATGGGTATAGAGAGAGAAGTAATAAAAATATAATTTGGGAAAGGTATAGAGAGGATAGAGCTCATGATGAAGATCATAAGAGAATAAGAAAGTCAATGGATAGGATGGAATGTGAGAAGAAAGGTAAAGTGGCCACTAGAGTCACTTGTGAAAGAGAGAAGGCACAAGAAAGGTGTCTTGAGAGATGAGAAGAAGAAAGAGAGATGACCCAAAGAAGCATGAGAAGAGAGATCTTTCCAAGTGGGAAACAAGATAGAGAGATTTAGAATATAGCTCTCATTTAATATAATAAGAAGATATAAGTGCTAAGAAGAGTACATGAGGGTGAAGAAAAGAAGAGAAGATGGAGGATATCTATGCCAAAGACATTCAAAGAGATGATGTGGTCTCTCATTTTATATGCTAACATTGATTTTAAGTTTGTGTATATAGATATGAAGAATAAATTGGAGAAGGCAAATTATAAGGCCTCAAATTTGGTTAAGGATGGTCTAAGAACATCAACCATCAAATGGAAAGAGGATGACAAAAGGAAGAAAAACTCTTGAAGAGGACAAAGTGTTTAAGATTGAAGACACTCCACATGATGAAATTTAAGATAAAGAGACATATTATGATACATTGCCAATACTAGTACTTGAAATAAGATAAGAAGCATGAAAATAAGATATGGAGGTCACCCACAAAGACATGAATGGAAATATGATCTTGAACTAGTGGCCTATGGAGGTAAATGAATGTTTGAACATTGATGTTGTTTAATTTATGATGAAATAAAAAATGATATTCAAGTTGAGGAAAAGAATGAAAAATTTTAGCCCTCAAAAAGAGAACAAGGTCATGGATATGTATGGCCTAAATGGATTAAACAAACATGTTATGAGAAGAAAGAGGATAACCTCAAAAATAGGCCAAACAAGACAAAAACATAGGTGGAAAACAACCACAAGTATGGAAGCAAAGCACAAAAAATAAAGTACATCAAGTTGGCATGGTAGAGAAAAAGAGTATGAAGCATGAAAGAGATTAAAAAACAAGAAAATGGAAGCCAAATAAGGTACAAGGCAGCAAATTGGTGATAAAAATCAAGAAAATAGTACAAGAGGATAAAGTTTTAAGTGTACTCCAACAAAACATGAAGATTAAAAAAAGATGATAAGCCTAAAAATCAAGCAAAAGAGATTGTGCAAGTAAATCAAGTCAATGAGATAAAGGTACAACCATGTATACAAGAAAATGAATGCATAAAGGAAGATAAGTATTTGTTAGATTTATTTTCCTATGTTGTACATGATGACATAAGTGAATTTGATTCCAATGGTGAAGACATTTTGTACATGGAAATAATGGCGTTGATGAATGAATGTATATCAAGGGAAGGTGAGGATGAATCACCTCAAAGAGTGTTTGAGAAGCATAGTATGCAGTCAAAGGAAGTTTATATGAATCTAACCAATGAAGGAGTCCAAATATAATATCAAGAAGTTGTCCAAGATAAGGAAGAGCAATATGAACCAAAGTTTGATGAGGAATAAGAAGAGATAAATGCACAAAAGTTGCAAGAAGAGATGAGGATATTGGAAGAGGTATTCATCCCATACAAGACACTAAAATAAGGTGAAATACAATAGGAAAAAGACAAGGAGGAACTCTAAGAAAACTCAAAAGAGGATCAACAAAGGAAAGCACAAAGAGTTGTGTGCACAAAGATGCAAACAAGCAAGCAAATGGAGTATGC
The DNA here is from genome assembly GCA_037957365.1 of Torreya grandis. Lineage (NCBI taxonomy): Eukaryota > Viridiplantae > Streptophyta > Pinopsida > Cupressales > Taxaceae > Torreya > Torreya grandis. Next base: position 130,004 of record JARHVA010003074.1, on the reverse strand, counting down.
AGAAGCAAACAATGTGAGATATTCCATGTTTCAAGTTAAATATGAGTTTACATTTGATAAGAATATATTTGTATAGCCAAATATTAGTCAAATCATGTTATATTATGATGAGGATGAGTGGAACAAGAAAGTGCTCTTGCATAGTGAGCAAGATGATAGGAAAAGGCATCAAAATGTGAAGCAGTTTGAAGAAGAGGTAGAAAAAGAGAGTATATATCAAAAAAGGACAAAGGTTTACATGATTTAGAGGCCAATATATCCTAATTAATAATATGATAACATAAAAAAGAAGTAAGAACCACTAAATAAACAAGAATCAAGAGAAAACAATGAGGAAGAAAGTAATAAAACAAGCATGAGGAAGAATAATGAATACCAATTGGTTGCAATTGAGTATGTGAAGGTTCAAGATGACATAGAACATGTGGTAGATTTAGAACATAAGAAAGTATAGTAGTGGGAACATTTCATGGAAGTAGAAGATGCATGGATAAGAAGGATAGACAAAACCAAGAAGAGGACAAGCAAGAGTTTGGCAATGAAAAGGGAACAAGAAAGGATGAAAAGTAGTCAAGAAAGCATGAACGAGCCTCAAAGGATAAATTATAAGGTAAGAAATAAATGTGGAGGTTTAAGTTTTTCTCCCTCCTTGGGAGTATGATGCAAGAGCGTCAATCAAAAAGAAGTTAATTTTATGTTTTGGTCATTAGTGGTCAAAATTGGGTCAAGTTTAGATGTAATGTGAGTCAAGAGACCTTTCAAGGTCCATTTCATATATATGAGGTTATTTATAATTCCTAGGGGTCATAGGTTAATTTTTTAGGGTGTTTAGATTTTTCCCTCCAAAATCAATAATTTGAAAATTCAAATATTTAAAATGAGTCTAGAAGGCCAAATACATGTATTGGAGAGTTTAAGTGATTAAGTTTGTTTAAGGGAGGTTAAATAAGTAACTTAATATGTGTTTGAACATATCTTATGATAATTCATTAAGAAGTTAATACTTAGTCATGGTTGAGTTGGTTTTAATGGGAAGTTGCTGTAACCACCTTGAAACCTATGTTGAATTGGGAAAATAAAGAGTCATTTTTATGAGTGTGGTTGGTTGGTGTATATGAGATAAGAGGGGAGAGTAGGAGAGGTGATATATAATATCAAAGAAAGGAAATAGAGGAGCCATGAAGGACAAATTGTAACCTCTCAAAGAAAAGTTGTCAAAGCCCATGTATGCGCTATGCATGTAATTTGAAAATGAACCATATGAATAAATAATTTGTTGTGAGTTTTATGTTCTCTCTCTAGTTTGGAATTTTATATGACTATTCATGCATTGTATTTAATAATCCATAAACCCATATATAGGTTTGTAATGTGTTTATTGCAGGAAAGAGTTTAAATAAAGGTTAATAGTTATGTAAGAAGATAGTTTATTTTTATTTGGAGATGGTGGATACAAGGGAAAGGTTTGGTTATTAATATTTAATATATATTTTATCTTTATAAACATTCATGTTGTTATTGAGGCATATGAGAGTCTTGGAAAAGGAAAAAAGAACCTTGCTGTACCACAGGGAAGTAGTTGGCCTTATTAAATGCACAATCATAATAGAAAAGGAAGGCATTTATAATATAAAGTGAGTATATTGTTGGATATAATGGGTTTTTAGGTTGGTAATATGTGTAGTAAGGTGTTGTAAGTTTTTTAATATTTAAGGAGTCCTTGAAACTTATGAGTGCACAAATCCCTATTTTGGCATAAGATGTTACCCCTGTGTGCATAGTTAAGGAATAAGAGATTTGAAATGAAAAAATGGATGGCGATTAAAGTTGTTTTAGTTTAGTATAATCATGGTTAATATTTTATTAACCATTAAAATAACCTAGGTGAAGCCTTTAAATCATTTTAAAGAGTTTTGGCCATGGAAACCTTGCATAAATAGTGGAAAAGAGTGCATTTATGACATAATTTTATATTATTCAAGATATTAATGGATTGAATAGAGATTAATACCTATTTAAAAATATATAGGATGTAAAAACATAAATTTGGGTGGTGATTGTTTCCTTTAAAATGATATATAACTCAAGATATTGAATTTTGAATGCCCATGGCTTGTGCAGGGCTAATGAAACCCTAGAACTAGGGTTTTGTCTTCTATGAGAGTTTTAACCCTAGGAATTTGATAAAATTTTGTAATAATAATAAATTTTAAGTGAAAATAGTGATGTAAGTGGTTTATTATTTAGACTTTATGGAAAATTATGGATTTGAGGACTATGTAGTTGAAATAGGGCTAAATAAGCTTAAATAAGGGTTGATTTACAAAGGAAGTGCTATCTAGAAGAAAAGTTAAGTAATGAAAATTTGCACACATATCAAGGGGGGATAAAATATTCCTATAAAAGTGATTAATTATAAAAAATATTTCCTATATTTGGTTAACTAAGACAAAACCTCAGAAAAAGGGATACAAGCCTACTAAGGTTGTAAAAAGCTTGACAAGTAGAAATGAGTGGTGAATTGGGTTTGATGGTTTAAAAGGCATTATAATTTTTTTATATTAAACCATGAGATTAATAAAGCATTGAAATTTAATCTTTAACACCTAATCTAGGGTTTGGTCTTTGAGACCTAAAGAGCTTGAATAGGAACAAGCTAGTGCAAGCATATGAAGGAGGTTGTGAATGAGATGAATAGGAGTTAAAGGGTGAGTGGTGACTATATGAAAAAAGATAAATACCATCAAGGAGGTGTTAATAAATGGTATAAAGAATAATTACTAAATAAATAAGTTTTTAGGCCTAAGAGTTAAAGGAAGAGTTATATTGTGGAAGAAGAATTCAATCAAACCATGGTAAGTAAAATTAATTAGTTGTATTGAGTACCAGATAATGATGATATTGGAGGATTCTCCCCATGCATCTTCATAACTTTAAAATGCCACAAATGGTTAAAAAAATAGACATTTATTTTTCAAGATATAAGTGAAAACATCTTCCAAGGTCATTCAAGTCACTAAGATGGGAAATTTTCAAATTTCAAATTGAAACACATTAATTTTATCAAAAAATAATACAAAATGATAATTATTTTGAAAGGAATGGGAGCACACTTTCATGGTATCTAAGGATGGGTCAGATGACCTCAGTCCATGTGGTCATGTAACATAAGACTGATATGTCCACTCCCCTATGAGAGCCTAGATGTCTGCCTTCATTGGCATGTCTTCATGGACATGAGGGACTACCTAACATGTTGCATGCCTAGGAGGGCCTAGTCAAGCATCTTCCTCTTGTGTAGACATGAAGTTGGGGGATATGACATTTGTGTGTTCGAGGTGGATAACTGGTTGACCTTCATTGATATGTGTTCATGGTGACATGGAGAGGCAAAAAAGTACTTAGAAAATGCTCAAATTTTAATTTTAAAACAAGGTTAAAATTTTTTTCCCCCAATGGGGGTGGTTTATTAAAACCATATAACTTTTTAAATTTTGGCACATACAACCATGGAACCCCTAGCTCATTTTTTATTTTGATTTTTAACCTTTTTCCATTAAATAATTAATTTTTAGGTTTTGACTTTTTAAAATGAATGATTTAAATAATTAATTCTTGGCTGACATTTTGGGGCCCCTAGTGTAGGTCACTTCATTTTAAAAATAGAAGGTTGGGATGATATTTAAAATCAAGGTGGTAAACATGAAAGTTATTCATATGATCCTAAAATTTACAAAAACAATAGTTTTAAGTGCCCACTATGCATGCAAACTAAAATACACCAATAATTCATGGATACAAGTGTGCACATTTAAGCAAGTGAGACATTCAAATGTAGATTTGAGGGACAAGACCCCATTTTTATGTTAAGTGAAAAATATGATTTTTTATCACACAAACAAAGTCTTTTAAATAAAGGTGGTCATGAGTCTCAGTTTGACACAAATTTAAATAGACCATCAGGGAAATTTGGGAGTGATGAGATTAAAAAGTCATGAGCATAAGTGGGAGATTCTACAAAAAGCAAAAAAAGGTTCCTTGATTTTGAATGAAATGAGGGCATGTTGTGAAAACAACACCAGATGCCAAAGCCTATCAGCTACTTGACCCCATCAATCATGATGTGTTTTTATAATGGGATGTCAAATTTTATGAGAGTATTATTCTAGTAGATCCCTAATCATCTTCTTCTCTACCTTCCTCCATCTTATACTTTAGATTACTTTCATTTGGATAGTGATTTTGATCATAATTCACCACCATCTCCTCTACCTAATTCTTTCCATATGCATAAATGGGATAAGCCTACTATTAATTGAATTAGTTCTTTAGTGGATTATCCTTATGTTCCTCAGCATACTCAATCAAAAACATTCATCATTCCCCTATTGATTCAAGCCATTTTAGATGATCCAATATTGTTTTCGAAAACATTGAGAAAAAAAAGTGCAATGATGCTATGTAGGAGTAGTATTATTATTTCATGAAGAATCATAATGTGATCTAGTACAATTCCTAATGGAATAAATCTTGTATGGTTTAAATGAGTATGTAATAACAAATACACAATAAATGGTTCAATAAATAAGCAAAAAGCATGCATAGTCATAAAATATTTTTCACAGGTTAAAGGGGTAGACTACTTTGATACCTTTTTTCTCATTGTTAATATGAATTTAGTTCAAATTATACTCTCCTTTGTTGCAACATAATATTGTTCAATTTACTAGATGGAAGTGAAGATTTCCTTCTTACATAATGATTTACACTAGGATATCTACATGGAATAGCCTCTAGGGTTTGTTCAGGACTCTTTGATTGTATAAAAACTTTGTTGTTCTCTTTATGAACTCAAAATTTTTTTTTTCTTGGTAAAAGAAGATGGATTATTTTCTATTCACTTTTGGTTTATCTCATTGTCACTCTGAACTGAATGTATATATCCAAAGACATCACATTCTGATGCTTGTTTTATATGTAGATGATCTTATTTTGATAGGCAATTTTGACCCCATGATTGTAGATATTTAACTTAAGATGATGATGCAAATTTATATGATATACCTAGGACTTATGCATTATGTGATTGGACTTAATATTCATCAATCACTTGATGGGATTTATCTTGGACAATAAAATTATTCCACAGATCTACTTCATTGGTTTGATATGGTTGACTGTAAGTGAACCCATCCTATTTTTCATTCAAGTGTTGTATTGAATGCTAAATTTAAGAATCATATAGTTGATCCCACTTTATACAAGAAAATAGTAGGTAGTCTCTTATACTTGACTCACACTCACCTTATCATCACCTTTGTTGTTAACATTATCTCTTGATTCTCACAAGAACCCCATGAGAGTCATTGTAAAGCAACTGAGCATATTTTATGTTATATTCATGGAACTACACACTTTTGGATACATTACACACTATATGTCACTTCACATATTATGGGTTACACTGACTTAAATTATGTAAGATATTTGACACCTATAAATCCACTTATGGTTTTGTATATATTATGAGTTTAGGTCTAGTTTAAAGGGGATGAAAGAAGTAGACACCCATTTCATTATCATCTATTGACATTGAATCCTAGAGAGCTATCAAATCTAGTCAGAAGGCTATATGGATTTGATAGTTGTTGGATGAGTTGAGTTTCCTGGAACAAAAACCTACCACTCTTTGGTATGACAACCAAAGTGTATTTTTCATTTCTCACAATCTTATTGAGCATCAGGGGATAAATTATATTGACATACATATGCACTTCATTTGATTAATTATTTAGGATGGATTCATTTCTTTGGAATTTGTGTCTACAACTAAATAGATTGTCAACATCTTCACTAAACACTTAGTTGCATCAAGTTATCATTAGTTACAAGAATTTAATGGGGTGAAGGAAGTTGTCATAGATAAACTTAGGGTGAATTCCTTCCTTCCTTATTCTCTCTTATATTTCTTCTGATTATACATGGGTACCTAACATGGCCTAGTAGTCAGGACCCATCTTTTTTTCCTCCCTAATTATTAGCTTATAGGAGGGTATTAGAGTATTAGATAAGAACTTAGTAGCTATAAGCTCTAATTAGGATGTATTTATTAATTAGTTAGTATTTAATATTGTGTGAAAAATGAATAAGTGTATTTATATTTTTTGTGACACTTGTCACACATTAAACTTAAAATGTTCCAAGTTGTAATGTTTATCAAAATCATGTTCTAGATAGGTAATGTTCTAGGTGTGACACTTGTCACATGATATTATAGGGTTAGATTTTTAAGTTTATTCTCTCTATCATATTTAATGAGAATGAGTGTACTTATGTGCAACAACAAAGTGAGAGAGAACTTGTATGTAATTATTCTGAAGTAATAATAATCAATCATTTTCCCCTATTTTATTTGAGTTTTATACTTGTCAATCAAGGTATTTTTTCTTGATGCTAATCCTTTGGATAGATCATATCACTATTTATCACTCTTTTACAACATATTTAGGTTTTCAAAAACCTATTTTGGAAATTGTTCTCTATACCTCACTTAATTTTAGCACATTATTGAATTATACAAATGGACATGCAATTTAATAGTCATAGGGCCTTATAAAGCATCTTTTTAATCTTTATGAATTATTTCAAAATATTAATTGATATTTCACTTAGTTACAATATACTTCAACAAATAACTAATGTTTACATTGGCATGTAGGTTATTCCACACACTATGTACTCTTCACATTTCCATGCACTACATTTCAAGATTACATAATTATAAACCTATCAGAGCATGTTAATTATCACATTTTCATTTTTTATGCAAATTTTAATGCTCAAACCTCCTCATGATAAGTTTTTTAACTACATTATTATAATAAATTTTGAAGGTGACACATGTCATGTTTATGATACCATGTACTACCACCTCGTATCATTATGAATATCACACCTTCACACTACAAGCATTAAAAATTTAGGAGTTTGATTTATTCACAAGAAGCCACATGCCACATCTACAATACCTCATGATCTTGTAACTTTGAATTTATCTTATCGCTAAACTTCAAAAACTATGAACAAATTCTAATAAATCCATAGCATGGATCTAAACAAGAAGCTTTATATGCCACATAGTTTAAACCTATCTATCATGCATAATTTACATATTGAAAAGAGCCCTAAGGAAAATTAACTACTTAACCATGAATCATTGACAATGAGACATGTGTCATTATTATATTCATCATGCACCTTAAAATTTAAAAATAATTCAAAGACCCTAATAGTTTTGAGAATGTGAGCCAAGCATAGGGTGAAACATGTACAAGTTTAAGGACCTCAAAGTAGTACATTGTTAATAATCTCCAATGATAAATTTGAGGACCAAAAGACTTTGAACCAATCAGATAATAACACATAGCTTATGCAAAATCACTCTCTTTTTGACTAAGAAATAAATAGACTCACATGGAAAATGAGAGGTAATACAAAGCCTATATAGGTAGCATGATGATGACATGTGGAAGGTTTAGGTTCATTCTTCTACAAAGTTTTAAACTAGAGCCAAAATCAAAACTTAACCAAATATGACATCTAAATAAATGTAAAAGACCACATTTCACTTTTAATACACATAAACATGGAAATTAATTTGGTCATCCCTATGTTTAAGGTAAAAAGCTAAAAAGGTCAATTACATTGTTTAAAGTTCAAAGAGATTAATAAAAACTAAATTCCTTCCAAGAGCACAAAAATATTAAAAAGTTAGTATTTAAAAAAAATTAGTGCGATTAAGTAGTGAAAAAATTATACAAAAAGAAATGCCTTCATACGTTTTATCTTATGATACACAAAAAGTTTTTAAAAACACCTTGTTCATCTAGGTTTCAAACACTATAGTGCCATTTTTATGAGGTTGAAAGGATGAGGCCCATTTTATAAGAAGATAACCCTTCTTTTGCATATGCTTATTATTCATATGACCTTATTTTTATAAATAAAGTAGGACTTCATCAAGAAATAATAATACCTGAGGTATTTCCCTATGCAGAACTCTTCTACAATGTAATTTATAAACTATCTACCTATATGACATGGTCTTATCCCTGAATAATAAGAACCAAATAACATTCTTGGTTAGAATGGTCATAAAATAATGTTACCAATTACCTCAGCCTAGAAACATATATAATCAATCAGTGGTGTTAGATTGTCTTGCAGCCATAATCTAAGAAAAATTCTAAAATATTGGTTAGAACACCCAAATTTATGGGTTAATAAGGCTGACATTGAAAAAATTCTAATCAGGTTATTTAGGCTTGATGTTTTAATTTGTATGGCCTTGATGAGCTGGTTATATGGGGTCACTGATATCTCACATGTAAACAAACTTTGGGTGCCCTCGATATCAATGATCATCAATGACAAATAATTCTTAACCTTAGGGGAGATAATTTAATTTAATTTAAGGCAACATGTCATGGGAGTAAGGAATGGAATAAATTTATATATGATGTCCTACTTGTTTGATAAGATTCCATGTTGGACTCCTAACTCTTGAATAGTCTTTCATTTCAAAATTTATAAATTGTATGCACATATGTTCAGGATGTTTATCACAAAAATATATGAATGTTTTTATCCACCAGTATACCATGCAATTAACAAAGTACCAATACCTAGGATTTATAAGGAAATCAAGAAATTCATAACAAACATGGGGGCTTACTAGTACTAATAGGATTATATTATAATGAAAATTGAAGGAGTTTTGGTGTCTCCCCTCGAGCTACCCAAATATGTTCCTAAAAATATCATAGAGTAGAAGATTATCTACTAAATTCTCCATGGAATTGTTGGAGTACACAAGAAAAATAAACAATCTCCATAACCCCTAATTCCATATAAAGTGGGTAGAATTATTTTCAAGCTATGGTCCACAATATATACAAAAAAAACCCACATGTATCATTTATATTTAGATGACCATGATTCAAGACAATGATATCCCATGGGTCATGTAAAAATACACATTAAGTCATTGAGGGGGAAAGTGTCAATATTATATAATTACCATTTGCATCCCCATGGTTGGGTGTACATCAATTTTGAGAATGATGAAGAGGTAATGAGAGAGATGTATATTGCATGTATTGGAACCTCAATTTTAAGGATTAATCAACCATAATAAGTAGAAAGACTCCCATACACATCTACAACTCATGGTGATTCTCTTGGTATAAAATCATATCTGAGGAAGAAAGTGTTACAAGGAATACCTCCCCAAATTATTTCTCAAATAAGTATTATAATAAAAGAGGTAACTCAATCCATTGTTACACATTCTATTCAAATTACTCTTTCTTCTTCTTCATTTTAAATTCTTGATGTTCCACTTGTTACATTAGCTAGTGAAAAGTAGTTGTGACCCCCCTTCTCCTTAAATGCCTCCACTAGAGGACAGTTTAATTGATACTCCATTATTTTATCCCCAAACATAATTTCTAACCACTATTTCTACCAAAAAGGTTTTTTAGTACACCTAAGTGTATGATAGGTAGTTAGAACCAAGGACCTCTACATAGTGCCCCTAAGTGTTTATGTTTATCATTTCTAGTCAAGCTTAATTTGTGAATCAAGTAAATTTTTTCCCTCTCTAAATCAATATGACAATATTTCCTCATTTTTTGGTATTAACTTAAACATTGGATAGGAAAGTACCTCCAAAAGAGGCACCAATTTAGGCAATGGATACATTTACAATAGCTTATATATTAAATATATTACCTACATCCAAGATCATTTCCATGGTCAAGATGTGTAGTGTTATTCATCATTCTATATCCAAACCAAAGGAGCCTAAGAATAAGGGGATAATTCATAGTATAGTGTTGGAAAAGGCCCAATTTACTTACCTTAAAACAACACAATCCATTTTTTTTACACTTGTCACTACTACTCCTATTCCTACCACTACCATTTAGACCCCTGTATTTAGTACCTTTATAAACTTCATTCTTGATGAAACCACTATCACCATTCTGAGTTCCACTTTACTCCTTCCATATTACTCCACATTATCCACACCACCTATAACCATTGTTAATTTCATGTCTCAAGTAGATGAAATTTGGAGTGAGAGAATTCATTTAGTTAAGGATCAAACAAAATAAATGATAATAATCAAGGAACTAGAGTATAAACTAGAATTTAAATAAGACACATGTAAAATCAAGAGAGTGACCCAGAGAAAGATAGCGAAATGGAATACTCCCACACTTTATGAGACAAAAGAATAAAATTACATGTTAACAAAATAAGGCCAAATTAGGAGAAATAGGTTAATTTAATGAAAACCTTAAGTTTTTAGTGGCCACTACAAGAGAATTGGCCAAGAACTTTATACAACGGATGAAGTAGAAGATGTTGAGATTAGAGATATAGATATAAGTTATAGTCATTAAAAACATAATTGATAAAATTTTAAAATATTTAAAGTAATTATATAAGTTTTTAGTTGATAATTGTCAAGTAAAAAGTAAAAGTGCTCTTTAAAACAAAAATATTAAATTGTATCAATATCACATTGTTAGAATAGAAATCAAGCTAGGAAAACTGAGTAAAATAATAACAAAGAATATGTTTACCCATTTAAAATTGATGACCCTATTTGAAATTATCTTATGTAAATTTTTATTTTATTCATATGAGGATTTCCTTACAATAATGGTTAGATAACACAAGTGTAGTCTTGAATTTTATTCATAATGCCATTGACAGAATTTTGGAGTTATTTCAAGAAGCCTATATAATTTATCCAGAAGATTAGATTGTATCCCTTGTAGAATTTTACCCTAATCTATTTGAATTTATGAAAGACTTTAAAGAGAATGTTTTGGAATCTAACCATGGGGGAAGCATAGAGGTGATTGATTTATTCAGCTATGCTAAAGAGAAAATATAATGTGTTATACCAATGATAGGAAAGCTTCACACCCCATTAAAAAACCATACAACATTGATGTTGAAAATGGAGTCTCTATTCCAAGCACCAATTATAACTATAACAATATATATGATGAATACCATGCATGTGTCATGGATTTCCTAAAACAATAAGCCAACTCTTCAAAATCTCTAGAAATCTAAATTGAATTGGAATAATTTTTTAAATTTTTGGTAATATATTATTTTGAGAAAAACATTGTAATTTTTTCAATGATTTGTATCTTTTGTCTAAATTTAGAGAATTTGTTTTATTTTTTACATGTACATTTGTTTTTCATATATATTGGTTCCCATCTATACCTATATATACAGATTGTACTACCTCTCAAAAGATAGGAAAATTTTGCAATAGAAATTTGAAATTATTTAGAAAGTTGAGTGAGTTTATTATACATTTTGTTCTCTCAATTTATGAATGTTGCATGAGATGTTAAATTAAGTTGATTAGTATATGAAATTTTCATATGTGAATTACATATTAGTTTAATTGAGTAATAACTAATTTGATTGTTCTTGTAGCTAAAAATTATGTTCTAATATTGATTCATGAATGAATGTGCTTAAGCAAATTATCATAAATAAAAATTTGTCACGTTAATGTCATAGGAAAAATTTGAACTATAATTACTTCACACTCCACATTATCTTCATCTAAATATGATTCATAACTATAAATAGGAGCATTATTTTAAAATCACACAGTGAATTTCAAAAATTAATCAGTCTAAAGAAGATATCATTGTTAATTCAAGAAATTTTATTTTATACCTTACTCTCCCTTCCTTCTTTTTACATTTATTTTGATCAAAATAAATTTTATAACTGTATCTCTATGAATATCTATCTTAGCATATTTTTTCTAAATATCAGGTAGATCTAATTGATTGGAAGGAAGGATCTTCATAAACAATAAACACTTCACTCAAACATTATTCTATCACAAAAACCAGTGAAAGAAATCTAATAATTAATTAATATGAATGAAAAGTAAATAAATAGACTAATTAATTACATAACTTTTAATAACAATGATATAATGTATGAAATAAAAGAGAAGGTACATTATGTTGGGTGAATATTTTGTCAATTAGCATACTGATAAACAAAATAGGTCTGATCAACAACAACAAGAAGATTGGTTGGCCAGGTGTGCAGCTTTACTACATCAACCAGAGATAAATCTCTCCTCTCATCAAGGGGAGGTTCCTTATTAAATATGAAAAGGTTATATACTATATATATATATATATATATATATATATATATATATATATATATATATATATATATATATATATGTATAAAGTAAGACACAAGGGTGGGATGAACCATCCATCTCTCTTTTTTCAGAGATGATGCTGATAAACAAGGAAGAAATCCTGGGTGATGGGGAAGGTGCTTCTCTTCTTTCAGGAGCAACTTTTAGCCAAGAGCTAGATTCCTTCCTAAATAGTAGAAATCCTAGTGCAATGATAGAAGGTACTTCTCTTCTTTCAGAAGTGTTCTTCAGCAGGCAGCAAGAATCTTTTAGGTAACAAGTAACCGGTAACGGGGTTGCTGAGTGACCAGTAACCTGAGAGAGAAAAATGAAGAACAATGGGGGCACCACGTCATCCCAAGGATCTTTACACAAGAAAGGAAAATGAAAACACACTAAAGGTACTTATGGGGGCACAATTTTGTCCCACAGTTGGCCTTCAGGACACCTTCCTGATCACCTCCACTAGTTCTGCTTGTTAAATCAAATGGACAAGAAAGCTCTTAGGAAATAGACGTACAAACAATCTCCTAAGATAGCACAAGCTATAACAGCACAAAGTATATAAATAACTTGTTTTCTCATTTAGATAAAATAATATGAATCACAATCTGAGCTCAAAGTCTCAGTAATGCCTTTCAATTTGGGCAGAGTTTTGCTTTTGATAATCAAAAAGGTCCCCTTGAAAAAACACAAGAGATCACAATATATAGAGGCTCAAGGGAGGCTTGGCACTTTCTCCCAATGAAGTGACCCATTTGGCACACTTAATGCCTTGGATGCATTCTTGGTTTTGTCAAGAAGGGCCCTGCTAGAGCAGGGCAGCTGCTTTAAATGTGGCATGTCGATTCCTCTCTTAGTGCCTCCTTAGCCCGAATCACTCATTCCTTCACCTGCTTAGACATGCAATTATCTACTCTATCTTCCCCTTCAAGGGGACAAGTAGATGGCACCTTCAATGTTACCAGCTCCCAAATATCCACCTGGTGAACTGCTTCACCTATCAGTAGTAACTCCTGCTGAGTTTCCCTCTCTGTCTCTTCCTTCCCTTGATCTTAGCCTTAGGATTTTTCAAATGCATCTGGGTTCATCTTTTGAGTTTGGAAAAATCAACAGACACTTGAATGTAGCCAATTTGGCATTCACGGGTCTTTTCCTTATTAAAGGTTAATGGCTAGCCAGTTGCTTTAACTTTGACATCTGCAACCCTGTCATCATGTCGTGATGCAGGTGAGGACATGTGGTAGCATCTACTATTTCTTCAAGGACATGTGGCACAGTCTGAGTACATTTGTTAGTCATGTGGATGTAGACACTTGGCACATTTCACTTCATTTAGTCATTCATCCCTGGGCCCACCATGGTCTTTGCTCGAAATAGTGAAGCTAAGGGAAGAGACTGTAGATATAGACACTTGGAGGCTTCCACCAAGCTTTGGAGGAGACACAAGGCATGGTCTATTGCTCTTAGGAAAAACATAGTGAAGCCTTCTATGGTTGCCACTTGTCACCTTCCATGGAACTTAGGAAGAAGCTTTACCAAAAGGGACCCTGTAGCTTATAAGGGACTCTGAGAAGTGAACACTAACACGTGTCACGTTCCACTAAGTTACAACGCCAAAATGTGGTGCAGTCTAAATATTTTTAGCAATCACATGGATGTAGACACATGGTAATATCTACCAATTCACAAAAACAAAGTTTAGTGGGGCTCAGCCGTCGACACTTGGCAGCATTTGCCTGACTCTTTCTTTTGCATGCGCTTCTTTTCTCAACTAAGGCAGCCTTTGAACCTTTTAAACCTATGCATTAAAATTATTAAACATTGAACCCGTTGAACTGATGAACCAAAATGGTTCAACGGTTCAAGCTTTTGAGACTTGTTAAGTGCTCAGGGCCATGGATCCTTTAAATGATTGAACTTTGAACCTTTGAACTTTGACAAAGCACTTGACCCATTTGAAGCTTGTTGCCGATATTGAACCTTGAACCCATTAAACCTTGAACCAAAGTGGTTCAACGTTCAACGGTTCATTGGTTCATTCGATTAGAAGATTGCTGATGACCCTTTTTCAGTTGAACCAAAGCATTGAACCTGTCTTGAAAGTGTCCAAGTGCGAGAAACTAGTCCCTTTTGATTGAAATCGCCTGTAGAAACCTTTTAACTTATTGAACCTGTTAGTCCCTTTGCCAAAAAGTTTGAGAAAATGATGAAATTGAATGTTTTAGAACAAATTTTAGAAAGGGGAAAAACAATTTTGGCCATGCAAGACCAAAATAGTCCTATGTTTGTTTGAAAAATGAGGAATCACTTTTCAGGGACAATAGCTGGCTCTTGTTGAGGAACTTCCTTCAGATGACAACTCAAAATAGCTGAGGGGAGTAGAAACTAGAATCTCTAGTGCCTTGAAGTGTGCCATTGGGCTACAGAGTCATGCTACCCAAAAAAGAAAGGCTCCAAAAAAAATGAAAATAAAATGAACAAAATAGAATAACAGACTATATGAATATACATATGTATAGGGGAACTCATCTGATACTTCAGGAGTTGAAGTGCTTCAGATGTTGCCCATTATGAGGTAGAGAAAAGAGAGTGCCATCTTGATACTTCAACAAGAAACTATTTTTACCATTGAGCTGATGAATAGTAGAGGGGCCTCTCCACAGGGAATCAAACTTTTCATGCATCCCCTTTGGTTCTCTTCTCTTGCCCCATAGCAGGACTTGATCTCCAATCTGGAAATCATGATTCTTTACTTTCTGGTTGAAGAGCTTCTTCACCATGCCTTGATGGGTGGAAATTCTATCCACCACTATAGTTCTCTGCTCATTCAACTCAGCAAGGCACATGATCCTCTTCTCAAGTGAGCTCTCATATGTTTGATCTTCAATCGCCTTAGCCAATTTCAGTGCTGGCAATTCCAAGTGATTGGTATCTTAGCATTTACACCATAAAGAAGTTGGAAGGGAGAAATACCAATTGCTCTCTTTGGTGTAATTTTTTTTGCCCATAGAGCATCAACCAATGCCTTATGCCAAGTCCTTTGGTTGTCATCCACCAGCTTCTTGATGATGGTCACCAGGTTTTTATTGCTTGACTCAGCCTGTCCATTTTCTTATGGGAAGTAATAAGAGGAATGGGAGAGTGTAATTCTATAGTAGAAGTAGAATTGAGTAATCTCCTAGGAAGTGAAGCAGGTGGCATTATCAGTGACAATTTTGATGGGAACCCCAAACCTGGACATGATGTTTTTTTTGAGGAAATTGCATACTACTTTTGAAGTAGCATGTTTGGTTGGAACTGCTTCCACCCATTTGGTGAAGTAATCTATTTCTATAAGGACATAATCATGTCCAACACTTGATGATGGGTTCACAACACCAATAAAGTCAATTTCCCATTGCTGGAAAGGCTCCTCTACAACCACTGGTTCGAGAGGCAGGGTAGCTAGCTTGGGCCTTCTAATAAATTGCTAGCACAATTCACATCCCTTGACCCACTTGTACGCATCTCAAAAGAGAGTTGGCCAATAGTACCTAGCTCATAGGATCTTATGGGCAATCGTCGAGGCAAAAAAAAGTCCCCCATAGGCCAAATTATGGAAGGACTTCAAAAGTTGACTTTGTTGCTCTTTGTCCATGCAACAAAGGAATGCTTCGTCAAGGTTCTTCTTGTACATGCCATTGTCCCAGAGGACAAAATTAGTGGCTTTCAGCTTGATGGTCCTCCTTTATTTATAAGACATGTTTACAGGAGATTCACCATAGGTAAGAAAATGAGCAATACCTGAATACCACTCATTTATGGTGGAAAAAAAGAGGACTATAGGTGAGTCATCCACTTCTGGCTCTTCATGCTCTATCTCTCTTGGCTTGTTATCAACCATCAGTTAGCATAGCCCCTTCCCATGCACCAGCTTCATTGGCTTGATGATTAGATCAAACTCCTAGATTTTTGCAACCCAATTGTTTCTTTTCATCCCAAACTCTTGCTGAGTCAGTATAGATTTCACTATTGTGTCAGGGACCAAGGCAGTCACTTGAGAATTGAGGATGTAGAAATGAAAATGTTTCACAGCCTTCACCACTGCGTAAGCATGCTTCTCTATATTTGAGTACTTCAGCTCATGAGCTTTGAGAGGACAACTCATGAAGGAAATGGGAGATTTCATACCTTCTTTATTTTGTTAAACCAAAATTGTTGAAAGCATATGTTCTGAAGCATAGCTATAAATAGTGAACTCTTTGCTATAGTCTGGACAGGCCAGAATTGGAGCATGGGCAATGGTAGTCTTGACATCCTCAAAGGCCAACTTGCCTTCTTCAGTCTAGTTGAAGGTGGCTTTTCCTTTTATCATGTTTACAATGTGCCTAGTCTTCTCAGCAAACTCAGGGATGAACCTCTATAAGAAGTTCACCTTCCCAAAGAAAGAGTGAACAATAGTCTTGCTTGTCGGCAAGGAAAGTTCTTAGATAGATTTGAATCTATTTGAGTCAATATTTATGCCTCCTTTGGACATAATGTGTCTGAGAAGTTTCCCCTCTATTACTCTAAAAATTAACTTTTTGGGGTTTAGGGAAATGCCATTCTGGCGGCAGTGTTCCAACACTTGATGCAAATGGCTCACATGATCTGGGCGATGCTTAGAGAAAACAATCAAGTCATCAAGATAAACTATGATGAACTTTCCCATCTCATCTTTGAAGTCAAGGTCCATTGCTCTTTAGAAGGTGGCACTAGCATTTATCAAGCTAAAAGGCATTCTTTTATATGCAAATGCGCCCCAAGGTGTGGTGAAAGTGGTCTTATGTTGGTCTGCTTCACCAATTTTGACTTGATTGTATCCTGAGAAGCCATCTAGCATTGATAACATCTCTAAGCTTGTCACTATCTACAGCACTTGATCCATGATTGGCAAAGGATAATTATCCTTCAAGGATGCCTGATTCAAATTTCTAAAATGCACACAAAGGCAAATTTCACCATTCTTCTTCCTTAAAGGCACTATATTGGCAATCCAGGTGGAGTGATGGATTGGGAAGATTATCCTGGCATTTAGCATTTTTTGAATCTTTGATAAAATAGTACCTAATATTTTTGGATTATAATGTCGAGAATTTTGCCTGTAAGGTGTTGAATTAGCCTTGAGAGGAATGTTGTGTCAGATTTCATCAGGTCGAAGTGATTTTAGGTCCTCATAGGAGTATGCTAGGACATCCATGTATTCGTTAAGCAAAGTGGTGAACTTGAAACATTCCTCAAGAGTATAACACTTCCTGATGTTCACCATCTTGGGATCTACCTTGGTTCCTAGATTTACTTGATCAAACTCTTGGGAGGAGCTTGAATCCATTTGCTACTGTTTAATGAATCTATCATGCTTATCAAATAGCTTCTCAAGGGAAACAAGGCCTTTAGGAATTTTATTCCCTTTTAGTTGCAAGAACTCCTCACCTATGCTTGAAATTGATTTAGGAGTTGGTTTAGGCTCTTGAGGTTCACTGCCTTCAAAATGCAGCCATTCAAAGCTATCTTTTTGCTCCAGGAAGGCAATGATGTGATTGTCATTATCAAATACCTGCCAATAACTGGCATTATCGGACACACTTGGTCTAAAGACCAACTCAACAATGTACCTGTCTCCTTTGAAGTCTGGGTGGGGGACTAAGAGAGTAGTTGAAATAGCTAATGCATCCACCCAGTCATCAAATTCTCTGAGAATTGCAGAGATGTTGAAAGCATCAAAGTCTTCAAGTTGGTCCCAGACTAGATTCTGGTAGTGGTGCAATCTTTCATTCTTGGTTTGATACAGGTTTCTCATCTAACAAACCTCTAGTTTGACATCTCCTTTATCATGAAGGAGCTTGATGCCTTTGTCATTGGCAGCTTTTAATCCCAGCAAAAGAGATTCATACTCGGCTATGTTATTGGTGTTGCTGAATTGCAACTTATAAGATGAAGAAAAAATATCTCCTTGAGGAGATATTAACACAACCCTGGCTCCTAAACTGGTGGAGGAGCAACTACCATCAAATTCAAGAATCCATACCTCATTTGATACTAATTTCCTTTGGGGTTCTTTATTTTGAGGAGGGGATTCTTCCACACTTGCATTGGGCTCAGCCAATTCTTTTACTATTCCACCTGACTGCATTTCTAGGTTGTCACTCGCAGGAGCTTCATCAGATGCCTCATGAACTCCATCCATGGATAAAAAGTAATTACCCAAGCTTGAAGACTCAAACAGGATTTGAGCTTCAGGTGCTCAATTTGGGTAACTACATATTTTGCTTTCTTTTTAGGAAGCAACCTCTTTATGACACCTTTGACTAGGATCCTTACCTCTGATAAATTCATGCTTAATTTACCACCAACATCCCTACAAAAATTCTACCCAAGAAGGATACCATATGATGCTAGGATGTCTGCTACCAAGACAGTCATCTTGATTCTTTTGTCTGGAAAGGTAGCAAAGGCAAATTGGGCATCTTTTATTTGCCCCAATAGTGGCACTTGTTTGTTCTCCATAGAGAAGCACCTACCAAACATCTTGGTCAGCATGAGGTCAAGGGATTTGACTAATTTAACAGGCATGACATTTTCTAAAGCTCCAGAGTCGATAATGCAATTATTTAGCTACCATCCATTTATTAGCAATGAGACATAAAAATGTTCAATCCTACTAAGAGCAGCAGGAGGGGAAATGACAAGATTGTTCTTGGT
This sequence comes from Torreya grandis, assembly GCA_037957365.1. NCBI lineage: Eukaryota > Viridiplantae > Streptophyta > Pinopsida > Cupressales > Taxaceae > Torreya > Torreya grandis. The sequence goes on along the minus strand of JARHVA010003074.1, from coordinate 111,010 downwards.
GGATGCATCCTTGGGGGGATCATGAGTCACTTTGGGAACTACTTGTTTAACAGGGACGTTCTGGTTTTTAACATACTAAACCAATTTATCTAATTATTTAGGATGGGACTACATAAATTTAAATTCAAACATTTAAATCTTGGTTTTCTTAATATGATCGATTATGTCAAATGCTGGAAATGAACTAGGTACAAAGGATGAGAGTTCATCTTTTTGAGTTTTAGGGGGGGAAGTATTGGACTACGAGCTTGAAGTAAAAGACATAGGGGCATTTGAGGTACTTACCTTTCTTACAATCACTAGGCCTTTTGGCTGGAAAGGGAGAATGGATCCCTGCTTAGCAATTGAAATTGCTGGCTGAGGTTGCTCCTCTACTTTCTCCTTATTAGCTTGTTGAGCTGATTGATTCTTAGACTGGGTGAATACAACATATGACCCCTTAGCTACATTGCCTTTACTCCTGGGTTTATCTTGATAGTTTAGGAAACCAATATGGGAGTCACCAGCTAATTCTTCTTCTTTCTTAGTGAAGAGATTAACATCTTCTTCAGAATTCAACTTAGGCTAGGATGAGAAGTCTGATTCAGCTTCAAGTTATCCAACTACTGAGTCAGTTGGAGGTGCTTCGAGGGAGAGATTCCTCTACAGAGGAGGAAGGCAATTTTGCTATCCCTGATTGCTGTAGCATTGCCTTATTACACTAGGTATATCTCTGTATGTAGGAGCAGATGACATTCCTTGCACCACTTGCCTTTTGAGGGCTAACACTTCATTTTTTAGCTTTTGCATCATAGGATCAGTGGTGGCAGAAGGGGAATATTTTGAAGAAGAAGATTTACCTTTATTTGGGTCTGTCCTTATCTTTCTTGCTAAGATAAGGTTGTCTTCGACTTCGATAGCCAAATCCTGAGCAGCTTCGAGATCAATGTGACTGGCTCTTCTTAGCAAGAAATTCACTTTAGGCAGTTGTGAGTTAATGAAGAAGCATTTGAGGTTTTCAGGGGTCGACTGAGAAATAACAAGAATCTAGTTCCTCAGCTTATCAAACTTTGCTATGAAATTCCTCATAGGCTCTTGGGGCTCCTTCATTTGTGTGAGCTGGGCCAACAAGGCATGTGCATCCTCTAAAGGCTTGAATTTGGCCTCAAATTTGGCTTTGAGTGTTTCCCAATCAGTTACTAATCGGGCTTGCAGGTGGTAAAACTAGTCTGTAGTAGCACCTTGCAGTGTTTCCATGAAAAGCCTAACTGCTACATCCTCAAATTCTACACCTATCATGCCATAGGCTATGCTAAAGGCAACAATGTGTTCATCGTGATGGACCTTTCCATCCCTAAAGAATTTGGGGAAATTCTTTCTCAAGCTTCATGGAAGTTCATGCAGTGGTGGATTTAAATTAAGTGGGCCAAAAGAGTTACCCCAGGGGCCTCGAGCTGCCATGATAGGATTATTGAAAGTAGGGATAACAAATCTGGGTAGAATTGGGATGGGCAAGGCTCTGCTAACCATAGGAAAAGTAGCTCTGTCTTGTGTTGGTGTCTTGGTACGAGTAGGAGGGACACTCCTAGATCATTGAACTTGGGGATACAATATATATATGCAGAAAGAAGACACAGGGGTGGGATGAACCATCCATCTCTCTTTTTTCAGAGATGATGCTGATAAACAAGGAAGAAATCTTGGGTGATGGGGAAGGTGCTTCTCTTCTTTTAGGAGCAACTTTTAGCCAAGAGCCAAATTCCTTCCTAAATAGTAGAAATCATGGTGCAATGATAGAAGGTACTTCTCTTCTTTCAGAAGTGTTCTTCAGTAGGTAGCAAGAATCTTTCAGGTAGCAAGTAATCGGTAACGAGGGTGCTGAGTGACCAGCAACTTGAGAGAGAAAAATGAAGAACAATGGGTGCACCATGTCATCCCAAGGATCTTTACACAGGAAAGGAAAATGCAAACACATTGAAGGTACTTATGGGGGCACAACGTCATCCCATAGTTGGCCTTCAGGACACCTTCCTAATCACCTCCACTAGTTTTGCTTGTTAAATCAAATGGACAAGAAAGCTCCTAGGAAATAGACATACAAACAATCTCTTAAGATATCACAAGCTATAACAACACAAAGTCTACAAGTAACTTATTTTTTAATTTAGATAAAATAATATGAATTACAATATGAGCTCAAAGTCTCAGTAATGCCTTTTAATTTGGGTAGAGTTTTGCTTCTGATAATCAAAAAGGTCCCCTTGCAATAACACAAGAGATCACAATATATAGAGGCCCGAGGGAGGCTTGGCACTTTCTCCTAATGAAGTGACCCATTCAGTGCACTCAATGCCTTGGATGCATTCTTGGTTTTGTTAGGAAGGGCCCTGCTGCAGCAGGGTGGCTGCCTTAAATGTGGTGTGTCGATTCCTCTCTTAGTGCCTCCTCCTTAGCCCAAATCACTCATTCATTCACTTGCTTAGCTGCATAACTATCTACTCTATCTTCCCCTTCAAGGGGATAAGTAGATGGTGCCTTCAATGATATCCACTTGGCAAACTGCTTCACCTATTGGCGGTAACTCCTATTGAGTTTCCCTCTCTGTCTCTTCCTTCCCTTGATCTTGGACTTAGGCTTTTTTGATTGCATCTGGGTTCATCTTTTGAGTTCTCAAAAATTAACAAACACTTGAATGTAGATGATTTGGCATTCATGGGTCTTTTCCTTATTAAAGGTTAATAGCTAGTCAGTTGCTTTAACTTTGATGTCTATGGGCCTGTCATCATGTCGTGATGTAGGCGAGACATGTGGCAGCATCTACTATTTCTTTAGGGATACATGGTGTGGTCTGAGTACATTTGTTAGTCATGCAGATGCAAACACTTGGCACGTTCCGCTTCATTTAGTCATTCATCCGCAGGCCCACCATGGTCTTTACTCGAAATAATGAAGCTAAGGGAAGAGACCGTGGATATAGACACTTGGAGGCTTCTACTGAGCTTTGGAGGGGACACAGGGAACGGTCTACTACTCTTAGGAAAAACATATTGAAGCCTTCCACAGTTGCCACTTGTTGCCCTCCGCAAAACTCAGGAAGAAGCTTTACCAAAAGGGACCCTATAGCTTATAATGGACTCTGAGAAGTGAACGCCGACACGTGTCACATTTCACTGAGTTATAATGCTGACATGTGGCATGGTCCAAATATTTTTAGCAATCATGTGGATGCAGACATGTGGCAATATCCACCAATTCGTAGAAACAAAGTTTAGTGGGGCTTGGCCATCGACACTTGGTAGCATCCACCTGACTCTTTCTTTTGTGTGCACTTCTTTTCTCAACTAAGGTAGCCTTTAAACCTTTTGAACCCATGCATTGAACCAATTGAACGTTGAACCCATTGAACCGATGAACCAAAATGGTTCAACAGTTCAACGGTTGAAGCTTTTGAGACTTGTTAAGCGCTCAGGGCTGTGGATCCTTTAAACGGTTGAACTTTGAACCTTTGAACTTTGATGAAGCGCTTGACCCATTTGAAGCTTGCCACCGATATTGAACCTTGAACCTGTTGAACCTTAAACCAAAGTGGTTCAAGGTTCAACGGTTCATTGGTTCATTCTATTAGAAGATTGCCAATGACCCTTTTTCGGTTGAACCAAAGCGTTGAACCTGTCCCAAAAGTGTCCAAGTGTGAGAAGCTAGTCCCTTTTGATTGAACTTGCCCGTAAAAACCTCTGAACCTATTGAACCTGTTAGTCCCTTTGCCAAATTTTTTGAGAAAATGATGAAATTGAATGTTTCAGAATAAATTTTGGAAAGGGGAAAAACAATTTTGGCCATGCAGGACCAAATTAGTCCTATGTTTGTCTGAAAAATGAGGAATCACTTTTCAGGGACAACACATTACATAATTTTAACATGGGAAAACTTTAATGAGGTAAAAAACCCATAAAGCTTATTCTATTATTTGAGAAACATTTACACACTCAGTAAATTTCTTCTTCAAGTCACTTCATAATTCTTCACATAAAATTTAAAGAAAACCACTCCCATAAATCATGATTTGTAATAATCAAAATTTATATTTCACTAAAGGTTAAAATACCTTTATAAGGGTTTTGGATAGTTACAACCAACTGATCCACCCATTTTAAATTATCCATAATAATTTATTACTTGTACAACCATTTTTTAAATATTTGATTGTGTAAATAATACATATATCATTTATTTGTTTTATGGAGCAATGTGGGCCATAATACAACCCCACAAATATTATTATTTCAACACTCACCCTTAATGTTTAGTTGGGATACATGCCATAATCACCTTTTTATATAAACTTAATTACCATCCATAAACCATCCATGATGAGTTTAGGCTAGCATGTAACACTTGAAGGATTTAAACACCTTCATCATGATAATATCACCTTATGCAAAATGATTTGGAATCCATAAATCACATAGGGTGATTTAAGCTAGCATGATAGTAGGATTTTATCCCACATAAGATTATAAGCATTTGGAGCCTTTTATAACATAAGGACCACCTGATTTAACAATTTTGGGAATATTAGGGTATTATTCATATTTAGTTAAAGGGTCTGAGTAGTAAAATTAGTAAATAAATAGACAATAATTAAGCTACTAATTTGTGTAAATTAATTTCAATTCAAACTTTTCTAAAAATAATAATGAAGGAGAAGAAAACAAAACTTAGCTAGAAACTATTTAATTTGACTAAGACAAAGGCTATAATTCACTATGTAAGACTAAGACACTATCAAAAAATGAGATCTGAACTTCATTTTATGATTGGATAGGAGTGCTAGAACTAGATAGTAGTGGCATCAGCACTACAGTCCACCTCTGCCACTATTGTCCTAAGGATATGAGTTTTTTTGGTTTTATTTGCTATGTCTGTGTGATCTTATATATAGTTCCTTGTAGAGTAGACTATTTTTTCAAACCCTATCTTCCATTATGTTTTGACCAATTTTGAGAAAGAGGGGGGAGGGGGTTAGTGTGTGTAATATGAACTAAATATGCTTTACACCCCATGTATAGGTGCACTACCCACATACCAATACTCTAAAGAGGGATCAAGCCATATGTAGTTCTCCCACTTGATGTGCTTTGTGAAATAGTGTATATGAAGATGTAAAATACTAAACTAGATGTGCTTGATGTGGATAGGGATTGGTGTAAGGATTTGAATGAACTTGTAAGTGTGTTGGCTAGCTATATGCAGAGAATAGGGAAGATTGCTTGAGTAGTATTACTTATATTCTTGTGTGTTTAATGATATTTTCTAATCCTTTCCAAATGATCTTTGAATGGGATTTTATAGGGATTTATTGGTCATGGGTTGAATGTACTCACATTAGGTTGACAAGGATAAGGATGGGGAACCAGAAGAAATTGACTGTTGGGGCTATAAATAGAGTTAGACAATAGCACTAAAATTGGATAGGAGTGGAATTGGTGCTATAGTCCTAGTGTGATGCTATTCTAATGAGTAGATAGGACTTAGGGGGATTAATCTATCATGGAAAGAAGGGTCTAGCTCAGTTAAGACAAGTTTAAAAGGCTAAAAATGACTGAGAATTAGTGAAAATGATGTCTATAAGGGTCATGAGAGAAAACAAAAGGGATCTATAGGTTGGGTGTCATTATCCATACTCAAGTTACCATTTTTTGTATTCTATATGACTACATTTGCCCCTCCTTTATTCTAGTGATGTAATAAAGTGAAATACTAGGATAAAATAAAAATAGAAAAGTGTACCTAAACTTACCTACAAGGGTGAATATCATGAAGTTGTGTGATGCTGGGTGTACCTAGAGAAAGCATGCTATGAAGTACAAATTTGTAAGAGAAAATAAAGAGTAGATCAATTCTTACTAGATACACTATATCTAAAATAAGAACATATAAAACTAGGTAAGAGAGAGAGGAAGAAAAAAGAATGAATACATCTTACTGGGTATGTGAACCAATACAAAACCTATTGTGATGCTAGATTATGTTGAGTAATCCTGGATGATGTTATACTAAGAGTAATATCATGAATGGAGCTGAATGTTTGATTCCTCAAAAGTCACTCAAGAATGCAAAGGCTAGTCCTTTGGATATATCATCACCCACTAAGTGAAGTTAGGTGGTCTTGCATGTGATAGTTGATGTCTAGATTATATTCCCAATCCCTCTAAATAGGTGGCTCAATAATACAAAGGCTATCTATTATTTTGGCTCCATCATTACCCCATGAAGTGAAGCTATGAATTGATATTGGTATGAAATTTATGTCATATGAGATGGCTCCTGAAGCCCATAAATTTAATATGATCTATCAATGTTGGTATGGATAGCTGAATGTATGCTAGAAACTAGGCCACTCTTGGCCACTCTAAAATATGGAGATTAGGCTTGTATGAAAGCCATTCTAAATTGGTGTACTAGGCTTATATGAAAGCCACTCGAGAACTCTAGAACTCAAGAATGTAGAAGTTAGGCTTATATGAAAGTCATTCAAAAATTATTTCAGCCATCTATAGATGGAATAAAGCATGAAACTATTGATAATTCTTGGGTAATACTAAACTCAAAAAGAAAAGAAAAGAAATGTGCCACACATATTGCCCCCAATCACTGGTGTCTAAAACATGGATTTTGATCTATAAGTTATATCAACTACCATATCTAAAACTAGAAGGGAGAGCCATCATGCATGATGCCCCCTATATCTAAATTCTTTGAGAAAAAGTGTATTAAAAACTACTGATTTTGAATTGGTCTGAATGTGCAAAATTATAGCTAAAATTACTTTTCTACATGTTTCTAGAAAAGCTAGTTTTTCTATTATTTAGACAAGATCATCGAAAGTGAACACTAGTGGCACCAACATTAATGTCCAAGTTGGGTACTATTGTCTAGGGTCAAATATAGTAATTATTCTAGATTCTTGACTGTCTACTTGGTTTGATGTCTAGTTACTATTCTGGGTGTTTTGAAACTGATTTTTTGACCATTAAGAGCTATGATATTTGTGATAAAGACCCTTGTTTGTTTCCCCCTCTTTTGAGGGTATGAATGAATACCTTAAAATGACTTCCCTCATAATAAAGATCCCTACAAGTGTGTTATGATGCAAAAATACATGATATAGCAATGATAATCGATAAGATATCTCAAGATATAACTTGATTTATATTGAGAGATTTTTAGATCAACAATGGTATGCCTAGATAGATACAATAATGCAATGCAATGTAATGAATTAGAAGTGGAATGAGAAGTCTATTTAGTTATTGGTTTTTAGTTGGAGGGATGGAGCATGATGTCAATCATGGGATCCAAGAAAGCAAGATAAATGCATGATGTTAATCAGGCATTTAAAATAATGAGAAGAAAACAAGAAACAAACACACAAGGCAAGAAGCAAGAAGCATACATGGGTGGCCAAGGGGCAACACAAACAAGGAACATGGGCACATGTCACTCATAATAGAAGGTAAACATACAAGTCATGCTCAAATGTCACATACACATACAAATAAAATAAGCAAAACTAGTGTGGAAGCCACAATCACATAGAAGAGTATAAACAAAGAACATTGATACATTTCCTAAAGTTGACACATGAATGGAAGAAAAGGACATTTTAAAATGTCCTAAAGTATATATAGGAGACAAATGTGAACTTAAAAATATAATCACATCAAGCTATGCTAAACAAGAAAGGAAAGCATGTAAGAAATTAGAAGTACAATCACATATAACTAATCAAAGAAAGAAGGAAAGTATGCAAGACATGTTAGTACAAGACTATGTGTATGCTAAGAAATACACAAGTGCTACATACTAGTTAGTATTGATAGAGTAATCTGTGTAAGCTAGTAAGTAATGTACATCAACATGATAACTAGAGTGTGTGGTGTAGGAATGATATAACTTGGATGGTGTAGTCATGTAGAAGATGCACCCAATGGGTATGTATATCGATGTGTGTCTCAATGTAAGAGTAGGATGCCCCCTCAATGGGTAAAGTAAAGCAATCAAGGAGTTGGATGTCATTGCACACACCCAAAGAAGATCAAGTGAAGCATGGTGATGGAGATAAATTGACAAACAATAGCATATAATAACAAATGTAAGTCTAGTATGATTTTAGAAATGTAAAGCATGGATAATGCATACCATTGAAATCTTTTTGTGTTTTTGAATATTTGAATGTTTTTTTGATTTTTAATAAAATTGAATATTTTTTGTAGTTTTGAAAGTTTTAATCTATGTACAATCAATCATAATAAACTATGTACAGATAAGTAGGGAAAGGATAATACTAACTGATGAGTCTCATGGGAGACTCCCTATCATGGTGTCCTATATCAAGGAGAGGAATCATGCATGACCATAAAACATGATAAAAATGTTGAGATTATGGCTCTGAAAGATGTATATGCTATAAATACTCTAAATTTTTTAAATTAGAAACCAACTATGGGGTCCCCCTATAACTCTAAAAAGTAGATACAACTATATGGCTCTTAAGGACCCATTTGGTGGTAGGAGAAGCTCTCTAAACATGTGCTCTATAAGTAGATGCATGAGATCTTAATGATACTGACCTGGGTGTGAACATTGTAACTAGAAGATATCTAAAATTATGAAGTGATGGAGGTGTATGAAATTTATGCTAGCAATGTATGCCTCAACTGTGTCTGAATTAGAACTAGAGGAGGAACTATAACTAGTGGAAAAACTAGAACTAATGGTAAAACTAACACTAGTGACTACAAAGTAGAAGATGGATCTAAAGTGGGGAGTGGTATTTCATATGGAACTCCATCAATTGTGATAACCTAATTAGCGTGAATGAATTTCATGCATCTATGAATTGTAGAAGGTACTACTCAAAGTTTATGGATCCATGTTCAACCAAGTAACATATCAAAAACTCCTACACTAAGAACTATAGTGAATGGCATGACCATGTGTGTTGGGCCAACCTATAGAGAAATTACTATCTCACCTAATGAACTTTTTATGTGCCTAATAAATTTGTTGATAATTATTTTTATTAGGGTAATATCTTGCTTTGAATATCCCAAATTCTATAATAATGTCATAGTGTATATGTTTACGCTGGATCTATTATCTATGAGAACACTATGAATAATGTGATTATGAATGTAAACTCTAATAAAGAGTGCATAATTTGAATCATCCTCGATGATCTCCTACTCTGAGAAGGAGGTGGAAGGTTTAACTAGAACTTTGGAATTATATACACCAATCATGTTACTCAAAGGATGTGTCTCAACTAAAGGTTCCCTATATATATCTGGTGGGGGATGTGCATGATATGCATGATGAACCCTTGATGTATCCCCTATTTATTATTTAGAATGTTGTGGAAAAGGATCTAAAAATATTTTCAATGCTATATCCTATGTTGGCTTGGCCTAAGGAGGCTCAACTGAAGTGCCAAGATCAATATGATTACCATATATTAAATCTTGTATCTTGTGTCTCAAACTGATGTATCTATTTTTTGTATGGCTTGATGCCCTATGAAACTCATAAAATGCATGCTGATCATATCCATATGGAATAGGCTTTATTGGGTTAACTTCTCGAATATGCAAGAGAGATATGATGTTACATTCTAATAGCTACTATGAAAGTCAAGATAGAGAAACTAGTAGATTGGTAAAGGTATGCTGAGGAGGTGTTGATAAAACCACTCACTAAGGGGGATTAGAAGCTACATTAACTATTGATTGATTCTAACTCTTGTTATCATTAACCTTGAATTTGTATGGGACTTTGCTATTACTCTTGTTTATTGTGTGTGATATACTTGTATACTTGAGTTTGCCTATTAAAATTAACTTGACTTCTCTTTCCTTTAGTGTGTGACATGATTCAGTGAAGGAAGAGAATCTTTTGAACATAATTGATTCATGTAAAATTGGTAGAAGACTCTGTTTAAAGAGATCTTGTAACTCTTGATCGACCATGGGGCTAGTCATCTTAGCTAAGATAGTCTTATATCAAAGAACATAATCTATGAGATGCTCATTGGCCCTTTGTTTTTATTGTGCAACTTGGGCATATGAAACCTTATCACTAATGTTAATGTTGAAATGAGCTAGGAACATGTCAACTAAAGGATTGAATGTATTGACCGACTCATTCGGTATACTATAAAACCATTGTAAATCATAATCCTTTAGGCTCCATGGAAATAACTTGGTAAGTAGTTAGCTATTTGGTATATAGTCCAAGCATGTTACATGAAAAGCTCTCAAATGTGTCTCTAGATCACCCTTGCCATCATATAAAGTAAGCTTGGGTTGAACAAAACCTTGTGACAAAGGTGTAGAAGCAATGTGATGTGCCAATGGTATATGCAATAGATCAAGAGAATCCAAATCCTATGTAGGTCTAGGGGCACCTTGTTCAAAATGTAGCACCTTGGATTGAAGAGATTTTATCTCTTGCATAAGGGTTGCCACATCAAGAGACAAAGATGTATTAGTTATAGCTGGTGGCATAGAGGTAGGTTGGGCTTCTATAGGGGGTTATTGAGACATAGTTACCCCCATAGTGTCATTTGTAATCAGTTGCTCTGAGGGAATGGAATATTAACCATTATTCACTCTTTGTTGTTCTTTTTATAGTATTTTAAGCATGCCATCTTGTATGTTAGGGTGATTAGTTAAGAGTTCTTGAAGTTCCCTTTTATCAATTTCATCAAAACTGGTATATTGGGCCATTGGTAAAGTAGGAAAACAAGTTGAAATTTGATTGAATTTTTTGCAAAAAATTGTAATAGGCAACATGCGATATAAAGAAAATACTAAATATAGAAAATGTAAAGTCTTAAAAATAGTTAATTGGAAATTACATAAAAGAATACAAAGCTCACAAACATGTAAGGTGATGCCTCAAGAAGCAATTAGACCTAGTATGGGCAACTAGGGTTTTAAAAAATATTTTTTTGAACAATTACTATGAAAATTTGAAATTGAAAGTGGATTTCTGAGTTATATATGCAAGTTAAAAATCAAAAATTTAATAGAAAATTAGTGATTTAATGGGACCTAGTAGATGCCACTAAGGTTTTGAAAAATAAATGTTTTTGAAAATTATTATTTAATTTTTAATTTTGAATATATTTTATGATTTAAATATGCTAATAAAAATTTAGAAAATGATTGGAAAATTACTAGAGAAATACTGGGACTTAATATGGGTAACTAGGGTTAAAAAAAAATTATTTTAAAATTACTATGAAATTTTAAAATTTAATGCTAATTTTTTATTTTATTATGTAGGTAAAAAATTAGAAAAATATATGAAAAATTAGTAGGAAATTACCCTAGGGTTTTTAGGGTTTTTATGTGCAAATGAAGTAAGTCAGGTTCAACAAATGATTTAACAATTTTGAGAATATTGGGGTATTATTCCTAATTTAGTTGAAGGGTCTAAGTAGTAAAATCAATAAATAAATAAACAATAATTAAGCTACCAATTTATGTAAATTAAATTCAATTCAAATTTCTCTAAAAATAGTAATGAAAGAGAAGAAAACAAAACTTAACTAAAAACTAATTGATCCAACTGAAACAGAGGCTGGAATTCACTATGCATGATTGAGACACTATTGTAAACTGAGATCTAAACCTCATTTTGTGATTGGATAGGAGCATCAAAAATATATAGTAGTGGAATCAACACTATAGTCCACCTCTACCACTATTGTCTTGAGGATCTAAGTTTTTTGGGTTTTATTCACTATGTCTATGTGATCCTGTCTGTGAAGTTTTAGTAGCTACAAGTCTGTATAGCTCCCTATAGAGTAGATTCTTTCTTAAAACCCTATTTTCCATTATAATTTGACTAATTTTAAGTAAGAGGGGGGGTTAGTATGTGTAAGATGCACTAGATGTGCTTCACACCCCATGTGTGGGCAACTGCCTACATACCAATATTCTGAAGAGGGATCAAGCCATATGTAGTTCTCCCACTTGATGTGCTTTGTGTAATAGTGTATATGAAGATGTAAAATGATAAAATGGATGTGCTTGAGATGGCTAGGGACTAGTGTAAGGATTTGAATGAGCTTATAAGTGTGTTGGCTGGCTATATGCAAAGAATAGGGAAGATTGCTTGAGTAATCTTGCTTGCTTAGTGATATTTGCCAACCCTTTCCAAATGATATATGAATGGGATTTTATAGGGATCTATTGGTCATGGGTGGAATCTACTCATGTTAGGCTGATACAAATAAGGATAGAGAATCATAAGAAATTGATTGTTGGGGCTAGGAATGGACTTGGACAATAGCATCGAAAGTAGATAGCAGTGGCATTGGTACTATAGTCCTAGTGTGGTGTTATTGTCCTAAGCAAACAAGACCTAAGGGGATTGATCTATCATGGAAAGAAGGGTATGGCTCAACTGGGATGAAGTCTAGAAGGCTATGGATAATAGGAAATTAGTGAAAATGATGCTTATGAGGGTCATGAGAGCAAGTAAAAGGGACTTATGAGTTGGGTGTCATTAGCCACATTCAAGTTACTATTTTTTACATTTTATATGACTATACATCAATTAAAAAACATGCTTGATTACTAGGTATGTAAACTAACATAGAGTGAAATTTACATTAAAAATCACATATGGTGACTTTTTACAATACTTTTACACTAGAGAAGAAGTATAGAGATGAAAAGAAAAATATGGTTGTTACAAGGTGACATTGTCATGCACACACCCCCTCAATGGAATTTTTGAGAGGCCTAATATTGTTTTGAATCTAATTTTTTTTGTAGTACAGAGTGGTTTTGTGAATATATCTTCCACTTGATCAATAGTAGGACAATAATGTAGATCAATATCACCATTGAGGACTCTTTCTTGGATAAATTACACATGAAATTCAATATGATTCATTATTTGGTATTGAACTATATTTTTCACCAGTGTTATAAAAATTTATCTATCACAAATAAAAGTTGTACTATGAGAGACATCCATATGGAATTCTTCTAACAACCTACACAACCACATTGCTTCTTTAGTAGCTTTCATAGAAATTCTATACTTTGTTTCTGTAGAAGAGATAAAAATAGTAGGTTACTTTTTGTTGCTCTAATTAATAGCACCTACACCAAACTTAAATACATGTTTAGAAGTAGAATTAAAATATATAACATTAATAGGATTGTTAATATCACAATAAATATATAAATTAGCATTATAAATGGAAGAATAATATAAATCAAAATCAATAGTTCCTTTGATACACTTAAATATTATTTTTACTAATTTCCAATGATCAAAATATGGATCTTGCATGAATTGGAAGCAACACCTGTAACATATGAAATATTTGGTCTTGTAATAGTTAGATAAATCAAATTTACAACTAATTATCTATATAAAGTAGGATTAGCTTTGTCGCATGCAAGTTTTAGATCAAGCTTAAAACCAAATTAAATGGTATAAAAATAATATTACAATCAATCACATTAAGTTTAACAAGAATATTATGTGTATACTAAGATTGAGATACAAAATAAAGTTTTCATCTTGAAATACAACCATGCCTAGAAAATGATGAGGCATGCTTAGATTAGTCATCTACAAATGTTGATTTAGTTTAGATATATATTTAATAATAAAATTAGTTTGATTACCATAATGATAATATCATCTACATATAACATAATTAATATAATATGACTATTTTCAATTTTCACAAAGAGATCATTATCAGAATAACAATTATAAAAATCTAATTCTTTAAAAAAACTTATGATTTTATAATACCAAGCTTGAGGAGCTTGTTTTAAACCATACAAAGAGTTTTTAAACTTACAAACAATTTTTTTTGTTAGGTTATTCAAAACCTTTTAAGTGAATCACAAACATTTATTTTAAAATCCATTTGGTGTATTTAGCAACCATTTTGAGTTGAAAGAGTAATAATTCATCTAAAAATACTCATTTTTACTACAAGAGAAAAGGTTTTAACATAATAAATACCAAGGTTTTGAGTAAATCCTGAAGCAACTAACTTAAATTTAAATTTGTCAATTTCCCCAATTGAGTTATATTTAATTTTATAAAGCCATCTAGAATAAAAAATATTTATTTTAGGAGGGACAAGATCCCAAGTCTAATTTTTAATGAAGGCTCTATATTTAGACTGCATAACACATTTCTGTCTACCATTTTGAATGGCTTCCTTGAAATACTGAGGTTCACATTAAAAAAGAGTCAGTAAGAATGATAAGTATGTTGACTTCTAGTCATTTTAAGATAGTCCTATTTTTCTTGTCAGTAACTCCATTTTGTTGTGGATAATAAGGAGTTGTTAACTCTTTTTGAATACCACATTAAATGTAAAATGAATCAAATTATTTACTAATTTATTCACCATCATTATCAGTTCTTGATGTCTTAATTTTTAGGTTAGAATATTTTTCAATAAAATCTTTAAATTATTTATATTTAGACAACACTTCAAATTTTGTATTTTAAAAATAAATCCAAATAATTATAGTATGATAATTAATAAAACTTAAAGAATATAAATATATATTAATATATTCAACTTCAAGTGGTCCTGTAACTTCACTATGAATAAGTTTTAAAGGATGAGAGGAGTTTGCATCACATTTTTTGTAAAAAGGTTGAGTGTGTTGTTTAATGTGTAAGTAATCTACATACATTTCATGATACATTTTATTTTTAGGCAATACAATTATAAGATCATGTATCAACATATCATAAATATTCCTAAAATTAATATGTCCAACCCTTTCATTCCATAATTTATGTCATTTTTAATTTGAGAGGAAAGACAAGATGCAAACGAAATATTAGTAAAAATATAAAGATCATTATTTTAAATACCTTTAGAAATTAGACAATCCAATTGATCTTTAATGCACCATTTATCCTTAATAAGTTTTATAATTAAATTATCATGTGTGAGATGAGAATGGGATAAAATATTTTTCTTAATAATCTCATGTCAAAATAACCAACAAAAAGAATATAATATTTGTTTAATATGAATGACAGGTAAATAAATAAAGTGATTAGTTACATAACTTCTAATACCAATGAAATAGTTAAAAAAACAATAGAGAAGACACAATACATAGTTTTAATGGGGAAAAACCTCAATGAGGAAAAAAACCCACAAAGCTTATTCCATTATTTGAGAAGCATTTATAGACCCGATAAATTCCTTCTTCACCTCACTTCATAAATTTTCACATAAAATTCAAATACCACCACTCTCATAAATCATGATGTTGTAATAATAAAAAAATCTATTTTATCAAAGATTAAAACACTTTTATAGGGTTGTGGATAGTTGAAACTAACTAATACACCCCTTTAAATTAACCATAATAGTTTATTACTTGTATAATAAATTTTATATATTTAGTTATGTGTAAATAATAAATATATTATTTATTTATTTATTTTATGGAACAATGTGAGCCATAATTTAACCACACAAATATTATTGTTCTAACATTTACACCACATGGCTATTTACAAAATTGAATACCTACAACTTGTGCCCTGGGTTACACCCTATATTCCTAAAATGAGAGGGAATTTTCCTATCATCCAGTTGGGTGGGTCATAAACACACATTAACAAGTTAGTTGGTGCTAGAATAAGGACCCAAAATTTCTAACAATGTAAAAGCTCTTTATGAAGCTAATTCAAACTAATTTGGATATCCCTATATGACTAACTAGGTCAAATTCTAAATCTGGCCTACTTTTGCTTTAGCCATTAAAAGTATGTAGAAAGCCTATATCTGACAAAGGAAGACCTATACTTTCACGCACCCAACCAAGTTCTTTAGTTAGTCCTAATTTTAGACCTTTCATATCAATGTTCATGTGGTTGGATAGAATAAAAATTAATGTCCTAGGATAGATTCATGAACTCCTAATGAATCACAAGAGATACATCCCTCAATTCACTCCCACCAAAGCTAACACTACAAAAGAGTGTATTACATCCTTAAAATTAGCTCTCAAGCTCTTAAATTTAGAACATGAAGATTTTACTTCTTGAATCTTACCATTTTCATTATAATATGTTGTTTATGATCATTCCTTGATATACTAGATAATTCTATCTATAATTGGAATGACTTTGAATCCACCTTGCTCACACAATTTGGAAAGGAGACTGACCCTAGTGTTCTTTACCAAAAAATTTCC
The DNA here is from genome assembly GCA_037957365.1 of Torreya grandis. Classification (NCBI taxonomy): domain Eukaryota; kingdom Viridiplantae; phylum Streptophyta; class Pinopsida; order Cupressales; family Taxaceae; genus Torreya; species Torreya grandis. Next base: position 94,754 of record JARHVA010003074.1, on the reverse strand, counting down.
ACCATGAGAATAAAATCTTATGAGTTCAACAAAGCATTTAATGTGATATTCTAGAAGATGTATACATGGATTTGTGATCCATATAGACCCAATGTTCCTTTGGAACTTGAGATGTATAATAATGCACTGGACCCCATGACTATTATGTTCCTCAAATGAGTTGCACAAGTAAATGATTTATCACAAGCATTTTTTTAAGCTATTAATATTGATAGACAATTGAGCCCACAAGGATTGATTGTTCCAAATATTAATCCCAACATTCTAATGCTTAATACAAATCCAAATTCAAATTAGAGTGTACATTTGCTCAATCTTCCTCTATTTACTAATGTGTTTCCATTAAGACAAATCATCCCAAATTAACAACTCAATTTTTTGAATCATCGAATTATAGTCATGAATCAAAACAAAGCCTTGATTTATCTCATCAATAACATACAAATTGTGGCTCAAGATCTCAATAAATGAGAATTATATGTAATAAAACATGTAATTCAAAATCCTAATAATAATTTTTTAAATCTTAAAATATAGGTGTTGTGACTAAACACATAAACCCCATTTTAAAATTCAAGTGGGGACCCACTAAGATTCAATATATTTATTTATTCTAGGTTTGAAGAGCCTTAAAATTTTACAACATTGGTTTTAAAATCATAAACTTGATGTTATTTTTTAGTCTGAAAAATATTTCAAAAGTTATGAGAAGAGGAATCAAAGATGTGAATAAGCCATATACATGATTTATCTTTTGCCTTTGATTTTCTTTCAATTCAAAATCTTATATGTACATATTAAATTTTTTTTGCATTGAATGCTAACTAAGATGGAATTTTTTAATCTAGTATATTCTTTGCGTATGATGTGTCTTAAATAGGTTATCCTATGTTTAAGTGTTTCCAAAAAACAATTTTGGGCTCATCTATTTTACCATGCAACATCATTTCGCTTACCTAGAGCCCAAGTGAAGAACATAAGTCACCTGAACAAGTGGATCCTTAGGATTTTTCCATGTGTCATCATCCTACTAACCCAAAATCATTCAATCTTTACACAATGTATGAAGCCTAACTATCAAGTAGAGCAATGAGAGCCTTAGATGTGTCATGATATGATAAACTTATAGGTGATGTGAGCGTAGTTCATTCTCTGATTATCTTGAGCAAGCAGAGTAATGAGTGTTTTCCACATGTCACCATATTACTAACACATATATGACATCAACAATGTTACTTGTATGATTATCCTAGGCAAATAGAGTAGTGAGATTCATCCACATGTCACCACATCACTAAACTAGAGGTGGATCATTGTCTGATAATAAATTTTGGTCTTTGAGAAATAAAATCATTAGGATCCTTCCACGTGTCATCATACCTCTAACCCATGACAATAAAATGAATCACATCAGGCTAGAGATTAGTTATAAGTGGGATAATGATATGAAGACACATGTCATTCATACACATAATAAAATAACAAAGACATGAATAACCTAAAATCACAAAAATGGACATATATCCTATTATGCTGACTAGGCACCCATCAACAAGAAAAAGAAGCTACATGACAATAAAATCCATAAAAGTTGGCATTATAAAATACAAATGATAAAATCAAATGGGATATGGAATGAAATCCATTGTTACCATTAATTCACATGAATCTATGACTTAATGCATTCAATCAATGAAGCTAATGAAGTGAAATTAGTATAATTTGAGTCACCATATTTAATGCAATCACATTGCCTTTTGACTATCAAGTGTAAACTATGAATTCAAATACCATAGTGACCAATAAATTTCAAGCTATTCAGAAAATAGGCATATATAAGTGGAAATTAATTCAAAATATATTACAAAATCCCTTTTCTTGCAATGATCTACAAGCAAGACATGGTCAATTCATGGTTCCTTACGAACAACACCCATAGAAAATTGACAGAATGGGTTGACAACCCAAGAAACTTTGTGATTCAAGGCCTTACTTTTATTTTTCCCATATCCACTTTTAGACCAGGGGTAATTATTTCCATGGATTTATTAAATAAATTTTATGGCTTTCCAAGCATTTATTCTGTCAATGAGAAATGGGTCCCTTTTTTATAAATCATCATGACTTCTAGCAAAATAATCACCCATAAGGAGATAATCAACTCAAATTTGATTCAATGAATCACCAATCCAAGGAGGTTAACAGATGATAAAATTTTCATGATGTTTTATCTAGTATATTTTATGATTGTAACAATGCATTCAACCTATGAAGAACCTTGGAAACTATATATAAAATATCCAAAGAATAGGATTTACAATGAGTTCAACATCCTCCATGTTCACAAGTTTACAAAAAAAATAAAAAGGTTTATAGAGACCTTTTATCCTAAGGTGTACCAATCCATATATGAGAATAACATGCCTAGGTTATCAAACCCTATAAAGAATACTATTCAAAAAATAGGTGATTGTTGGTTCTAGCTTGAGTGCACTATAATCAAGATAAAGGACACCAATGAAAACCCTTTATATTTACCACAAATTATTCTTGACAAATTGGCTAAGAAAGAGATTGTTTCTCAATTAGATGATAGTGTTGATGTTGAAGTATGGAGGTCTAAGCAATCATAGATTAAGCCAACCTCTCAACATTGGGTGAATACAATACACAAGGTTGGAACACTTTCAGTATATAGGGAAGATCAAGGTGCACTATGGATTGAAATAGGCACCATTTAGACATTGGGACCCTAGAAAGAGCATTTTAGGACATATAAATAAATATGAAAGGAAGGTGAAAATAAAAAACTAAGGATACCAATCCCATAGTGATGATAATGTGTTCATGAATGTATAGGATGACATCGAGATTACTACTAGGATGATCTAAAAATTGGGTTTATCTTTTAGCTCATTCAACAGTTTTAAAATAAAAAACTAAAAATATCAATTCCTTACTTAAAATAGAAATACTATGAATGCAAGTGGTTATAAGATTTTGAAAATTCATTTCCTACATTAAAAAATCTTGATGTGTGTCATATTTTAATTTCCCATAATTTATTCTATTGTTTTGTTAATTCATTTACTAAACTAAATTATAAACTAAAACTCATAATGAACTATAAAGGAAAATGGCACAAACTTAATAATGGAGTTCACCCATTTGGGCTACATTTCTAGGATTGATAAACTATAATCTGATCCATTAAAATAATTTATTTGTAAGTAATAATATAACTCACAATAATGATAAATGGACCTTTCACCTATAAATAAAACTAAAGCTTAGATGTTGAGGACTCTAAAATTGATCAAAAATCATCCTTCTATTTGTCTATAGCTTTGCAAGTACTTTCTCTCTCTAAAATGGACAGTTTTATCCATTAAGAGTATATGACAAACTCTTAAAATGGGCATAATGACGTCTAGGAGTATTCTATGTCTTTCATAGACCTACAACTCTTGGGTTTCTTTATGTATTCCAATACATCTAAGACTATACATTTTTTTATATACATAACCATATGTAATCTTCCATGGCTAATGGCCTTGAAAATATAAGAACATGTATAACAGTCTATCTTAGGTCTACATTTATAACATCTACCCATGGTTAAAAGGTCTTTACAAATAGGTGTAGACATCCATAGTCTTGACCTGTGTCTCACAACAAACTCTGTAACATGAAAAATGTCATTCACCCATGAATCCAAAGCCTTTTATAAATAGGCATATTACCCTACAAGAAAATATTCTTTTTGCCCTTGACTCAAAGGTCTTACCAAAAATATGCAAATTACTCTTTTGGTATTCAGGATTATGTGCAATATATACAGTCAAGCATCATACCTATCTTCCCATGTTAAAATAGAAGGAAAATGTTCCCCATTCAAGACTGTGTAAATAACATATACAAACACACCATAGCCCAGAATATTTATGAAATAAACATCTACATATCTTCCATTATGGTCAAAAGGCCTTGTGAAATAGAAGAAAGCATCTAGTTTTTTTGTGTGTCAACATCATTCACCCATGGCTTCCAAAATAGGCTTAACAAGAATGGATGCATTAACCCTTACAAGTTCAAGCTCTACCTATAAGACCACACTTCATCCATAGCTAATGGAATTTTTTAAATGGGTGATGTAGTCTTTATAAGCTCGGACTCTTTTATAATTAGGACTATTTAATAAATAATCACATCCATCCCTATTGCCAACACCAATGACTATATGCAATCATCCTTCTCCATTCTGGGTTGTGTATGCCTTTAAATTTATATCATGTATCTGTGGCCAAAAGACCTTAACAAATAAACACATTAATCTTATAGGCTCGAGCTCTCTAATTCAAACTCTACAATAAATAACCCATATATGGCTTGGCTTAAAAACCTTGTATGTATACATAATTCACCATGGCCTATTCAGCCTTATCAATAGATGTATCCCCTCATCAAAATTCACCCTAGCTTAACATCCTTGCAAATAGGTGAATGAATAAAAAATATTTAAATCTATTCATAATACCAACTCAACTCTTGGTCTTTCATATTATACAGGGTCTTGCAACGTAGACCTAAATCTCAACTCAAGCTTGGCTCCATTAAAAAATAGTCCTTCATCTATGACAACAATATTTGTATTTCCCCAAGCCTCTAACTCCAGGATATGGCTAAATGGTTGGGCCTTACATTTTTCAAATAGAATATAAATCCCACATTTACCATGATTCAATGGTTACCAACCTTTAAATAGGCTTTGTTAGCCTTTGTAATGCATGGTTTTGGCTACATCTCAAACCATTTTGCTTGAATTGGTTTTGGTGCTAAGTTGGGAGATTTGAGCTTGGCTTGGATGGTTGTGAAGCTAGTTACAAGTTGGTTGTTGACCTGGCCATATTTTGAACTTACCACATCGAGTTGGATCTCAATTTATATAATTTGAACTTAGCATAACATTATGACTTGGAACATGTGAAGGTCATGGTGATAGGCCACGTGATGGCCTAGGGACCCACCACATGGTCCACTTTAAAAATGCCACTTAAAATGCTCCTCTCCCTTATTATTATTTTTAACTTGTTGACACAAAACTTCAATGAATGATATCAAGAGCATACGATATCTAATTCATGTATTCTAATGGGCATTGGAAAGCTATCAGAGTGATATTCCATGCTGAAGTAGTTTTAGGAGACCTTAGAAATAAGGAAGGATGACAAATCCTCCAGATCAAACCTCCCCACATAGAGGATTTTGGTGTCCAAAAGTCACAATAATTCACTAAAACTACTAAACGACTCTCTGCATCACATAAAAGTAAATAAACTAGAATATAACATAGCGAATGTGTTATGAAGTTAAGCTATGTAAATAAACTCCATTTAAAAACACCATGTTTACTTTAGTAAAATAAGACATTATCAAAAATTCTCTATAAGAAGTCAACTGTCTAACTACAACTGTAACCTAATTATATAGAGTAAAACAAACTTTGTATCCATTCTATCAAAATGACCTGCTACCCAAAATAGTCATAACATTTGGTGGATTCTATCAACCCCTACATTTCATGAAGGTTAAGGTGTTCTCCTTGTTATAAACATCACACAAGGGAAAATAAAACATGCTAAATATCCCTATAGGACTTAAATAAATTACAACACCTATATACTTTCATTTACAAATGTTGACCATCTATGGGTCTTTAAAAGTACATCTACATGATGTGCACAACAAACATACATGTGTGTACATAAATTTTGTAATACAAACATTTCCCAAGATAAAAACATGGGACTTAAATTTATATGTCAAGTATATAAGCATGCAACTAATTTTTACATCTTAAGGTTATAACTACACAAAATATATCTATCAAACTCTAGTATTAACTTAGATATTTTCCATAATAAGATCTTCTTTACAAACTCACAAACTCTGTAAGTATCTATAAGACATATCATAAATGTGATAGTAAACCAAGAATTTTAAACCTTTTTCAAGGTTTCCTTCACCATCTGACTACTCCCTGATTCATACCTCCACACTCATCTAAATTGAGTTAGTTTCCAAAATCTTAAACTGAAATAGGTGATAACAAATATTCTTCACAACACAAGTTTATCAAAATTCCTTCCCTAGATCTAATAGTTAGGAATTCTCTGAAATAGTGTTTCGAAGTGAAACTAAGCACACTACTCAATACTATAGTTATGCTTTATCAAAACTATTCAAGTAAACCATTTTATCAATAAGGGATGTTCCCTCTTCATAGTTTCCACAACTGAATAGAAGGTTTCATCTAATCAACTCTATCCATTTTAATTTTTCAAAAAGATTTTAAAAATAAATCCAAATATATATATATATATATATATATATATATATATATATATATATATTTTACTTCTAAGGTAACCCACACAAAGGTTATCCTAACGTCAAGGATTCAAACCAAAATTTGCCACATAGTTACATTGAAAATAACTCATACCTCTTTGAGAACTGTGAAGTGTACACCTATTGAGTAATGGTTGGCATATTGTTGGTGTTTAAACAACTTACTATTTTCTTCCTACAACTCTTAACAAAGCTTTGAAATATAAAAAAACTTATGAACCAATTCAAAATCTCAATCCATAAAGTGTAAAAAAAACTAGTTCAATTTCCTGAACAATGCCTTATTTTCCATTTTCATATCTTACCATGGAACTTATATTTTCACTTGTTCCTATAATTAAGGACATAGGAGTCCATAATATGATTAGTAATCCAAAAATAAAGGCTACACAACTAGTTATCAAAGACCAAAATAATATGTCAATACCAATATGAAATTAGGTCACCATCATACCTTAATCTACCCTCTATGTAAGAATGGTAATAGGAGTACCACTGATTCCTCTTGGATGTGCATCACTAAAAATGCCTTACATTTTATCTGAATGCATCTCAAGATAGAAAGTTTGATCATTTCTCAACACCATCTCACACTTTCAAGTGACAAAGTGTTGTGTTCTTCATCCATGTTGATCCTACAGGGCTAGTGGTTTTAAAATCTTGTCTATTAAAAGCTTATGTTCTTCCAAAAAATTGGAATGTTTTCCAATTTTCCTTTGCACTAACCATCCTGCATAATCAAGTCAACAGAAGATCAATATCAAAGAACTTGATATCTAAAAAATCCAAACTAAGTATATCAACAACTAAAGTGAATCCTGTATCAACCTGCTCTGATACCAAAATTGATCCAAAAATCAGGTTTATCTTTTAGATAAATCAAAAGTTTTAAGATCAAATGCTAAAAATCTCAATTCCTTAATTAAAATAGAATTGGATGCAACATTCTAGGAATGAATGTAAGTGGTTATAAAACTTTGAAAATTAATTTATTATATTAAAAACTTCTAATGCATGTCATATTTTAATTTCCCATAATTCATTCTATTGTTTTGTTAATTCATTTACCAAACTAAATTATAAACTAAAACTCATAATGAACTATAAAATAAAATGACACAAATTTGATAATGAAGTTCACCCATTTGGGATACATCTCTGGGATTGCTAAACCACAATCTGATCTATTAAAATAATCTATTTGTACGTAACAATACAACTTAAAATAATGATAAATGGACCTTTCCCCTATAAATAAAAGTAAAACTCAGATGTAGAGGACTCTAAACTTGATCAACAATCATCCCTCTATTCATCCATATCTTTTCAAGTACTTTCTCTTTCCAAAATGGATAATTTTCTCCATTAAGAGTATATGACAAACTCTTAAAATGGGCATAATGAGGTATAGGAGTATTTTTTGCCTTTCACATACCTGTAACTCTTGGGTTTTTCTATGTATGCTAATGCATCTAAGACTCTATGATTTTTTATATACATAAACACACATTGTCTTCCATGGAAAATGACCTTGTAAATATAAGAACACATATAACACTCTATCTCAGGTCTACATTTATAACATCTTCCCATGGCTAAAATGTTTTTACAAATAGGTGTAGACATCCACATGCTCGATTCATGTTTCACAACAAACTCTAAAACATGAAAATGTCATTCACCCATGGATCCAAATCCTTTTTCCAAATAGGTGTATTAATTTTCAAGTAAATATTCTTTTCACCCTTGACTCAAAGGTCTTACCAAAAATAGTCAAATTATTCTTTTGGTATTCAAGATTGTGTGCAATATATATATATATATATATATATAGTTAGTCACACATCATACCTATCTTCTTGTGTTAAAATAGAATAAAAATGTTCCCCATTTATGACTTTGTAAATAACATATGTAAACACATTATAGCCCAAAATATTTATTAAATAGACATCTAAATATCTTCCATTATGGCCAAAAGGCCTTATAAAATAGAAAAAAACATTCAATTTTTCTATGTGCCAATATCATTCACTTGTGGCTTCCAAAATAGGCTTAAAAAGAATGGACACATTAACCCTTATAGGTTCAAGCTCTACCTACAAGACCACACTTCATTCATAGGTAATGGTCTTTTATAAATGAGTGATACAGTCTTCATAAGCTTGGGATCTTTTATATTTGAGAATGTTCAATAGACAATCACATCCATCCCTATTACCAACATCAATTGTTATAGGTGATCATCCTTCTCCATTTTGGGCTGCATATGTCTTTAAATTTATATCATGTGTCCATGGCCAAAAGGCCTTAACAAATAGACACATTAATTTTATAGGATTGAGATCTTTAATGTAAAATTTGTAGTAAATAACCCATGTATGGCTCAACTTAAAAACCTTACATGCATACACGATTCAACATGGCCTATTCAACCTTATAATAGGCATATTTCCCTATCAAACTTCACCCTAGATTAACATCCTTGCAAATAAGTGAATGAAAAAAATAGATTCATGTCTATTCATGATATTGACTTGACTCTCGATCTTCCGTATTATATACACCAAGGGTCTTATAACGTAAACCAAAATGCTAACATAAGATTGGCTCTATTTAAAAATAGTCCTTCATCTTCACCCATAATATGTATATTTCCACAAGCCTCTAACTCCAAGCTATGGCTAAATAGTTAGGCCTTACATTTTTCAAATGGAATATAAATCCCACATTTATTAGGATTCAATGGTTACTAACCTTTAAATAGGATTTGTTGGCCTTTGTAATGTAGGCTTTAGCTACATCTTAAACCATTTTGCTTGATTTGGTTTTGATGCTAAATTGGGATATCTAAGCTTGGCTTAGAAGGTTATGAAGACAACTATAAGTTGGTTATTGATCTGGCCATATTTTGAACACACCACATCAATTTAGATCACGAATTGTATACTTCAAACTCATCATAACATTATGACTTGGAGCATGTGAAGGTCATGGTGGCAGGCCATGTGGTGGGTTGAGGACCCACCACATGGTCCTCTTGAAAAATGCCACTTAAAATGCTCCTCCACCTTATTTTTTTAAAACCTATTAACACAAAATTTCAATAGATGATATCTAGAGCATACAATATCCAATTCATGCATTCAAATAGGAGTTGGAAAGCTATTGGAGTGCTATTTTATGATGAATTAATTTTGGGAGACATTAGAAACAATGAAGGATGACAAATCCTCTAGATCACAGGATGCATAGGGTAAACATGTCAATGATTATAGCACAAAAGATCCAATCTGATCCCATAATTATGAAGGAAGATGCCAAGTGGATCAAAAAAGAATAATGGGTTTATAAACCTATTTATGGACCTCCTCCTCACATAAAATCAAACATACAAGATCAAGCTGGACCATTTGGGGCAGCAAATTTTGAAGATATAATTGAGGCTACACCTACACATTTAATTATTTTTTATTCTCCTCAACATCCAACTAGTGTAGAGAGACTTGCAAGTTTTACTACAATAACTGGGCTATTTTACATGTTAAAAATACCTCCACTAACTATAGAATAGTAAGTCTTCCTAATTTCTTATCTCATGTTTTATTATCTCTCTTCCCAGGTCACTGCCAATTATGACAACACCACCAATGATAGTGCCCCAGTCTCTTAGATGACCATATTCACCTCCCATAATTCCCCTAATGGTCACTCCCACTTCATTTCCACCTATTACCACTACAATACCCTCATCCACTCCTCCACTTTCTATAGGGCCATCCCCCATTACTGATAAACCTCTAATCACCTATAATAGAATACCCAAGACTCCTCAATTCTCATCCTATAAGTTTGAAATAAAGGAAAGACCTATATAAATGTTAGGGGAGGAAAAAGATAAAAGAAGATGTAGACAAATGTCAGATCTAGTTAAAATCTATGATAGTGAAGAAGCAAATATAAGATGGGTAATTGAATAAGAATGGTTGTCTAAGGTAGATATAGAGGAAACTAAGTCATTCATAGAAACAATAGAGGAAGATGAAGAAGATGGGTGGATGATTGAAGAAGATACTTGATCTAGAGGGACTAAGATACTAGGATAATTTGAGGAGGTTTATCAAGGAAATGTTGGCTCAGTGGCCATTAAGCTATTACCAAATAAAGAGGGAGACCTAGAAGGTGAGGCAGAGTCATAACTACAAGCCTCAAAACAAGGGCCATAATCAACCACACCCCTAATATCTCCATCTCAAGCTACCACTGTAACAAATAAAATAATAATTTCCACAATTATTTCCCTATAGGGTATAAGGACACAAGTTTCCAATTCTTTGGTTACTTATTTTATAGTTTCTACTATAATTGATGTACTAGGACTTACTCATTCTTTGAATTCTTTAAGCCCATATAATAAGCCTCAGGTCACTATCATGCCAATTTTGCCAATTGAAGTTCACTTTTTTATGAGCCTTCCTACTAATGCTATTACTATTGATTTGCATACACATTAGTCATAAATTATTTACAAAATATAATTAGTAACCCAATAATGTATTCATTCTTTATTGGAGCTAGTCCTTAATCTCCTAGGACATCAAACATACATTATGAAAGCCTAGTATCCACTTCCATTTTGCTACCTAGGCTACCCTTAGATTATCTAAATAGCTGCAAATGCCTATTGGCCAAGTTACTTAGACATATTCCCCTATGATTTTAGTGTATAATGTAATAATGAATACTAAGTACATCATTGATACACCTACTCGGAAGTAAGTTACTGAATGAAGGAAGGCTATACCTCATTTCCATAAATTGGGGACATCTTACCCTACAACAATGCACCCTCTAGGACAATCTCCTTCTTATACTCTTATAAGTATAGAAAAAATAGAGAAACAAGTTTCATTGAGTGTTCATGGATCTAATATCTACAACAAGAAGAGGCAAGAAGGAAAGACCTAGTGATTGCTGAATAACCAAAAATCAAGTTCTATTTTGATATGGAAACATATACCTTGAGAAAGGTCAAGAGGAAAACTATGGTTACTAAAGGAGAATAGGACATGGTGGTATAGAGAGATAAACCCTATTGGTAAATTAGTTCCAAAACCCATTTTTTAGAACCTTTTTCAAGCTACAACTGTTAGCTTCCAAGTTAAAATTGAAGGAATAATTTATTCAACCAATGAAGTAATCATATAGTTAGTAAATTTTGCTAGGGAATGGATTATAGACATAAATACACTCTGTATAGAGGTTAAATATATATTGACCACATATAATAAGTTTATGGACATGGTTTTATAGTTGTTTAAGAGATATTTTCTAGATTTTAAAACTATTGATATGGATTTTAGGGATAATTTTAAGAAAGGACCCCTAAAAGCTTACTATAAAATCTTGGTGAATCCTAGGTTTTAGGTATAATTTCTTGGTGAATATTTGGATATATCACCATGTAAGTATAGATTAGCTGGTGATTTCTATTAGCTATTTCAAAAAACTTATAAATAGCTAGCAAATCAAGCGTCATATTCAAATCAAGAAATAATGGTGAAAAACCAATGGAGAAAGAGGTTAGAGGATGAGAAGTCTAAAGTCAAGATCTTATTTATGGTTCCTTATTTTTAATGATTAAATTTATCATTATTTTTAAAGATTATATTTGTCATTTTTAAGTGCTAAATTTGATGGCCATGTGATTAAGTATAGACCTCTTCAGGTCTCTCAAAAGGCCAACCAGATAATATAATAAACCGAGTGCAGTAAAAATTATGAAAAAAAATTAAAGTATATAGTATAAACCAACTATGGGGCCATAAGGCAAGAAAAATATGAAAACAAAGGTTGACATAAATAAAAAAAATAGTCAAAACATTTTCATAGTTTTAAAATTATAAACTATATAATAAGGTTTGCAAAATGTCTTAACCACATTCATATTGGCCTTTCAAATATTTCTTCATTTTAATTAACAAACCATGCCAATCAGATTATAACTATTACCTTAAATATTAACAAAAAAATACAATATGATCATGAGGCTTTGTTGCATTTTTTTAGTTTGTTCTTTATGTACTATTTAAATGAAGTATCTTGCATGTCGTTGTTTCTTAGAGAAAATCAATTTCTTGTTTGTTTAAAATACGTATGTGGTAAAGACCAACCAGTAATATAATAAAATGAGTACAAAAAAAACATAATGAATTAATGAATACATATAATGATAAGTTCCCTGAAAAGTATTTTTTAAAAGATATTTGCTCAAAACATTATCTTTCAAATGTCTTAACCATATCCATAATCAATAATGATAAGGTCTGTCAAAATGTCTTAACCATATCCATAAACAATAATGACCTTTCAAATATTTTTTTATTTCAAGTAACAAACCATGCCAATTAGAATATAATTATTACCTTAAATATTTAAAAACAAAATATAGTATGATCATGAAGTTCTATTGCGATTATTCAGTTTGTTCTTTGTGTATTGTTTAAAGAAGTATCATTCATGTCATTCTTTATAAGAGGAAATCAATTTCTTATTTGTTTAAAATAAGTATGTGGTAAAGGCCAAACATATAATATAATAAACTGAGTATAGTACAAATAGTGAGAAAAATCAAAGTATAGAGTTGAAACCAACTATGGGGCCATAGGGCAAGATAACTATGAAAAACGAGGATGACATAATTGAAAAAATATTCAACACATTTTCATAGTTTTAAAATTATAAACTATATAATAAGGTTTGCCAAAATGTATTAACCACATCCATATTGGCCTTTCAAATAATTTTTTATTTCAATAATCAAACCATGCCAACTAGAATATAATTATTACCTTAAACATTTAAAACAAAATACACTTTGAACGAAATTGTAAAATGTTTCTCTTCATAGATTAAATATCATTTTACTTAGGATGAATTACTAGAATCCTTGGCTATGATGTACCCTCAATATAGGGAAAATGTTAGGTCATCATATTTTTAGAATAAAATCGAAACCTTGGCCCAACACTTCTTCAAGAGTGTCGAATTGAATGGTGAACAAACTGAAGGCATTTTAGATTTGCCAAAGCTAAGGGAGTGATTCACTTAATTTTCTACAACAAGTTTTGGACCATGATTTTGAAGATGGATCGATCACTATACTATGGAATATATTGAGTTTGAGTGAAATACTATGTGATGGTATCTTAAAATATTTTAATCTTTCTAATTTATGTCAAACAATGATTTTGGGCTCAGTGGAAGATGAGAGAATATTTAGTGCATTACCATTTTTAAAGTCAAAGTTAAGAAACAAACTTGACAAAAATTGGAAACTTGATTGAGGCTCTATACAACTAGATATAATGTCCTCAATTTACCATTTGATCGAGCTCTAGCAATTTAGCAGTCAACATCTAAAAGAAGAGGATTGACTAATAATTCTTCAAACACACTACAGTTCTACAATACTAGATCCGAGTCCAACAACTTTTGAAGAGAATGTAGGTAATAATTATCAAGAACAAAATAAAGAAAAATTATGTATTTATATTTATTTTTTGATTAAGAGAACATGTCTATAATAGTTGTAAACTCTATTATAGATATGCATAAGTATATTGTGGTTTTCCCTTCTTATTTTATACCAAGTAGGTATATTTTTATGTTTTATTTGATTAAGAGAACATGTCTATAATAATTGAAAACTCTATTATAGAGATGCATAAATATATTATGGTATTCCCTTGTTATTTTATACTAAATTTATTTGATGTATCTATATTATAATGAAATGTAAGTATCTATATTGGACCAACAACTTCACTTCCACTATAGCTTGCATAAATGACTAAAAATTTGAGAAAACCATCACATATGTATTTTATCAACTTATATTAATCTTAGGGTGATGTGTTGGACCAACATTAAATTTTTCCTTGAAGCCTCTCAATATGTTGGCACCTATTCACTAAAAAATGGGGAAAAATATAAACCTTGATCTCTGTAGCTTTAATTTCACCTCCACTACATTCAGTGCTAGAAATAAAATAAACATTAGGTTTGAAAATTATTTATCATTAAAACCATATAAAAAGAAGAGCAAGTTTATTTTACTCAATTTTATAAATGTATTAAGGACCACTTATGACTTATGACACAATAATCTTAAGGTAATAATTATATTTTGGTTGGCATGGTTTGTTAATTGAAATAAAAAAATATTTGAAAGGCTATTATTGATAATGGATATGGTTAAGATATTTTGGCAGACCTTATCATTATTAATTATGGATATGGTTAAGACATTATCATTATATTTATTCATTTTAAGATAAATGAATGTGCATATAAACAACTAATTTTAGTCTTCAGAACAAAAAAAACACAAATCCATACCTTTCAATCATAAGAAAACTAGCTTAGAAATTGTTTTCACTTTCATTTATAACCTCTCTTTCTAATATTTCGACTACCAGAGCTTCACTTATGCCAATAGCTTTCAGAAATTACTAGAAAAATCAAGAAACCATCACATATGTATTTATAGTCATATAAAATTTAAAAATTGGTAACTTAAGCATGGCTAATGACACCCAATCCATAGGTCCCTCTTGCTTGTTCTCATGACCCTTCTAGACACATTTTCATGGATTCTCAGTCACCCATAGGCTTTCAAGACCTCATTTTAGCTTAGTTAGGACTAGTTTTCCATGCTCTTTCTATTCCCCCAGATCCTGAACCTCCAGGATATAGTGCCTAGGTTGGACTACAACACTAGAACCTAGGGTGTCCCCTTTCCAACACTCCTGTCTAATCACCTTCCAAGCTAAAATGACCATTTTCTCTTGAATTCTCTTTGTCATTATATCAACCTAGCATGATTACATTTAATCCACGAACAATAGATCCCTATAAAATCCCATTCAAAGCAATAATACAAGTAAAACCACTCAGGAAATCTTCCCTATTCTCTATATACAACCATCTAATACAGTCATAAACACATCTAAATCTCTACACCAGTCCCTAGCCACCTCAAGCAGATCTAGTTTAGTATTTATTGAATTCTCATATCACAATTTCACTAAGCACTTTCAAAGAAAGAACTACATATGGCTTGATCCCTTTTCAGAGTATTGGTATGTAGACAACATGCCCACACATGGGGTGTGAAGCACGTCTAATGTATCTTACACACACTAATCCATTTTACCTATTTTCCAAAGTTTTATTAAATTAAATTAAAGGTATAAAAACAAATAAAATCATATCTAAAGGGAGCACTATTGATAATGAGGCTTCAAAAAATCACAGACAAGGTCACACAAACCTATCAAGTAAGACCCATAAAGTTCAGATCCTCAGGATAATAGAGCCAAACAAGGAATATAGCATCAGTGCCACTCCTATCCAATTTCGGTGCTCCTATCCAATAAAAAAATCAAAATCAAAATCCTATTTGTGACAGTGTCCCAGGCCTACACAGTGAATATCAGACCCTATCTCAGTCGGATCAACACAGTTTAAGATAAGTCTTATTTTCTCCTTCTTATTACTATTTTTAGAAAAGTTCTAATTAAAAATAAATTTCACAAATTGTTATCTTATTTACCACATATTATTTACTGATTTATCAATCTATACCCTTTAACTAAATTAGGAATAATACATTAATATTTCTAAAAATGTTAAATCATTTGGCGAACTTGATTTACTTCATTTGTGTATAAAAACCCTAGGGTAAATTTACTACTAATTTTCCCTATATTTTTTTGATTTTTTACCTAAATATTAAAATTAGAAATTAGAATTAAATTTTAAAATTTCATATTAATTTTAAAATAATTTTTTTTCAAACCCTAGTTACCCATACTAGGTCTTGTATTTTCCTAGTAATTTTCCAATTTTTTACTAGCATATTAAAATAAAAAAATTGCCTCAAATTTAAAAATTCAATAGTAATTTTTAGAAATATTTATTTTTTAAAACCCTAGTGGCACATCCTAGGTCTCATTAAATCACAAATTTTCCAATAAATTTCTAATTTTTTACTTGCATATTTCACTTAGAAATTCACTTTAAATTTCAAAATTTCATAGTAATTTTTAAAATAATCATCTTTAAAACCCTAGTTGCATGTACTAGCTCCTATTTGCTTCTTGAGATATCACCTTAGATCTTAAATCAAATTTCTAAAATGGATCTCACTTATTTATAAATATTTCTTGCATTTCTTACAAATAATAAGGAGACCATACTTGGTCTTATCATGTACATGAATGATGAAGTCTACCATATGTTAATACAAAGCTTCATTATTTGATTTTCATGCTTAATTTTCATAATATGGGATGATATTAAGAAATTCATTGTTAAACATAACAAAATACCTATCCTTTAAAGAAAAGTTTACTTATCTTTAATACAAGGTTTCATCTCTTGCTTTGTATCTCTCATATGATTTTTTTTTCAATTTTATCATGCCAAACACATTAGAAATGTCATATCAAATGCAAAAATTTATTATGAATTCATGAAAAAATTCATGCTTTCTATCTCTCATATAGAAAAATTTCAAGTTTATCATGCTAAACACATTAGAAGTGTCATAACACATGCCAAAGTTTCTTATGCATTCATGCAAAAATTATTGCTTTTTATCGCAAAATTGCTATCTCTCATGTGGAATGCTCTTTATAAACATATTGTTATACAACTTGTAACTTCAATTGCATGCATTTCATCCCTTATATATGGTTTCTACCTAGATGTATCTAACTCTTTGGCTACTTTTGAGTATCTACACAAGCTAACAACTATATATCAAGTTCCAGTGTCATATCTTATGTACAGGAAAGAAATTCCTTCTCCTCTTCTCTTCCAAGAGGGTGATAGCTACTTTCCCTCTAACTGGGTCCATGCTATCAATCCTCAAAAAGGTGAGGTAGCCTATAACATTGTTCCTAATGCATACATTCAACCTATAAATTTTTTAAACCTTATTCAACATATGTGCTTACATGTTCAATCAGAAGCAACTAGGGTTTGCACTTGCAAGACTCTAAGGGATAAAATCATCAGTATGAGCAAGTTAATTTCAAATTTACAAATGCAAAATCAACTATTACATGAAAAGACCACAACATTGGAAAATCAAATTATAATACAGAAGCCTCAAAGGTACCCTAATGTCAATCATGCATATACACCTTCACCTAGTCAATTGGTTGCAAGCAATGTTACATATCAAAACAAAAATCACAACAAAGTAAATCTACAATTAGTGATTCAAAAAGCATTCAAGTATCAAATAAGATTTCAAGTGAGGTTCTAAGGGAAATGATTAAAGTTAAGTCAATCAAAGTACTTCCTCTTCATCCAGTGAGAAGATCCAGATATTATTGTGCATATCATATAATACATGGGCATCACACAAATTCATGTTTGGCATTGAAACAACATATACAACAAATAAAAGACAATGAGGACCCTATACAAGGCAAATAAGTCAAGCAATCCACAGTGATATAATAACATATTCACAAAAGGTCAAATTCAAAAATAGTACAAAAATGGTTACCAAAGCATAACTCAAAACAACAAAAGGATCAAGAAGCAAAATTAGAGAAATAAATAGTACCAAAAGCATAGGTAAAACTTAAAAGAGATGAAAATATACCTATCCAAAATGAGGCTCAAATTTCAAAGTAGTATGGGTTTATTCAAAAATATCTACAATAGTTTAATTTTTAAGGTCAAGGGTTGGGCAAGTATGCTCAAGGCATCACTACTCCTATTCTAGTAGTTGATAATGCTTTTCAACAAGGTTTGGGATTTATTGAACATCATAAGTCAAATAATTCTCATACATAATTTATCAAAGGAAAAGATCCAAATACAACGCATTCCATTGGTTCAAAATCAAGATGATAATGATGAGTGAAACAATGCAGGTTATTATGATTTCCAAGATACCAATAATGAATCCAAATATCCAAAATCATATTCATAGCCATTCCCTCATGCTTCAAAATCATGCATAATTCCTTTGTTCGATACAAGACACCATGATAGGGAGTCTTCTATAAGACTCATAAAATAGTATCATTTTCCCTTAGTATTACTTGTACATAGTTTCTCAGTTTTTATTGTACATAGTCTTCTTTATGATTGATTATACATAGCTCAAATATTTTCAAAATATGAAAACAATATAACATATTTAAAAAATTTAAAAACAATTTAATATTTCAAAATACAAAAACATTAAAATATGTCAAAAACAACAAAAACATTTTGATTGTATACATTATCCATGATTTACATTTCCACTACTATGATAGACTTACATTTGCTATTCTATGATATTGTTTATCAATTTATCTACATTACCATACTTCACTTGATCTTCTTTGAGTGTGCAGTGACATCCAACTCTTTGATTACTTTAATGGCATCCTACTTATACATCAAAACACATATCGATATACATACCCACTAGGGGCATCTTCTACATGACTACACCATCCAGGTTATGTCATTCCTACATCACACATTTTAGTTATCATGTTGATGTACATTACTTACTTAATTACACAAATTACTCTATTAAAACTCATTATTATATAACACTTGCGTATTTCTTAGCATATACCTATTCTTGTACTAACATTTCATGCATACATTCACTTCTTGCTTTGATTAAATATATGTATTTGTAATTCTAGTTTCTTACATGCTTTCTTTTCTTGCTTAGCATTAGCTTGATGTGATTGCATTTTATCAATTCTTATTTGTCTCCTATATTTGCCTTAGGACATTTGCCAATGTCCTTTACTTCTATTTATGTGTGTGCCTTAGGACATTTGTCAATGTCCTTTGCCTATACTCTTCTATGTGATTGTGGATTCTATTGTCCCCAAAAAATGACTTCTCATCTTTCAGGATAACATATGAACTATTTTAGCCCTGCAAGACCAAAATTGTCTCTTCCCTTTCCAAAAATTTGTTTTGATCTTTCAAATTTCTCATTTTTCAAGCTTTTTCAGTAAAGGGATTAGCATGTTCAAAAGGTTCAAAGGCTTCTACAGGTGAGTCCAATCAAAAGAACTAGTTTCCAACACTTAGTCATTTTCAGGATTGGTTCAGTGCCTTGGTTTGATCAAAAATGTCTCTCGACAAGCATCTAAGCAAGGAATGAACCGACCGAACCATTGAACCTTGACCCACTTCATAGGTTCAATGAGTTCACAGGTTCAAAGGTTCAAAGGCTACCTCAGTTAAGGAAAGAAGTGCACGTAAAAGAAAGAGTCAGGCAGATGCTGCCAAGTGTCATCGACTGAGCCCCATTATACTTTGTTTCTGAGAAGTGGCAGATACTACCATGTGTCCCATTGTGACTCAGCAGAATGTGACAAGTGTTAGTGTTTGCTTCTCAAAGTTCCTTATAAGTTACAGGGTTCCTTTTTATAAAGCTTCTTCTAGAATTCTACAGATGGTGACAAGTGGCAACTACAAAAGGCTTCAAGTTGTTTTCCTAAGAGTAGCAGACTATGCCATGTGTTCCTTGCAGAGATCGGTAGAGGCCAAAAAGTGTCATTGTCTATGAGAACCCCAATGAACCCCAAACATTTCTATGATGTTGTGAAGGCCCGAGAAGGTGGATGCTACCAAGTGTTAATGGCGGAGGGTTTCAATAAGTGAAACAGAAGATGCCATGTTTCCTCACCTATTCCTATAGAAAATCCCATGTGTCACTTGTTCGAAAGAGCAAAAGTCACCATGTGTCAAAGGACGGAGCACCTTCAAATGCAGAGGCACATAAAACCAAGGAAAGATTTCCTTTGAACAATTTGTCTAAAGGAATTCCTTCAGACTTTTTTTCTGAAGGAAATAATGGAACAACCCACTGAAGAATGAAAGTCCGAAGGCCACCTGGAGGATCCCAAAGGGTGGGTACCCTTGCGGGGGGACACTCGACACTCATAAATGGACCTTGTTCAAGACCCTGAAGGGCACATTCCCTTTAAAAAGGGTTAAGCCTCAAAGTGCAGTGGAAGCTACCAAGTGTCACATGCTGAGACATAGTTTCAAATGAAGCTTCAAAGTGTGGAACTCACCACGTGTTTCATCCCAGTGCAGCAGAAGCTGCCATGTGTCTGCATCTATGCCTCCAGCCTCTAACAAGTTTCAAATCTTATTCCAATAAGCTTATTTCAAAGCCACAGATGCTACCACATGTCCTCACCCATGTCATAGCAAAATGATAGGCCTGTGAATGTCAAATTTAGAGCAACTGGCTAGCCGTTAACCTTCAATAGAGGAAAGACTCGTGAATGCCAAATTGGCTACGATAAAGTGTCTATTGATTTTTTAGACTTAAAACATGAACCTGAATGCATTAAAAGAGTCGAAGACTAGGGCCCAGAGAAAGAAGAGATAAAGAGGGAAACTCAGCAGGAGTTATTTCCAATAGGTGGAGTAGTTCACCAGGTAGATATTTGGGGCCTGCCAACATTGAAAGCACATATTGTTTGTCCCCTTTAAAATAGAGGAAGAATAGATAGTTGTGCAGCTAGCAGGTGATGGAATGACTGATTCAAGTTAAGAAGTAGACAAAGGAGATGAACCAACACACCATAGTCGAGGCAGCCGCCCTGCTCCAGCATGGCCCTTTCTGACAGAACCAAGATTGCATCCAAGGCATTGATTGTGCAGCATGGGTCACTCCATGTGACAAAGTGCCAAGCCTCTCTCTACCTCTATATATTTTAATTTACCATTTGATGTAAAGGAGATATTCCCTTTATAAAATCAAAACTCTGCCCAAATTGAAAGGCATTACTGAGACTTTGAGCTCAGATTGTTGTTCATATTTCTTTGATTGAATGAAAAAGCAAGTTACTTGCAAACTTTGTGCTGTTATAGCTTGTGATACTTTAGGAAATTATTCTTATGTCTATTTTCTGAAGCATTATTATTTATTTTATTTAACAAGTAGAGATAGTGGAAGTGATAAGGAAGGTGTCCTGAAGCAAACTACTTTCAGACTTTGCACTGTCATAGTTGTCTTCAGTGTGTGTTTTTATTTTCTATTTCTATGTAAAAGACCTTGGGATGACTTTGTGCCCTCATTATATTTCATATCTCACTCTAGGGTAGTCAAGGTGGAGACTTTGAGCTACATCTTAGATTGCTGGTTGTTCTGTATCCTGTTATTAGTCACTTGTTACTAGAAAGAGTCCTACTGTTTGCAAGAACAAACACTTCTGAAAGAAGAGAGGTGCCTTTTGTCACTTCACCAAGATTTCTAATTTCCAAGAAGGGATCTGGCTCTTGGCTGAATGTTAATTCTAAAAGAAGAGAAGTACCTTCATCAATCACCCATGATTTCTCCTCGATTTGTTTACATCATCTCTAAAAAAAGAGAGATGGATGATTTATCCTGCCCCTGTGTCTTACTTTCTGCTTATATATAGTATATAGCCTCTGTGTATTTAATAGGGAAACTCCCCTTGATGAGAGGAGAGATTTGTCCCCTATTGATGTAGTAAAATTTCACACCTAGATGACTAATCTCCCTATGCTGTGGTGATAGGAACTATTTTGATCACCAGTTAGCTAGTCGATAAAATATTCACCCAACAGTTTTTGGTGACTTCGATGGGGATATGACAAGTAATTTGAAGCCTCAAGCTTCAAATTGAAGTGTCACCAGTCCTTTTCCATTTTTGATTCACAATTTGGCAACTCCATGCTATACCATAGGCCAGAGAGCTCAAGGTGTTGTTGACCCTATCTTCGAGTTGGCACAACAAATAGATTTTGACTTGCTTTCTCCCCAACCTCAAGTTCAGAGATCCAGGAATGTCCTTCGTACCTGTACTAGGACACCAACACAAGGTAGAGCTACTTTTCCTGCTATTAGCTAAGCTTTGCCTATCCAAATTCCACCCAGATTTGTTATCCCTGATTTCAATAATCCCATCATGGTAGTTTGAGGCTCCTAGGGTAACTCTTTTGGCCCACTTAATTTGACTCCACCCTTGCATAAACTTCCATGAAGCTCAAGAAATAATTTCCCCAAATTCTTTGGGGATGGAAAAGTTCATCCTGATGAAAACGTTGTAGCCTTCAACATAGCCTGTGGCATGATAGGCATGGAATTTAAGGACGTGGTAGTTAGGATTTTTGTGGAAACACTGCAAGGTGTTACTGTAGACTGGTTCTACCACCTGTAAGCTAGATCAGTAACTAATTGGGACACACTCAAATCTAAATTTGAGGCTAGATTCAAGCCTACAGAAGATGCACATGCCTTATTGGCCCAGCTCACACAAATGAAGAAGGAGCCCCATGAGCCTATGAGGGATTTCATAGCAAAGTTTGATAAGCTAAGGAACTGAATTCCTGCTATTACTTAGTTGACCCTTGAAAACCTCAAATGCTTCTTCATCAACTCACAACTACCTAAAGTGAGTATTTTGCTAAGAAGAGCTGGTCACATAGACCTTGAGGCTACTCAAGATTTGGCTACCAAATTTGAAGATGACCTTCTCTTGATAGAAAAGATAAGGAGAGATCAAAACAGAGGTAAATATTCTTCTTCCTCTGAATACTCCCTTTCAAACACCACTGATATTATGGTAAAAAAACTAGCAAATGAAGTGCTAGCTCTCAGAAAGCAAATGGCATAAGGGATGTCATCTGCTCCTACATACAGAGATATGCCTAGGAGGACATTTTAGAATCAGGCATACTAAGGCAATGCTGCCAGGAATCAAGGATAACAAAATTGCCTTCCTCCTCCACAGAGGAACCTCACCCTCGAAGCACCTCCAACTAACTCAGCAATTGGATATCTTGAAGCTAAATCAGACTTCTCATTCTAGCCTGAGTTAAATCCTGAAGATGATGCTAATCTCTTCACTGAGGAAGAAGAAGAATTAGCTGGTGACTCCCATATTGGTTTCTTGAATTGTCAGGATGAACCAAGAAGTGAAGGCAATGCAGCTGATGGATCATATGCTATATTCACTCAGTCCAAGAATCAATCAGCTCAACAATCTGATAAAGAGAAAGTAGAGGAGTGACCTCAACCAGTAGTTTCAATTGCTAAGCAGGGATCCACTCTTCTTGTCCAGCCAAAGGACCTGGTGATTGCAAGAAAGCTAAGTACCCCAAACATTTTTGCACCTTCAACTTCAAATTCACAGTCCAGTTCTTCCCCCCTAAAACTCAAAAGGATGAACTCCCATCCTCTGCACCTAGTTCATTTCTAACATTTGATATCATTGACCACATAAAGAAAACCAAAATTCAAATGTCTGAATTTGAATTTTTGTAGTCCCATCCTGAGCAATTAGATAAATTGGTTCAGTGTGTTAAAAACCAAAATGTCCCTATTAAACAAGCAATTCCCAAAGTGACACATGATCTACCTAGGAATGCACCCACCAAGAACAATATTGTCATTACCCCTCTTGCTGCTCTTGGTAGGACTGAACCTTTTTATGTTTTATTGCTGATAAATGGACATCAATTGAATAATTACATCATTGATTCTGGAGCTTCAGATAATGTCATGCCTACTAAAGTAGCCGAATCCCTTGACCTCACACTGACTAAGATATTTGGTAGATGCTTCTTCATGGAGAGCAAACAAGTGCCACTACTGGGGCAAATTAAAGATGCCCAATTTGCATATGCTGCCTTTCCAAACAAAAGAATCAAGATGAATATTTTGGTAGCAGACATCCTAAAATCATATGGCATCCTTCTTGGATGGAATTTCTATAGGGATGTTGGTGGTGAATTGAGCATGGATTTATCAGAGGTAAGGATTTCGGTCAAAGGTGTTATGAAGAGGCTGCTCCTTGAAAAGGAAGTGAAACACGTGGTTACCCGAACCTCAGCACGTGAAGCTCAAATTTTGTTTGAGTCTTTAAGCATAGGTAACTACTTTCTATCCATGGATGAAGTCCATGAGGCATTTGATGAAGCTCCAGTAGGTGACAGCCTAAAAATGCATTCAGGTGGAATAGTAGAAGAATTGGCTGAGCACAATGCAAGTGTGGATCAAGTGCTATAGATAGTGACGGGCTCAGAGATGCTAGATGGCTTCTCAGAATATAATTAGGTTGAAGTTGGTGAATTAGACCAGCATAAGACTGCTTTCACCACACCCTGGGGCACGTTTGCGTATAGAAGAATGTCTTTTGGCTTGACAAATGCTGGTGCTACCTTTTAAAGAGCAATGGACCTTGCCTTCAAGGATGAGATGGGTAAGTTCATCATAGTTTATCTTGATGACTTGATTTTCTTCTCTAAGCATTGCCTAGATCATGTGAGCCATTTGTAACAAGTGTTGGAATGCTACCACTAGAATGGCATTTCCTTAAACCCCAAAAAGTTAGTTTTTAGAGTAATAGAGGGGAAACTTCTTAGACACATTGTGTCTAAAGGAGGCATAAAAATTGATTCAGATAGAGTCAAGTCTATCCAAGAACTTTTCTTGCCCACAAGTAAGACTGATTTTCACTCTTTCTTTGGGAAGGTGAATTTCTTACGGAGGTTCATCCCTGAGTTTGCTGAGAAGACCAAGCACATTGTAAACATGATGAAGGGAAAGGCCACCTTCAATTGGACTGAAGAAGGCAAGTTGGCATTTGAGGATATCAAGACCACCATTGCGCATGCTCCAATTTTGGCTTGTCTAGACTATAACAAAGAGTTCACCATTTACAGCTATGCTTCAGAACATACGCTTTCAACTATTCTGATTCAATAGAATTAAGAAGGTATGGAATCTCTCATTTTCTTCATGAGCTATCCTATTAAAGCTCATGAGATAAAGTAATCAAATATGGAGAAGCACACTTATCCAGTGGTGAAGGTAGTGAAACATTTTCGTTTCTACATCCTCAATTCTCGAGTTACTGCCTTGGTTATTGACACCATAGTCAAATCTATACTGACTCAGCAAGAGTTTGAGATGAAAAGAGGTAATTGGGTCACTAAGATCTAGGAGTTTGATCTGGTCATCAAGCCCACAAAGCTGGTGCATGGAAAAGGACTATGCCAACTAATTGCTAATAACAAGCCAGGAAGAATAGAGCATGAAGAATCATAGGTGGAAGACACACCAACAGTCCTCTTTGTCTCCATAAAAAATGAGTGGTATTTAGGTATTGCTCATTTCCTTACTTATGGTGAGTGTCTTTCACACCTATCTTATAAAGAAAGGAGGACCATCAAGCTGAAAGCTGCTAAGTTTGTCCTCTAGGACAATGGCCTATACAAGAGGAGCCTTGATGGAACGTTCCTTCGCTATGTGGACAAGGAGCAACAAATCTGACTTCTGAAGTCCTTCCACAATTCAGCCTATGGAAGACATTTTTCTACCTCTGTGACTACTCATAAGATCCTATAGGCCAGGTACTACTGGCCAACTCTCTTTCAGGATGCATACAAGTGGGTCAGAGGGTGTGAACTATGCTAACAGTTTGTTGGAAGACCCAGGTTAGCTGCCCTACCTCTTAAGCTAATAGTCATAGAGGAGACTTTCCAACAATGGGGAATTGACTTTATTGGTGTTGTAAATCCATCTTCAAGTGCTGGACATGATTATGTCCTTACAGTAATAGACTACGTCACCAAGTGGGTGAAAGCTGTTCCAACCAAACATGCTACTTTAGAAGTAGTATGCAATTTTATTAAAGAAAACATCATGTCCAGGTTTGGGGTCCCAATCAAAATTGTCGCTAACAATGCACCTTGTTTCACTTCCTAGGAGATTATTCAATTTTGCTTCTACTATGGAATTACACTCTCCCACTCTTTTGATTACTTTCCACAAGGGAATGGACAGGCTGAATCAAGTAGTAAGAACTTGGTGACTATCATCAAGAAGCTGGTGGATGACAACCAAAGGACATGGCATAGATCATTGGTTGATGCTCTATGGGTAGACATAATTACATCCAAGAGGGTAATTGGTATGTCTCCCTTCCAATTTCTTTATGGTGTCAATGCTGAGGTACCAATCACCTTGGAATTGCTATCATTGAAATTGGCTAAGGCGATTGAAGATCAAACATATGAGAGCTCACTTGACAAGAGGGTCATGTGCCTTGCTGAGCTAAATGGGTAGAGAACTATAGTGGTGGACCGAATTGTCACCCATCAAGGTCTGGTGAAGAAGCTCTTTGACTAGAAAGCAAAGAACCATGATTTCCAGATTGGAGATCAAGTCCTACTGTGGGACAAGAGAAGAGAACCAAAGGGCATACATGGAAAGTTTGATTCCCTGTGGAGGGGCCCTTTTACTATTCATCAGCTCAATGGTGAAAATAGTTTCCTATTGAAGTATCAAGATGGCACTCTCTTTTCTCTACCTCACAATGGGCAACATCTGAAGCACTTCAACTCTTGAAGTATCAGATGAGTTCCCCTGTACATATGTATATTTATGTAGTCTTTTGTTTCTATTTTGTTCTTTTCATTTTCATTTTTTGGAGCCTTTCTTTTTAGGTAGCACAAATCCATAGCCCAATGGCATAATTCAAAGCACTGGATATTCTAGTTTCTACTTCCCTCAGCTGTGTTTCAAGTTTCCAAACTGAAGGTAGTTCTCCAACTGGAGCTAGCTGTTGTCCCTGAAAAATGACTTCTCATCTTTCGAGACAACATATGAACTATTTTGGCCCTACAAGACCAAAATTGTCTCTTCCCTTTCCAAAAATTTGTTCTGAGCTTTCAAATTCCTCATTTTTCAAGCTTTTTTAGTAAAGGGATTAGCAGGTTCAAAAGGTTCAAAGGCTTCTATAGGTGAGTCCAATCAAAAGAACTAGTTTCCAACACTTAGTCATTTTCAAGATTGGTTCAGTGCCTTGGTTTGATAAAAAATGTCTCTCAGCAATCATCTAAGCAAGGAATGAACAAATCAAACCATTGAACCTTGACCTACTTCATAGGTTCAACGAGTTCATGGGTTCATGGGTTTAAAGGTTTAAAGGCTACCTCAATTAAGGAAAGAAGTGCACGTAAAAGAAAGAGTCAGGTGGATGCTACCAAGTGTTGTCAGCTAAGCCCCATTATACTTTGTTTCTGAGAAGTGGCAGCTACTACCATGTGTCCCATTATGACTCAGCAGAATGTGAAAAGTGTCAGCATTCACTTCTCAAAGTTCCTTATAAGATACAGGGTTCCTTTCAATAAAGCTTCTTCTAGAATTTTGTGGATGGTGACAAGTGGCAACCATGGAAGGCTTCTATTTGTTTTCCTAAGAATAGCAGACCGTGCCATGTGTCCCTTGCAGAGATTGGTGGAGGCTGACAAGTGTCATCATCCATGAGAACCCCAGTGAACCCTAAACATTTTTATGATGTCATGAAGGCTCAAGAAGGTAGATGCTGCCAAGTGTCAATGGCAGAGGGTTTCAATAAGTGCAACAAAAGATGCCATGTGTCCTTGCCTATTCTTGTAGAAAATCCCACGTGTCACTTGTTTGAAAGAGCAGAAGGTGCCACATGTCAAAGGATGGAGCACCTTCAAATGTAGAGGCACATAAAACCAAGAAAATATTTCCTTTGAATAATTTGTCTGAAGGAATTCTCTCAGAGTTTTTGTCTGAAGGAAATAATGGAACAATAGCTCGCTGAAGAATGAAAGTCTGAAGGCCATCTGGAGGATCTTGAAGGGTGGGTACCCTTGCGGGGGGACACTCGACACTCAAAAATAGACCCTATTTAAGACCTCAAAGGGCACATTCCTTCAAAAAAGGATTAAGCCTCAAAGTGTAGTGGAAGCTGCCAAGTGTCACATGCCAAAACATAGTTTCAAAGCATGGAACTCACCACGTGTTTCATCCCAGTGCAGCGGAAGCTGCCACATGTCTGCATTAGTGCCTCCAGCATTTAACAAGTTTCAAAGCTTATTCCAATAAGCTTATTTCAAAGCCATAGATGCCACCATGTGTCCTCACCTATGTCACAGTAGAATGACAGGCCTGTGAACTTCAAATTTAGAGCGACTAGCTAGCCATTAACCTTCAATAGAGGAAAGACCCGCAAATGCCAAATTAGCTACGATAAAGTGTCTGTTGATTTTTGTAGACTTAAAATGTGAACCCTAATGCATTTAAAGATCCTAAGGCTAGGGCCCAGAGAAGGAAGAGACAAAGAGGGAATTTTAGGATGAGTTATATCCAGTAGGTGGAGCAATTTGTCAGGTAGATATTTGGGGCCTGCCAACATTGAAAGTGCATCTTGTTTGTCCCCTTTGGAATAAAGGTAGAATAGATAGTTGCATGGCTATCAGGTGATGGAATGAGTGATTCAGGTTAAGGAGTAGACAAAGGAGATGAACCAACATGCCACAGTCAAGGCAGCCGCCCTGCTCTAACATGGCCCTTCCTGACAGAACCAAGATTACATCTAAGGCATTGATTGCGCAACATGGGTCACTCCATGGGACAAAGTACCAAGCTTCTCTCTACCTCTATATATTTTAATTTACCATTTTATGCAAAGGAGATCTTCCCCTTATAGAAGTAAAACTCTGCCCAAATTGAAAGGCATTACTGAGACTTTGAGCTCAAATTGTTGTTCATATTTCTTTGATTGAATGAAAAAGCAAGTTACTTGTAGACTTTGTGCTGTTATAGCTTGTGCTACTTTAAGAAATTGTTCTTATGTATATTTCCTAGAATAATTCTTATTTATTTGATTTAACAAGTAGAGCTAGTGGAAGTGATAAGGAAGGTGTCTTGAAGCAAACTACTTGTAGACTTTACGTTGTCATAGTTGTCTTCAGTGTGTGTTTTTATTTTCTATTTCTGTGTAAAAGACCTTGGGATGACTTTGTGCCCTCATTGTCTTTCGTATCTCACTCTAATGTAGTCAAGGTGGAGACTTTGAGCTACATCTTAGATTACTGGTTGTTCTGTATCCTGTTACCAGTCAGTTGTTACTAGAAAGAGTCCTGCTATTTGCAAGAACAAACACTTCTAAAAGAAGAGAAGTGCCTTTTATCGCTTCACCAAGATTTCTACTTTCTAAGAAGGGATTTGGCTCTTGGCTAAATGTTACTTTTGAAAGAAGAGAAGTAACTTCACCAATCACCCAGGATTTCTCCTCTATTTGTTTACATCATCTCTGAAAAAAGAGAGATGGATGGTTTATCCTGCCCCTGTGTCTTACTTTTTGCTTATATATATAGTATATAGCCTCCATATATTTAATAGGGAACCTCCTCTTAATGAGAGGAGAGATTTGTCTCTATTGATGTAGTAAAACTTCACACCTAGATGACCAATCTCCCTATGCTGTGGTGATAGGAACTATTTTGCTCACCAGTTAGCTGGTCGACAAAATATTCACCCAACAAATGCCATGCCAACTTGCATGTTTAAACTGTATGTGTATGTGACATTCAAACATGCCTTCTATGCTTGCTTTCTAATTTGAGTGACATGTGCCCATGTCCCTTGTTTTCTTGGCCCCTTGGCCACTCTTTTATGTTTCTTGATTCTTGCCTTGTGTTCTTGTTACTTATTTGATTCTCAATTATTTACAATGCTATGATCCATATCATGCATTATTCATGTTTTTTTAGATGCCATGATGGGCATCATGCTCTATCCCTACAACTAATAACTAAAAACTAACAACTAATCAAAGTTTAAATTATAGTTAAGTATATTTCACATGCTATTACATTGTTACATCTATCTAGGCATACCCCTGTTGATCTAACATTCTCTCAATACAAAATCATGTCATATTTTGAGATATCTTGCCAATTATCATTAATATATCATATATTTCATAGCATAACACACTTGCAAGGCTCTTTCTTCTAAGGGTAGTCATTATAGGGTTTCCATTCCTACCCTTAGAAGAGGGGGCAATAAATAGGGGTTTTTTCATAGAGATCAGAACTACCAATCAAAAAATCCAATTTTAGAACACTCAAAATAACAACCAGACATCAAACCATTCAAAATAGACTAGATAAATGGTGAATAATCTAGAATAGTCATCAGATTTGGCCAAGGACAATAGCACTGAGACTAGACTGGAGTGATGGTGGTGCTACTATCCATTTCTAGTGCTCCTATCTAAACAACAAAAAAACTATATTTTCTAAAAATAGATAGAAAGGTAAGTTTAGTTACAATTTTTTTAGCTATAGTTTAGACCAAAATCAATAGTTTAAGTACAGTTTTCTTAGAGAATCCAGATATAGGGGCATCATGTGTGGCATGATGACTCTTGCTTCTAATTTTAGATAGGGAAGTTGATACAACTTCTAGATCATAATCCATGTTTCAGACACTAATGATTGGGGGAAATGTGCATGACACATTTATTTTCTTTTTTTTCAAGTTCAATATTATGCAAACATTCTTAGAAGTTGCATGCCTTAATCAATATGTAGGTGGTTGGCATCATTTTGGTTCATATTTCATATAAGCCTAACTTTTGAGATCTTGAGTTCCTGAGTGGCTTTCACATAAGCTAGATTCTCATTTTTGGAGTGGCTTTCATATAAGCCTAATCTCCATCTTTGAGAGTGGTCAAGAGTGGCCTAGTTTCCAACATACATTTGGTTATCCATGTAAACATTGTTAGATCATATCATATTAATGGGTTTTAAGAGCCATCTCATATGGTATATATTTCATATCAGTATCAATTTATAACTTAAATTCATGGGGCAAGGATGGATCCAAAGGACTAATTGGCCATTTTATTCTTGAGCCACCTATCAGAGGGATTGGGCACATAGTCCAAACATTGATCAACACATGCATGACCACCCAACTTCACTTAGTGGGAAACGATGGAGCCAAAGGGCCAACCTTTGCATTCTTGAACCACTTCTAGGGAATTAAGCACTCAAATTCATTCACAATATTACTCTTGGTTCAACACACATCTAGAATAACCCAACACATCTAGTATCACTCAACATCACAATAATTTTGTATTGGTTCATGTACTTGGTGAGGTGTATTCATTCCTTTCTCTTCCTCTCTCTCTTACCTAGCTTTGTATGTTCTTATTTTAGATATAATATATCTTTTAAGAATTGATCTAATTTTGTTTTCACTTATAGATTTAAACTTCATAATGTGATATTTTTATGCATACACAACATCACATAGCTTCATGGGCTTCACCCTTGCAGGTAAGTTCTGGTATGCTTTCTATTTATCCTTTATCCTAGTATTTCACTTTGTTGCATCACTAGAATAAAGTTGGGGGGAGGGAAATGTAGTCATATAAAATGCATAAATTGGTAACTTAAGCATGGATAATGAGACCTAACCCATAGGTCCCTCTTGCTTGATCTCATGACCCTTTTAGACATATTTTCATGGATTCCCAATCACCCATAGGCTTTCAATACCTCGTTTCAGCTTAGCTAGGACCCATTTTCCATGCTCTTTCCATCCCCCTAGGTCCCAAACCTTTAGGATAATAGCACCTAAGTTGGACTACAGTGCTATAACCTAGGGTGTTCTCTTTATAGTGCTCTTGTCCAATCACCTCTCGAGCCAAAATGACCATTTTACCCTAAATTATCTTTGTCATTATGTCGGCCTAGCACGATTGCATTTAACCCATGACCAATAGATCCCTATAAAATCCCATTCAAAGATCATTTGGAAGGGGTTGGCAAATATTATCAAGCAAGCAAGAATACAAGTGAAACCACTCAAGCAATCTTCCTTATTCTCTTCATACAACCATTTAATATAATACTAAACACATCTAAATCTTTGCACTAGTCCTTAGCCACCTTAATCACATCTACTTTAGCATTTCTTTCATTCTCATATCACAATTACACCAAGAACTTTCAAAGGGAGAACTACATATGACTTGATCCCTCTTTAGAGTATTGGTATGTAAGCAACGTGCCCACACATGGGGTGTAAAGCATGTCTAGTGCATCTTACACACTAACCTATTTTTAAAGTCTTATTCAAGTATATTGAAGGCATACAAATGAAGAAACTCAAATCTACAAGGAACACTACTAATAGTGAGGCTTAAAAAATTCATAGACAAGGTCACACAAACTTATCGAGCAAAACCTAAAAAGTTTAGATCCTCAGAACAACAACACTAGATGAGGACTATAGTGCTGGTGCCACTCCTATCAAATTTTGATGCTCATATCTAATAAAAAATTAAGTTCAAAATCTTATTTGTGATAGTATCCCAAGCCTGCACCATGAATATCATACCTTATCTTAGTCAGATCAATGTAGTTGAAGCTAAGTCTTATTTTTCCCCTCTTATTACTATTTTTAGAATATTTTTAATTACCAATAAATTTTACAAATTAGTAGATTATTTACCACATATTATTTATTGATTTATCAATCCAAACCCTTTAACTAAATTAAGAATAATACACTAATATTCTCAAAACTGTTAAATCAGTATTCAAGTAACTTACTTATTCTTAAATACATATGCATCTCTATAATAAAGTTTACAATTGTTATAGACATGTTATCTTAATCAAATAGAAGACTAAGATTAGTTGTTTGCATACATAGTCATATATCTTGAAATGAATAAATATAATGATAAGTTCCTAAAAAAACATTTCTTTAAAGATATTGGCTTGCCATCCTCATTTTCATAGTTGTCTTGCCCTATGGCCCCATAGCCATTTTAAGGTAATAATAATATTTTGGTTGGCATGGTTTGTTAATCGAAATAAAAAACTATTTTAAAGACCATTATTGATTATGGATATGGTTAAGACATTTTGGTAGATCTTATTTTATAGTTTATATCTCACTTATCAAATATATGATTATGTGATCATATTTTAAATAATATAATCTATCCTATCCAACAAAGTAAATCTATAGTCATATAAAATATGAAATTTGGTAACTTGAGTGTGGATAATGACACCCAATCCATAGGTTCATCTTTCTTGCTCTCATGATCCTCATATGCATGTTTTCACTAATTCCCAGTCATCTATAACCTCCCAGACTGAACCCTTGCAAACCTAGATTGATCTTTCCATGCTTAATCCATCCCCACAAGTCTTATTAGCCAAGGATAAAAATGCCCAACTTGGAGTACAATGCTAAAAACTAGGGTGTCCTATTTCTAGTGCTGTTGTCTAAGTGCATTTTGGCTTCTAACGGTCATATTCTTCCAAATTCTTATCCTAATTCATGTCAGCCTAATATGAATTTATTTAATCCATGATCTCTAAATCCACTATAAAAGGCCAGTAAAATTCCATTTAGAAGGGATGACACTCATTTACAAGAGAGTAGTAAGACTACTCAATTTTTTTCCCTATTCTTTACATATAGCCATCCAATAGTATTCCAAGCTTATTCAAACTTGTACACTAGTCTTTAGTCATTCCAAGTACACCTAGTTTCACATTTACCTATATTTTTATCACACTATTACACTAAAAACTTCAATGGGAGAACTACATATAGCTTGATCCCTCCTCAGAGTATTGGTATGTAGGTAGCGTGCTTACACACAGGGGGTGAAGTACATCCAACATATCTTTTACACACTAACCCCTCCTCTCCTTTATCCAAATTTTACATTCAAGTTCAAGCATAAAGAGGAACTAGGATATTGAATATTAAATTAGGTACATAATAAGCTTTACAGACTTTTAGGGTTCAATATTTCATAAGCAGGGTCACACAGACCTGACACACAAAACCCAAAAAGCTTAAATCACCAAGACAATAGTGCTAAGATAGGACTATAGTGCCAAAACCTAGGGTGTCCCACTTAAAAAATTCTATCCAATCAAAAAATTAACTCCAAATTCCTATTTGTGATAGTATCTCAAGCATGCACACATATTTCTAGACCCTATCTCAGTCAGAACAACATAAAATCAAATAAATTTAATTTTCTCTCTCTCACTACTATTTTTTAGAAAAGCCCTTACTATAGTCAAATTTCACAAATTAGTAGCCTAATTATTGTTTATTATTTAGTAATTTTATCTACTCAAACCCATTTATTATTTACAAATTAAACATCCAATTTCCCAAAAATAATAAATAATTTGGTGAGCCCGAGTTACTTTGAATTATGCATAAAAACCTTATAAACCCTAAGGTAAATTCTTAGCTAATTTTCCCTTAAATTTCTAATTTTTTTTCTTGAATATTTTAAGCATAAATTCATCTCAAATTTTAAAATTTAGTATTAAATTTTAAAATAATTTTATTTCAAACCCTAGTTGCAAATATTAGGTCCCAATAATTTTGTAATATTTAATCTAATAATTTCTTGATTTTTAGCTTGCATATCTAAATAAAAAATTTGATTCAAATTCTCAAATTCAATAGTAATTTCCAAAATATTTATATTTCAAACCCTATTTGCATCAACTAGCTCCCAGTAATTTTCCAATCATTTTTTGAATTTTTAGTTGCATATTAAAATAAAAAAATCACTTCAAATTTAAAAAATTCATAGTAATTTAAATATATATATATATACCAAAACCTTAGTTGCATCTACTAGTTTCCATTAAATCACTGATTTTTCAATAAATTTATGATTTTTCAATTGCATATTTAACTCAAAAATTCAAATTTCAATTTCTAAAATTCACATTAAATTTTCCACATAATCATTGTTTAAACCCTAGTTATATCTACTAGGTCCCATTGCTTCTTGAGGTATCACCTTACATGTTTGCACACTTCGTATCCTTTTTATGCAATTTCTAGTAAACTATTTTTAGGATTTTACATTTCTTATATTTAGTATTTTCCTTTTCTAGCACTTGGCCTATAATAAATTATTGAAATAAATTCAAACACTTCTCAAATTGTTTTTCTACTTTAATAATGGCCCAATACACTAGTTTTGATGAAACTGATAAGAGAGAACTTCAAGAAATCTTAACCAAACACCCTGACATGCAAGATGACATGATTAAAATATTACAAGAGGAATAACAAAGAACAAATAATGGTCAATATTATCAAACCATAGAGCAACCAATTTCAAATGACACTATAGAGGCAACTATATCTCAAAAAACCCCTATAGTAGCCCAGCCTACCCTTATGCCACTAGTTATAGCTAGTACATCTCTATCTCCTGATGTGATAGACCTTATGCAAGAGATAAGATCTTTTCAATCCAAGGTGTTACATCTTGAGCAAGGTTCCACTAGACCTATGTAGGCTTTGGATTATTTTGCTTTTCTGCATACACCATTGGCATGTTACATTGATTCTACACCCTTGCCACAAGGTTTTGTGCAACCTAAGCTTACTATTTATGATGGAAAAGGTGATCTAGAGATATATTTGAGAGATTGTTATACAACATGCTTGGATTATGTACCAAATGACTGGCTAGTTACCGAGCTATTTCCACATACTCTAAACTATTATGCTTTACAATGGTTCTATAGTTTATCAAATGATTCAGTAAATGCATTCAATCCTTTAGTTGACATATTCCTAGCACATTTAAGTATTAACATTGGTGATAAGGTCTCTTATGCATAAATTGCACAATAAAAATAGAAATCAAATGAGCATCTCACAGACTATGTGCTTTGATATAAAACCATCTTGGCTAAGATGACTAGCCCCATGGTAGATCGGGAGTTATAAGATCTCTTCAAATAGAGCCTTTTAATAGCATTTCATGAATCTATTATGTTAAAAATATTCTCTTCCTTCATTGAATTATGTCATACACTAAAGAAAAGAGAAGTAAAACTCATTTCAATGGACAAACTCAAGTATATAAACAAGATTAATAGCAAAATCCCATACAAGGTCAAAGTAAATGATAAAAAGAATAAAAATCAACCAATAGTCAATGTGGCTTCAGAGCCCCCTTAGAATGTGGTTTTATTAGCACCTCCTTAGTGTGGATTTACCAATCTACCAATTTATCCAACTAGAGTTTTAAAACAATTATTGGAATGTAACATCATCACTCTCCCTCCTATTTAGGAAGTTGAACTAGCAAAGCCTCTTCCAAGAGGATATGATCAACATGCATTTTTTGATTTTATAGGGAATCAAGCCGTAGTACAAACAAATGAATTAGTTTGAGACATAAGATATATGGCTTGATAGATGAAAACCTACTTGATCTTGACACTTCAATTGAGCCTCCATAATCAAAGCCAACATAGGATAAAGCTTTGAAAATCTTCTTAGATCCATTTACATAACATTATAAATAAGAGAAAGGGGACACATCAGGTGTTCACCACACATACCATGCACATCCTCCTCTAATTACATACTAGGCACCTTCAGTTGAGTCACATCCTTTGAGCAATATGATAGGTGTGTATGAGTCTAGGGTTACAACTAGACCTTTGATATCCTTCTCAAATTAGTATATTTTAAAGGATAATTTAGATTATAATTCACTCTTTATCATAACACATATTTATAATCAACCCATTCATAGTGTTCTCATCAATAATGGTTCCAACATCAACATGTGCACCATTACATTATTACAACATTTGGGCTATTCAAAGTAGGATATCACTCTAAAAAATATAGTTATCAGTGGATTCAATGGGCACATATAGAGTTCATTGGGTGAGATTTTAATTCCTTTAAATATTGGTCCAACACATGTGACCACACATTTCACCATAGTTCCAAGTGCAGGAGTTTTTGATATGTTACTTAGTCATCCATGGATTTAAAAAAATTGAGTAGTATCATATACGATTCATAGATGCACAAAATTCATTCAAACTAATTAGGTTATTATAGTTGGTGGATTTACATATGAGTTACCACTCCCCACTTTAGAGCCACCTCTTTTGTAGTCACAAGTTCTAACTTCTCCACCAGTTTCAATTTCCCCACCATTTATAATTCTTCATCTGATACAAATTTAGACATAGTTGAGGCACCCATCACTAGTACAAAGAGTTCATACACCTCCACATATTCATGATTATAGATATCTTCCACTTACATTATTCACACCTAGATTAGTGACATTGAGATCTCATGATTCTAAACATAAAACACACTTTTAGGAAACTCCTCCTACTTCCAGATGGGTCCCTAAGAGTCCATTAGTTTCATCCACTTCTTAGAGTTATAGGGGAATTCCACATTCAATTTCTACTTTAGAGATATTAAAATAATTACAATGCACATAGATTTTAGAGTCATAGTATTAGCCTTTCCATTGTGCTTCACGATCACACATGATACCTTTGTTAAATATAGAACACCATGATAGGGTGTCTCATCTGAGACTCATCAGTTAGTATCATTTCTTCTCAGTCTTTCTTTTACATACCTTATTTCAAAAATACAAAAACAAAATAAAAATAAAAAAATCCAAAAACATTCAAATAATTACAAAACACAAAAACTTTTCAATTGTATGCATCATTCATGCTTTACATTACTACTACTATGCTAAACTTATACTTGTTATTCTATTCTATTATTTGTCAATTTATCTACATTACTATGCTTCACTTGATCTTCTTTGAGTGTGTGTAGTGATATCCAAATCTTTGATTGCTTCACTCTACCCATTTGAGGGGGCATCCTACATCTACATTCGAGACACACTTTGATATACACATCTATTGGGGGCATATTCTACATGACTACATCATCTAGGTTATGTCATTCCTACACTACACAATATAAATTATCATGATAATGTGCATTACTTAATATATTACACAAATTACTATATTGATAATTCATTAATATCTATCACTTATATATCTCTTAGCATATACCTAGTCTTGTACTAAACATGTCTTGCATACTTTCACTCTTGCTTTGATTAGTTAGATGTGATTCTATCTTTCTAGTTATTACATGCTTTTTCTTCTTGCTTAGTGTAGCTTGTTGGATTGCATTTCCAATTCCTACTTGTCTCTTATATGTGCCTTAGGAAAATTTCCAATGTCCTTCTCTTCTATTCATGTGTGTGCCTTAGGATATTTGCCAATGTCCTTTGTTTTTACTCCTATATGTGATTGTGGATTCCATGCCAACTTGCTTGTTTCAATTGTATGTGTATATGGTATTTGAATATGCCTTGTATGCTTGTTTTCTAGTTTAAGTGACATGTGCCCATGTCCCTTGATTGCTTATACCCTTGGCTACTCTTGTATGCTTCTTACTTATTATTTTATATGTTTATTTCATGATTACTTTTCTTGTTATAATGCCATGTTCAATATCATGCATTTCCTTGCTTTCTTGGATGCCATGATGAATATCATGCTTCATCCCTCCTTAATAACAAATAATAACTAAAACTTTCAATTCTAGTTCAGTACATTACACATGCTATTACATTGTTATATCTATCTAGGCATACCCATATTGATCTAACAATCTCTCAATACAAACCTTGCTATATCTTGAGATATCTTATCAATTACAATTACTATATCATATATCTATGCAACTTAACACACTTGTAAGGATATTTCTTTTGAGGGAAGTCATTGAAACATCATCATTCCTACCCTCAGAAGAAGAGGAAACAAATAGAGGTTTTGTCATAGAGATTAGATCTCCTTACAATCAAAAAAGCAGCTTTCAAAACACTCAGAACAAAATCTAGACATCAGACTAGGTAGACAATAGAGAATATAGAATAGTTACCAGATTTGGCCCTGAACAACATCACCAAATTTGGACAACAACATCAGACAATAAGGCATACTATTTTTAGTGCTTCTATCTAGATATCAGAAATATCATTTTTTATAAAAATAGACAAAAAGTGAGTTTAGTCACAGGTTTGTTAGCTTAGTATAGTCCAAATTCAGCATGTTTCAATATAGTTTTTGCTCAAAAAATATAGATATAGGGGGCATCATGCATGTCATGATGGATCTCACTTCTAGTTTTAGATTAGGTAGTTGATATAACTTCTAGATTAGAATCCATGTCCTAAACACCAGTGATTAGGGGCAATGCATGTGGCACATTGATCCTCCCCTTTTTGAGTTTAGTTTATTTTCCAAGCATTTCTTAGTAGTTATGTGCCTTACTCCATATGTAGGTGGTTGGTATCATTTTTAAAGTTTAGCTTTCATATAATATTAACTTCTCAAGTACTTGATTTCTTGAGTTGGTTTCCCCATAAGCCTATTACACTAGTTTTGGAGTGGCTTTCAAACAAGCCTAATCTCCATCTTTCAAAATGGTCAAGAGTAGCCTAGTTTCCAGCATACATTTAGCTATCCATGTTAACATTGTTAGATCATAGTAAATTCATGGGCTTTAAAATCCATCTCATATGACATCTATTCTATATTAGTATTACTTTACAACTTCAATTCATGAGGCAACAATGGAGCCAATGGACTAGCTAGTCTTTGTATTCTTGAGACACCTATTTAGAGGGATTAGATACATAATATAAACATTGATTGACACACACATGATTCATTAGCTTCAATCAGTTGGTGATGATGGAGCTAAAGGGCCTACCTTTACATTCTTAATCCACTTTTAGGGAATTGAGCACTCAGCTCTATTCATGATATTACTTTTGGTATAACACACACCCAACACAATCCAACATCACAATAGGTTTTGTATTGGTTCACATACTTAGTGAGGTGTATTCATTCCTTTCTCTTCCTCTCTCTATCTTACATAGATTTTATACATTCTTATTTTAGGTATAACATATCTAGTAAGGACTGATCTATTCTATATTTTTCATTACAGATTCACACTTCACACCATGCTCTCTCTATGCACATCCAACATCACATAGCTTCATGAGCTTGACCTTTACAGGTAAGTTTAGGTGTACTTTCTATTTTTCCTTTATCTTAGCATTTCATTTTTATGCATTACTAGAATAAAGGAGGGGCAAATGTAGTCATATAAAATGCAAAATTTGGTAACTTGAGTGTGACTAATGACACCTATCTATAGGTCCATCTTGATTGCTCTCATGAACCTCATAGACATGTTTTTACTGATTCCCAGTCATTTATAGCCTCCCAAACTAAACCCTTTTAGACCCAAGTTGCTCTTTCCATGCTTAATCCATCCCCCCAAGTCCTGTTAGCCATGGACAATAGTGCCCAAACTTGGACTATAACATTGAAACCTAGGGTGTCTTATTTCTAGCATTATTTTCCAAGTGCATTTTGGCTTCTAATGGTCATATTCTTATGCATCCTTATCATAATTCATGTTATCCTAACATAAATTAATTTAAATTATGATCATTAAATCCCCTATAAAAGGTCATTCAAAGTCCATTTATAAGGGTTGGCACTCATTTACAAGAGAGAAGCAAGAATACAAGTAAGACTACTCAAGCACTTTTCCCTATTCTCTATATACAACTATCCAATAGTATTCCAAGCTTATTCAAACTTTTAAACCAGTCCCTAGTCATTTCAAGTACACCTAGTTTCACCTTTACTTGTATTTTCATTACAATATTACACTAAGCACTTTAATAGGATAATTACATATAGCTTGATCCCTCCTCAGAGTATTGGTATGTAGGTAGTGTGCTTATACATGGGGTGTGAAGTGTGTCTAGCGTATCCTTTACACACTAACCCGTCCTCTCCTTTCTCCAAATTTTACATTCAAGTTCAAAAACAAAAAGGACCTACAGTATTGAAGACTAAATTAGGTACATAGCAATCTTTGCAGACTTTCAAGCTTTGATATTTTACAAATATGGTCACATAGACCTAATGCACAAAACCTAGAAAGCTTAGATCATTAGGACAATAGTGCCAAGATAAGACTATAGCACCAGAACCCAAGGTGTCCCACTTTTAGTGATCCTATCCAATAAAGAAATGAACTCCAAATTCCTATTTGTAAAAGTCTCCCAAGACTACACACATATTTATAGACCCTGTCTCAATCAAAATAACATAGAATCAGATAAGTTTAATTTTCTCTCTCTCTCACTACTATTTTTAGAAAAGCCCTTACTACAATCAAATTTCAAAAATTAGTATCTTAATTATTGTATATTATTTACTAATTTTATCTACTCAGACCCATTTATTATTTAGGAATTAAACATATAATTTCCCAAAAATAATAAATCAAAAGCCTCTAAAGGAGGAAATATCTTTAAGGAAAGATTTTTTAATCTATCAAAGTGTTTTATCAATCTCTTGATATACCTTTTATATATTTATAGATGAAAATATGAAAAAAGAAACAAAATAAAAACAACAAAGAGAGAAAAAGACTCAATGTATACTTATTTATTAATCTCTTATAAATCAATCTCTTGATGTCCCTTTTATATCTTAGATTAGTATTTTTAAAGACTTATAGAGATATGTACTCAATGTATACTAAGTACTGCACATGATCTTGTTGTATGTACTACACAAAAAGAGCCCTTGAGAACCATAATTTTGAGATATGAAGGATAAAAAAATATCAATTTAAACCTCTCCCTCAAGCTCATATTGAATCTTGATCATGTTACATACATCTATTTACTAATTTTGGCAAGGCTAAAACATGATCAATATGCATAAATGACTTTAAAAAATTATTATAAAACATTAAAATCCATGTTTGTTTACATAATTGTTTAGTAAAGAATAAACCATTCAAACATACTTTTCTATAGGAAATAAAATATTGCCATGTATATATTAAAATCATCAAAAATAATATAAACATACTTCAAAATATCAAGATAGTATTTAATACCATATATCAATAGAAATTTAAACACAAGAATTTAAGTTTTAATCATAATCTATATCAGAAACCAAATCCATTAAAAGGACACCCTTATCAGTCAAGTACTCAGTTTAATCCATGGAAGCAGTGGGAATTTACATCAAGTGGGTCAAGCACCTTTTAGAATCATCCACCTCTAACTTAACCTTTTTTAACATTCTAACCTCCACAGGTTGTGTTGCAGGGCTGCTAGCACATTTCTTGCTAGAAGAATCATGTCTTTCAGGCTCAAGGGGTGGAATATTAGTGTTAAGTGGAAAAATTTCATTGGGATGCAATTTTTAAATTAATTTTAGAATATTTTCATGTTGAGGTGGCTCAGGCAATGGAAAAATTTGCTCATCAGGCTGAATGGCAGCATGAGCATGCACATGTTAAGGGGGCTCATATAGAATGCATTGTTCATGAGGATGATTCCTCTAATGTGATCCCCTTCATCCTCCATTTATGTGAAAATTTAAAGAGTTATCAAGTAAAGAGTTGAGAAAATTTCAAAAGGAAGGGTTATTGGCATCAAAATGTAAGGAAACATGGGTTCCCCAATTAAATGGCCTAGCAAATGTGTTAGCAACCCTACAAATATGAAATAACTAACCACCTCAAGAGCTACCACATGAAGGAGTATCCTCACTATTTTCATCATCACCATGACCCCAAACATCTCTACTTAAATCATCTGAACCTGGATTCCATCTCAACATCTAATAAAATATGCTAAAATAAGCATTTTATATAACTGAGCTAAAATACTTCCTAATTTTCATTATCTTAAAAATAAAATGCATCAAATTGTTCAATTTGAAACAAAATTTAAATAATACTTATATAACCATCATTTTGCATAGACATTAATCACTCCATCCTCTTTACAATCATACTAAAATAATAACTACCAGCTCAAGAAAACTATGCATTATACTTTTACAATCCTCATGCCATGTATTATTCTTTCAAAATCCACATTGGTATTTCAAATATTTTTTAATTTTAATTAATAAACCATGTCAACTATTAGGTTGTGGAGCTAAAAGCTTCACTGATGCAGACATGGAGGAGGTTGCTGAGTTCTAGGGACACCGGCGTCGGTAGCGTAATCGACGTCAGTCATCTACAGTGCAGAGGGCAACCAACATCGGTAGGAGTCGGCCGATGTTGGTCACCTCCAGTCAAATAGGGACTGACATCGGTCACCTGCGTGGTTCTAAAACTGCTCGTTGCATGAACAGTTAGTTTGTTGAACCAGTTGTTTACATGTAAAAGCTATTTTGAGTCTTGAGCTGCGTGTCTAATTATTGTAAATTAGAAGTCTAAGTTATTTTTTAGTATGGGATCTATTTATAGACTCATTGGCATGTATTGTAATGAAGAGCAATAGAGGAAGGCAAGGTAGATCCTTCCAATTGTAAGAACAGGGTGATCTGCAAGT
Source organism: Torreya grandis (assembly GCA_037957365.1). Lineage (NCBI taxonomy): Eukaryota > Viridiplantae > Streptophyta > Pinopsida > Cupressales > Taxaceae > Torreya > Torreya grandis. The sequence continues at coordinate 51,147 of JARHVA010003074.1, read as the reverse complement.
TATTGCAAGATCAAGGAGAAGTTCTACATGGTAAGTAAGATCATTTGAGTTTCAAGTTGTTAAAAGTTCATGGAAGATCTACTTGAAGTACTTTTGAGTGCTTGGTACTGGCAGTGTTATTACTGATTGGTTAGAGGTGAACACCAACTCTATGTTTGAGTTGTGTGTTGGGACTATTTTTGGTAGGAGAGTGAACTCTTGAGGGAAAGAGATCTGTACATCTGAGAGGTGTGGAAGATTGTGGCATCTTCATTGTATTTCCTTTTGGCATGAGTATTAATATAAGATTGTGTATTGTCTCTCATATTCTGTGTCATTTGTGAATTCTACTTGTTAATTTTGGTTTAATTTCGTGATTAGTTGCTTATACAAGGTAATCATATTGTACTCTTATTGAGGAGTTGGATCCTGACAAGTGGTATCAGAGCATTTGTGTTTTAGGTGCCTTACAAGTGGTATCAGAGCTTTTGGTTGGGTTACTAATAGGTTGTATCAGATCTGGTTATTGTTTGTTGATTACAGGTCACTCACAAGGGTTTCTATTTGAGTGGGAGTATAGCAATGGCAGAAGAAAGTAAGCTAAAAATAGAGAAGTTTAATGGAAAGAACTATCAATTATGGAGGATGCAGATTGAAGGTTATCTATATTAGAAAGATTTATACTTACCATTGGGTGGGGTTGCATGCAAGCCCACAGATATGAAGGATGAAGAATGGGAGGTTCTTGATTGGAAGGCTCTGGGATCTATAAGGTTGAGCCTTGCATCGTCTGTGATTTCAAACTTATCACAGGCTAAGACAATGGTAGAGTTGATGGAATCTTTGGAAAATTTATATGAAAAACCTTCAGCTTTGAATAAGGTATTTCTTATGAAGCAATTATTTAATTTGCAAATGTTGGAAGGTGGATTTGTTCATAGTAATCTTAGTGATTTCTATGGTTTGGTAAACCAGTTAAATTCAGTCAATATTGTTTTTGATGATGAAATTAAGGCTCTCTTAATCTTGTGCTCATTACCTAAAAGTTGGGAGAGTTTGGTAATGGTAGTTAGTAATACTACGTCTGCTTCAAAAATCTTAAAAGTGGATGATGTTATGAGTGTAATATTGAATGAAGAAATTTGCAAGAAAATCATGGGTGAATCATCAGGAAATGCTTTGAGTGTTAAAAGCAGGGGAAGGCAAAGAGAGAAGATCGAGCAAGGGAGATCAAGGTTAAAGACAGGTAGGAGATCCAAATCCAGGTATGGTAGAATAACTTGTTGGAAATGTGGAAAGCAAGGGCATGTAAAGAGAGATTATTGGTTGGTTAAAGATCAGCAAGAAGGAACTGAAGAAGCAGATGTTGCAGGTATTGTTGCACAGGATGCTCTGGTATGTTCCTTGGATAAAGTAGAATCTTGGGTTTTAGATTCTGGTGCCTCTTTCCATGCATCCCCAAATAGGGAATTTTTTTCATGAGTATGTCTAGGGAGACTTTGGAGAAATTTATTTAGGGGATGGTAAGCCTTGTCAAATGGTTGGCAAAGGGAAAGTGAAGCTGAAATTGTAGATGGGCAACACATGGGTGTTGAAGGAGGTCATGCATATCCCGGTCTTGAAGCAAAATTTGATTTTTATTGGAAATTTGGGTGATGAGGGTTGCACAGTAACTCTTACAGTGGACTCTTGAAAAGTTTTCAAGGGTGCACTTGTTTTAGCAAGAGGTAAGAAAGTAGGTACTCTTTATCTATCTACTTGTATTATTGATTCTCCTTCTGGTTGATCTACTTCAGTTGTAGATTCAAAGATGTGGCTTAATAGGCTTGGTCACATGAATAAGAAGGGGATGCATGTTCTTGAGTCAAAGGGTATGCTTTTGGATTTGAAAATCATGGATCAAGATTTCTATAAACAAAAGAAGAAAGTGATGTTTTTTGAGAAATTTGATGTTTGTGACAAGAACAAGAAAACCTTGGTTTTCAAGGAGAAGATGACAGACAGAGATCAGTGTAAGGGGATAAATAATTTTGAGTAGAGCAAGGTTGATATGGACAAGGGTTTGATCCAAAAGGAGCTCATGGGTAGAAGTCATCGCTCACAAGTAAAACACAAAGACCAACGTCGGTTAGAAAACTGACGTCGGCATCCAGACAGGGACCGACGTCGGCTATGTGCAGCCTAACATTAGTGACTCTAGACAAATAAACACCGGCATTGGTTAGGGCAAACTGATGTTAGCGATGAGGCAGTTGCATGGAACTGATATCAATTAGGTGCAGACTGAGATGTGACCAGCATCAGTCACTGAAACAAATTTTGGGTAGACAGCAAGCTGTCAAGGAGTCTTAAGTGCCCATATGGAGAACTGAAAGGGTAAGTAAGCCTCAAATTCATCATTTCCCTTCTTTACACTACTTGTTGCTCACTAATGGTCAAGAATTAGGAAGTTATTAAAGAAGCAGAGCAGGTAGAATCCAGGAAACAATGAGAGCTTGGCATGGATGAGGAATGTGATTCCTTGGAGAAGAACCAAATGGGAGTTTTTAGTGGAGTTGCCAGCTGGAAGAAAGCACTGAAGAGATGAATGGATTTTTAGGATAAAGAGGAGTGGGAATGGACACGTGAGACGGAAGGCCAGTGTATATGGTCTTGTGTTAGCTGTAGAACAATGGAGGTTTAACCATTGTGTTTTCTTTACCAAATTGGATAATATTAGCTACATTATCCTATTATTGTATGTTGTGCTTATTGCAGGGTCACATATGCAGGGAGTTGCTAAACTAAAGGTAAAGTTAGTTTAGAGGTGTGTCATGAGGAATCTGGGAGCAACAAGATTCTTTGGCATGAGTGTGTTCTAGAGACATGGAAGGTCACAGGTTGATTTTGTCTCCAGATGATTGTGTGAAACTAGTTAGCACGCCGATGGTTGGATAGTTCTATGAACAGTGTCTTGATTCACATGATGAGATTAAGTACATGTGTACTAAACTTGAGATTTACCAAGCAGTGGCAGTTGTCAGCAAGTTTGGAGCCAATCTAGGAAATAAGCACTAGAGGGAAGTTCAGTGGATTCTCAGGTATTTGAGAGGGACCAACAACAAGTGCACATGCTATGTAGGGTCAAGTTCTTTTCTACATGGGTTTGTAGATGCAGATGTGGCAGGAGATTTAGATGATAGGAGGTGCACCACAAGATTTGTGGTGGTTGGTCTTCAAGAGTGATTTTGAAGAGGGATACAAAGCTAGGAAACAAACTAGATGATGTACAGGTATAGGTACAGTTGTAACTATTTATCTCCAAGTGGGATATTATTAGGTTGTGGAGCTAAAAGCTTCATTGATGCAGACATGGAGGAGGTTTTTGAGTTCTAGGGATACCAGCATCGGCAGCACAACTGACGTCGATCATCTATAGTGTAGAGGGCAACTGACATCAGCAATAGTCAGCTGACATCAGTCACCTCCAGTCAGATAGGGACTGACGTCAGTCACCTGTGTGGTTCCAAAACTGCTCATTGCATGAACAGTTAGTTTGTTGAACCAGTTGTTTGCATGTAAAGGCTATTTTGAGTCTTGATCTGCGTGTCTAATTATTGTAAATTAGAAGTCTAAGTTATTGTTTAGTATGAGATCTATTTATAGACTCATTGGTATGTATTGTAATG